>OX451217.1:36205082-36340595 GCA_949628195.1 Phasia obesa
TTTAAAACCTAATTTTATGTATTATGTATTCGTGTTTTTTTTTTACTGATTTCAAGTCTGTAAGGATATTGAATCCATAGATGAAATAAAAACATATTTTCCTAGAAGCTATTTAACAATCAAATATTTATTCATATTAAAGTTTGTAATTTTGAGAACGGAAATTTGGCATTCAATTGGTTTTAAAAATTCAATATACGGATAATTGATTAGGTAATTGCATTAGTTTAAGCCGACACGTGAATAACTTATCGCAATTGAATTGCGTCTTAATTTATTAAAAAAATTTTAAGTTTTATTATATCTTGTACTCTGTTAAGCACCACATCAAATGTTTAAATATAAAATCAATTTACCTTCCAAATCGAGAAGCATCAGTAAACTTAAGAATTATCAAAAAAAAAAAAATAATAAAATTCGAATCAATCTTATATTTTGTTTTATTATAAATACTTACATACATACATATGTACATACATACATATATAAATTTTCTAACATCTTATGATCCCCCTCTAAATAAATTTTATTGCCATTCAGCCGTGAGTGTGGATGATAGATAAGTGTTACATCATGGCAACATTTGAAAAATCCTGACATGAATAAATCAATTATTTTGTTATAAAAGAATGTGTAAGTAAAGTTATTTATATGCTAATAATTCAAAGCCAATTCATCATCATTTATTTAGACACACTTATTCTTCTTTTACATTAAAGTACTGCCCATAAAGAATAACAATATTGAAACTCTTGAGCCAAACATTTAGTTGAATTTCGAATTGATCGCATATGGCTTTTTGAACTTAGATAACAGTTTGTTAAGTGCATGTGAGCTTTAAAGAAGATAGCAAAACAATGGTTGGGAATTAAAAAATAAAATCTAAAATAATTTAATCTTTTTAACCGACTTAAAAAAAAGAAGGAGGTTATCAATTCGTCTGAATGTTGCTTTTTTTATGTTTGTGCCCGCAGAACTCAGGCATTTCTGAACCGATTTTAAAAATTTCTTTATTAGAAAGGAAATGCTTACAGATTGGTCCCATTTTAAAAGAAGTTCAGAATTTTGAAAATTAAAGGGTGTCCCCATACAACATACGTGTTTTTTACGTGTATTATGAACCGTAAAGGGCACCCTTTTAAAATTTTAAAAAAATGCATATTACTATAGCTGCCAATAACAGAAATTAATAAAAAAATAAACTTAAAAATTAAAGGGTGTCCCCATATATGACGTCAATTTAAATATTTGAACCATTGTAGACAATCACTTGAAAATTGCACAGAATTTCCAATATTTATAATCAGAAATTAAATATTTATAATTAGAAGTTAAAGGGTGTCCCAATAGTTGTAATGTAATTTGATGTATATTGCCAAACTTTTGAACCGTAACAGAGAGACGGTTGAAATTTACAAAGAACCTATATATCTAAGTCCTTTATAATATCAAGTACATAATTTGAATTTGGAAACTAAAGGGTGTCCCCATAATTGATATAATTTAACCTATCTAGCCCTATCTTTTGGACCGTTATAGACAAACACTTGAAAATTAGACAGAATCTCCACTACCATGTCCCGTATAATAATATTTAAAATTATAAAGGGTGTCTCAATAGTTGATGTAAATTGATGTATATGGCCAAACTTTTGAACCGTTTTAGATAGACATTTGAAATTAACAAAGAACCTGTCCTTTAAAATAAGTGTTTAGTTTAAAATTGTACATTAAAGGGTGTCCCCTAGGTGATATTATGGCCATATCTTTGGAACCGTTAATTTTTATTACTGTGCCAGTAATAATAACTGTAAAAAAATAAAGGGTGTCCTCATATCTGACGTAATTTGTCGTTATGGATAGACATTTGAATGTACAGAACGTATATTACTTGTCCGTTAGAGCAACAAGTATAGAAGTATTTGATTTAGGTATTAGTTCTTACAGATAACTTTTAAATTTTTAGTTTAGAATTGATGCACATTTATTTGTTTTGTAGTCGGTTTTTTTTTTTGCAAGAATTATTGTGTTCTAAGTTAAGCCTGTTTTTATACAAAAAATGTTGATTTTAATATTGAAACGTGTCATACAGTGGGTGACAAATTAATTAAAACTATTTTTGAAAATTCTATTCCGTATTTGTTATTAAGAATTAAATATTTTTTTTTATAAAAAAAATTATTGGCGATTAAGGGCCAAATTCATAAAAAATATTTTCGATTTAAAAGCAAATTTTCATAGAAAATTTGTTAATAAACCTTTTATAAACCAAACATGTTTTTTATGAATTTGGCTCTAAATCTCTCTATTTAATTAATCTCTCTATTTACGCAAGAGAATATTGATTATATGATTTTTTTACCAAACTACTTGGGGTAAGAACATATAAGATGAAGGTTACATAAAAAACACATGAAAAAGAGGGAAGCTTTAGACAGTGTTAGACTTCGTTGTAACCAATTGCCAATGAATGATGGAAGTAAAATTTCTCGTATTCTATTATCTAAGTTTGGCCATTTAAATAGATTACACAGTGCAACAAATAAAATTTTTTGATAAAAATTACAAACTTGACAATATAGGTACGATTATACTATCAAAGGGTAGTCAACCCTATACTCAGTTTGACGAAATTGGTGTCAAATTTTTTATTTATGACCCTTGAGAGCTTCGGAAAATCAGTGGACCCTTCAAAAAAGGTGTCATCAGTTTTATCTTATATCTTATTCAAACTAGGTTACAGCGCTTAACTTTGTTTAGTTAAAACGTATTATAAATAAAAAAATAAATAAATTATATACATTTGATTCCCCCACTTAAAAAAAATTTTACGTTTTTTAAGCATAGAGGCTCTTAAAATTGTATTAACAATATATAGGAAAATTGTACCCACTGTAAAACTGAATAACTTTTTCACTTTATATGGGAGGTATCAAGCACACTGTCAAAATCCAGTCTGTATTTTGCTATACTATGCAAATTAGTATAAGGGTTACATTTGCAAAGTTTCAAGAATCTACCTGTTGTAGTTCCCTATGTAAACGATAATCATTTTTCACTTTTTATGAGACGTACTACGCCCAGTTTTAAAATCGAAAATGTGTTCCGTTGTACTATGTCCTGTAATATGGGAGTTTCTGGTGCAAAATTACCTATATTACCTATTACAGTTCTCTAGCTACACGATAATAATTGTTTTCTTTATATGAGGAGGTACCACGCCTACTATTCCAATCCAGCTAGTTTTTCCCTAAATTATGCATATTATTATGGGAGTTATTTAAGCAAAAGTTCTGCTTATTACAGCTATTAATTAATAATAATTATTTGGTAATTGCCACGCCTCCGTGAAATATCAAAAAAAAAGTAAGTCTTTTACCCACCACATATCTGGTAACAAACTGTGAAACAAACAAACAGACACCTAGATTTCATGAAGTTGAATATTTTTCTCAAATTTCTTTTTTTATTTGAAAGTACAATCCTTCCGGTTAATAATGGAAAATAATTTCATTCTAATGGCTGCCTCGGCTGGCAATGCAGTAGCCTACACGATCGGTGCAAATTTTAAGCACATTATCTATTGTGTGCAGCTGTATTTCACCAACGGCTTCAAGAATATTGTCCTTTAAAGCGTTAATTGTCTCTGGCTTGTCGGCGTAACACTTATCTTTGACGGGATCCCACTAATAATAATCCAACGGTATCAGATCGCAGCTCCAAGCTATCCAAACGACATTAGCTCTGCGGCTGATAATGCGATCTTCAAAAACAGGGCGCAGAACATCGAGTGTAGCTTCGGCTGTGTGGCACGTAGCGCCGTCCTGTTGAAACCAAATGTTGCCAATATCCTCCTCTTCAGTTTTTGTGAACAAAAATTCGTTCAACATGGCCCGATAACGATCGCCATTGACTGTAACGGCCATTCATTGCTCATTTTCGAAGAAAAATGGCCCTGGACCAAAATCCGCACCAAACAGAGACTCGTTTTGGGTGCATCGGCTTTTCAATGTATGCGTGCGGTTTTTCTGTGCCCCAAATGCGACAATTTTGCTTGTATACATATCCGCCAAGATCAAAATGAGCTTCATATGAAAAGATGATATTTTTTTGGCAAAATCGGGATCTTATGTAAGTCGATCGCAGACCCACTTGTTCAAGCATATACACAATCATATTCGTTCAGCGGAAGGATAAAACTAATTATCTGTCAAATCAGACATGAGCTAAGTGTTACCGTTCACAAAATAAGAACTAGTGGAAAAAAAAAACGTTAGATGGCGGACCCGTTATGTGTATATAAAGAACAGAAAACGATATCTACTTACAGGAGTGGACCGAACGTCCTCAAATTTCCCTTAAATTTTGACTTTTAAACATAACCATGTAGACCTCTAATGTTTACTTGTTTTATGATTCAAAAGATTAGTCAAGTAGACGACAAACGGACATATTTATAAAGTAATCGTTTACATTAAGCATCTGCGATATACTAAAGCCTTTTGTTAAGGATGTAAAATCTCTGTAAAATTATTATAATTATTTGTTTTCCATTATATTAATTCAAATAATCTTACAGTGAGAGTTTATTATTCGATCTTTTGCCTCGAAAAAAAAAATCTGAAGCTAGAAAAACGTGATGCTAACACTTTTTGTTTTGAAGTTTTCAAATTAAATACTTATTTTATTTTTATACAGCAGTACATACAATTTTCTTTTATAAACTTTTACCATACTGCCACATTATTTTATTATTGTAAGAGAGTAAGTATTAAGTAAAGTTGAAAATAACTTTGATATGAAAACTTTAGCACCTGATAAATGCGTGACTTAAATAATGGCATGTAGACGCGACTTGTTTAGGGGCAATAAGATAAAGTACAAAAGGCCTTATTTAGTAGAAAATATAAAATTAAAAAAAAAAAATGTAGATCATATCTTTTGGCAAAACACCTTAAGTCGAGTTAAGAAAATTTTCCTATCATTTTAAATTAAAATGTAGCTATTTAAAGCCTTTATTTTGGCCCAGTCGTCATATTTTTGAAAACACTTAGTTATAAAAATATTATTAAAAAATCCATATTTAGCTAATTTTGTTCAGTATTTAACATCATTTTTGCTGTCCTGAAACATTTAAAATATATACTTAAGTTGTTTTGTCAAAAGTCCAGAGTTATGTACATATATACGTATCTATTCGTTGAAAGATAAAAAATTTGTTGTTTTAAGCTTGAGGTCTTTTTTTGTTATTTTTATTATCGATATTTTGCTACTCGTGTGTGTAGCATCAGTAAAGGCCAGGCTTCACTATCCTACACAATCGTACGATTTAATCAACCAAAAATCTGACAGAATTCTGTACTACTTAAAAAATCGTGGGGCGTTGTAGATGCCCCACTATCATACAAAACAAATTTTTGCAACTCTGAACGCATGGAAAAACAATATGTTATGAATTTTTTCAAAAGATTATCAAATCGTACGACTTGTCAAAAAGTGTGTTACACACATACATTTCTAAGCTACACTATCATACTTTTTGAGCACACATGCATTTTTTGACAGATCGTACGACTGAGTATGATAGTAAATCATGGCCTTAACAATAACTTACAATTACTATTAATTTTCTCCTGATGGTGGTACACTGATGATGGTAAAAATAATAAAAAAGATCTCAAGTTTAAAAAAATTAAATTAAAAATAAATTCTTTAAAATATTTTAAATTAAATTATATTTTTAAATATATTTATTCAAATCAAAAACTACTTTTATAATAATCATGCTTTAGACTTTAATCCAACCGACCAAATAACTCTTTAGATAAATTTAAATTTAGTTAAATTAGGTTAGCTTGCATAGGTCGCCGGTTTTGTGATTCAGGTTCCTACAGATCCACATTTAGTCTAGTTCAAAACCATCCCAAAGTCTGGATAAATGAATCTATGGTATTAATATTGCAGCCTAATAAGTCTGCAAGGTCTCTCAGCCTTCTGTAGATAGGGATGGGAAATGACAGAGGACGTGCATCACCGTCTCGTTCTGACAACATCTATAGAAGCCATTATATGGGAGATTTAATCTCCTAGGTGGACACCCAGTAGACTTGCAATCTTCTTGCAATCATACTGTGCCACAGAAGCATCGAAATAGTGGTGGTGACCTCGTTAGACCAATTGATCTGCGCGGCCCCTAGTAGTTCCTGCTTTATCTTTACAGCGTCTTAGCGAGACGCCGGCTAGTTGATCTCCTGATCCCTAAGGTAGATTCCAGATATATAAAGATCGTCCGGAATTACATATCCGGGCTTCCCTTTGTGCCCCGGTACACAAAACATTTCCAGGTTGGAATGCCTCTCCTTCTCATCTGTAGATCTCCGGCTTTCGCGAACCAATCTGTACGTCGTGTAGACGTCCGATAAGGAGTTTATAGCGGCTTAATATATTCTGAGTACCTAACATTTCAGCCTATGCAGGGCTGCAATGCTTTTGACACATCCCTCACTCCTTTGTCCGTTTTTGATCCGTCTGTATAAACTTTGGCACGTCTTCATTATGGCGTACATGAGCCGTCATGGACAACGTGTCAGACATTACTACTCCAAATCTTCTAGCTAGTATGAGTGAGGATGAACAGTAATCGATATTACCAGAGATAGTTGAAACATATCCCAAAATAGTGGCATGACCGATGCTCGTCGGTCACTATGCCCATGCTGCATTAAGTCGTATTGCCGAGTTCATGACCAGCTGTTTGGCCATTACTTCAGCTGGGAGCTAGTGAAACGTGGTGAAAAAACCTTCGATGGCATAGTGTTGACCCTTAATCATCAAGACTGATGTTCTCAGTATTTTCTTAACTGTTCTGCAGTATGTAGGTTTGCTAGAGTGGGCCACCATATCAGCGCCCCATACACCGCCGAAACGCCTATTGGCCCCAGTTTTTACCTATGGCCTTCCTTTAAATTCAGAGGGCTATTTGCCTTATTTGCCCTAAATAGAAGTTTAGGTTTTCGTGACAGCGGTGTCCCTGTGTTGGCAATAATTACTCTATAAGTTAATATATTCCAAACGAAGCTAATAATCGATTGATTCGGTCTCTCTAGAGCAAAACCCCTAAGGGTCTGTGAGCACATACACAATCTCAACGAGAATCTCACAAAGAGAACAAAACATGTACAAATTTTAAATCAATAGCATAACAGCTTTCAACAAGGTAGCTTTGTGTCACTTTGCTAAATATTTAGCAAACCAATGCATTTTCATTCGTTTGCTACTTTTTTTGATTGGGGGCCTTTGCTCTAGATAGAGCCGTGATGATGGTCTCAGGTTTCGCATTATTGAATGCTCCTTCTGTGATGATGGTCTCAGGTTTCGCATTATTGAATGCTCCTTCTATGTCTAAAAAAGCTTCCAATTCATATTCCTTATGTTCTGGACATTTTTCAATATACCCTGCGCCTTCTCAACCGATTTGCTTTTGTTTTTTTGTATGTTTAGTTACTGCTTGGCCTTTTAAATGAGTCTTCTTAAACTTTCAGGCTACATGTAAAACCCAGAGACTATAACCTCCGGTTATGTCATACTATCATCAGGGTTTGCCAGACATAATACTTCCGCTGGAAAATTCGTTAGAAGTATGTAAGGTATGGTCGGACAGTCAATTACAATCATTCAAAACTTGTACTTAAGGCCTATTATTTCATACGCCTGGTGCGCAAAGTGATTGTGTTAATATTTCATAAAACGGAACCGCGCTAAAGAAATATTTGTTTTGACATGTACAGCTTCTCATATTTATGTATTCTTTAGCCAACTACAGCAACATATTGTTCATTAACACCCGACTTATAAGATTTTACTACTTCTACTTTGTGAAATTGTTTTTTAAATATTTTAAATTATAAACAGTTCTTTCTATTCGTACTACGAATACCTTGTTGCAATTAAAATGAATCTTAATTTGTTACGAGTATTAAAGTCGCTAACCTAACGCAAGAAAAAGTTGCAGAAGATTATTAAATGTAAATTTTTCAAACTAGAGTAACTTGGAAAAAATAGGAGAAAAAGTAAGGCTTTTTTATTCTAATTATATTTAGTATTTATTAAGGAACAAACAGTTTAAAAAGGTTAAAATAAAGTTGACTTTCTTAAGATATGTTCAGATGTGCCAAATATTTGACCAAAATGACGTAACCACTAAAATATAAACAGAAATTTTATTAAGCCCGATAGAACTTTAAATAGTAAAAAATAACAGAAAAAATTAAATTTTAATCTAAAAAAGTTTTTAATGCGATATATTAATTCATGGAATTAAAATTAGAAGTTATTTCGGGCGCGATTGTTCTTGATGAAGCTCTTTGTGGATCTTCAAGTTTAGGTCACTTTTTCAAGCATTGCGCATGTCATAAATAACACGGATAATATGATCTTAAAGACGTCAGTTGTTCCAGTTTATCAGCTTAAACCAGTGACTTATCGTGGCTCCGCAGGATATTATCGATAGTTGTTAAATCACATCGGTGGCCAATCCATTTCAGGTGGCAGGTCCATTTCTCGAAATCATTTGAATCTAAAAAATTCTTTAAATCGATAGATCAATTCAATGAATTTCAAATTATTTCGGGCATATTGTCACCGCGACTGTTCCTGATGAAGCGCATTCTGGACGTTCAATATTGGGCGACTTTTTCAAGCATTGCGCATGTCATGCATAACAGGGACAATGTTGACTCTAAAGGCGTCAATTGTTGCAGTTTATCAGCTTTAACCAGGGCCTTATCCGTGGCTTCGCAGGATATTATCGATAGTTGTTAAATCACATGAACTCGGTGGCCAATTTAAAATTTTAAATTATTTCGGCCATATTGTCACTGCGACTGTTCCTGATGAAGCGCATTCTGGACGTTCAATATTAGGTCTCTTTTTCGAGCATTGTCACAGGGACAATGTTGATATCAAAGGCGTTATGTGGCCCGCCAAGAATTAATCGATATGTGTTGAATCGCCTAAACTTGGTCGACAATTGACAATTCAATTTTTAAAATAAATTTTTCGCTAAATTTTAATTTCTATAACCCCAGGGTTCCATCGTCGTGTAGCACGCAATGCCATCCTTTTTAGACCACATCTTGCTCGGGTTAATGTCATTCAAATTTGCAAACAAAAAATCATTGATCATGTTAAGGTAACGATCTCCATTAACCGCAACGTGAGCACCGACTTTTTTAAAGAAATAAATTCCAATGATGCTATCAGCGTGTAAACCGCACCAAGCGGTACAATTTTTCTGGATGTAACGGAGTTTGTGGGGTCTATCATAGAAACGAATAGACTGATTTTCAAATTCAATAAAAAATATTAAATCCTTCTCAGTATAAAACTAAATATACATGACGTTTATTATATAAGAAATCATTATCTGTAATGACCCGTATGATTGCCAAATTGAATAAACATTTATCGGTTAAATTCTTTTGGTTAAATATTGGACACATCTGATCATACCTTCAGAAGCAACACAAAATGAGTTTTACAAGATGTTGACACAATCATTAGCCCTCATTATTTAGTGTCAATTAAACAATATTTAAAAGAAATCCTACAGTTTCAGTCTTTAAGGAAAAAGTAATTATATAATTACTGGAAACCGTTTCACTTTTACTTCTTCTTTGTAATTTTATAGAAAAAGATTTGCTTGCTTTAAATAAAAAAATAAAAAAAAAAACAACGGAAACGTTTGCGTTCGCTATGCAAAAATAAATAAGAGGAGATAAAAATGAAAACGTAGTATTGATTAACAAAAGAAAGAAAGGAAACCATTGTTTTATATTAAAATCTGGAAAATTTTGTAAACTTATAAAAAGTTTTACTTCAATTTAAAAAAGAAAATTCTTGCTAATTCATATCGCGGTCAATATTTCAGTCCAGTTTCAGTAACTTGTGGAATTGCGCATTACTACCCAGCAAAAAAAATGGGATTTTGGAAGCAGTAAAATCTTTTCCTGCCATACAAAATCTCTTAATAGTAAGCACATATATTTTGCCTAAATAAATGCAACTTTGTGTGACATAAAATGTAAGGTTTTCAAAAAAACAACGAAATTTTTGCAAAACTATAACGCAGAGATAAACAAATTTTGAATTTACGAGGAGTTATGACGAGTTACGAACTTAATACCGTATGATTTTAGAACATCTATACTGCGCTGCATTGAGCGCTTAAAAGGAAATGCTACTAAGTGGGACATCGCGAACAAATATCATGTCATACGTAAGCGATAACAGCTCGTCTTTCCTTTACAAACCTGCATACGACGAAGCAGTATTTTTTGCTGGGTAAGTGCATCAAATGTGTAGTGCAAAGTTTTCGATTTTGCATTACGGGTCGTGCTACAATCATGAACATGCTAAAATAATAAAAGTTTACAGAAATTACAATTTCCGAGTAGATACGTTTTTCAGCAGGGACCAGAAAGTGTGATCATTTTTAAAATTAAAAAAAAAACACTAAAAAATGCAAGGAGTACAAAATCGTTTCTACAGGACTAACTTAAGCTGCATTATTTCCGATTTGTTTATTTTTTAGTATTAGACTCAACTAAAAAAGCTGTTTTCCAAGATGCATATATATAAGGGGTGATCCATTTCGAGGTTCTCTACTTTTTTAAAGAAAAAAACACAGAAAATTCAAATTTAATGGAGAATGTTTATTTTCATTTGAAAGAACATTTTTTGGCACTTATTTTTTGAAGATTATGTCTATTAAATGTTGGCCGTTGCGTTGGGTTTGCCCGCATAAACTTTAGACTTTACATATCCCTTACAGGAAAAAGTCTAAAGGTGTGATATCACACGATCTTGGTGGCCAATCCACCGGTCCAAAACGTGAAATTATGTGCTCACCGAAATGTTCTCTCAATAAATCCATTGATTGATGAGATGTGTGTTAAGTGGCGCCGTCTTGCTGAAACCAAATGTCGCCGAGATAACGAGCTTCAATTTCTGGCATCAAATAGTCGGTTGTCATGGCACGATAATGGTCGCCGTTGATGGTTACGTACGCACCGGCATCATTTTTAAAGAAATATGGACCGATGATTTTACCGGCCCACAAACCACACACACCAAAGCGTTGTTTTTTCTGGATAAAGTGGCAGCTCCTAAATCTATTGAAGTTGCTCTTCGTCCCAAATGCGGCAATTTTGTTTGTTTACATATCCATTGAGCCAGAAATGGGCTAAACAAAATTTACCTCGAAAACGTCGGATCTTCTTGGAATTTTTCAAGAGCCCTTAGAGCGAAGCGATTCAGGCGTAAGTCTTTCCAAAATAACATGACAGCATGACACGACTCACACGTGATCTATCAAAAAAAAAGGCTATTGAAAAAAATTCCCCGAAATGGATCACCCTTTATATATACTTCGAGCATTATTATTTGCTAATAAAATAAAAATTAAATTTTTTTAAAGTTTAAAGTTTGAATATATCATAGGCTAGCGATAGTTAAAGGCCATAAAATATACATAAAAGTACGATGCGGATACACAGAAAAAAATAATTTCACCAATTAAAGGTTTCAATTGGTTTCAGATTAAAATTTAATTAAATAATTATTTGATTCAATTATATGTTTGACTAGGAATTTTTTTGTTCTGTTTTAAGCAAGTAAACATACATTTGAAGCATTCAAAAAATTAATTGAACTAATTTAAAAATACTTGATTCAAAAAATTTTTTCTGTGTAATGGAGAAATGTATGGTATGCCTTACTTTAAGAATATAATGGGTGATTTTTTTGAGGTTAGGATTTTCATGCATTAGTATTTGACAGATCACGTGAGATTTCAGACATGGTGCCAAAGAGAAAGATGCTCAGTATGCTTTGACATTTCATCATGAATAGACTTACTAACGAGCAACGCTTGCAAATCATTGAATTTTATTACCAAAATCAGTGTTCGGTTCGAAATGTTCAAATGTGACAAATTTTGTTCAGCGATGAGGCTCATTTCTGGTTGAATGGCTACGTAAATAAGCAAAATTGCCGCATTTGGAGTGAAGAGCAACCAGAAGCCGTTCAAGAACTGCCCATGCATCCCGAAAAATGCACTGTTTGGTGTGGTTTGTACGCTGGTGGAATCATTGGACCGTATTTTTTCAAAGATGCTGTTGGACGCAACGTTACGGTGAATGGCGATCGCTATCGTTCGATGCTAACAAACTTTTTGTTGCCAAAAATGGAACAACTGAACTTGGTTGACATGTGGTTTCAACAAGATGGCGCTACATGCCACACAGCTCGCGATTCTATGGCCATTTTGAGGGAAAACTTCGGAGAACAATTCATCTCAAGAAATGGACCGGTAAGTTGGCCACCAAGATCATGCGATTTGACGCCTTTAGACTATTTTTTGTGGGGCTACGTCAAGTCTAAAGTCTACAGAAATAAGCCAGCAACTATTCCAGCTTTGGAAGACAACATTTCCGAAGAAATTCGGGCTATTCCGGCCGAAATGCTCGAAAAAGTTGCCCAAAATTGGACTTTCCGAATGGACCACCTAAGACGCAGCCGCGGTCAACATTTAAATGAAATTATCTTCAAAAAGTAAATGTCATGGACCAATCTAACGTTTCAAATAAAGAACCGATGAGATTTTGCAAATTTTATGCGTTTTTTTTTTAAAAAAGTTCTCAAGCTCTTAAAAAATCACTCGTTATAACGCCCCAGCAAAAAATACTGCTTCAGCGTATGCAGCTTTGTATGGGAATGACGAGTTGTTAGTGCTTACAAACCTGCTTACGTATGACATGATATTTGTTCGCGATGTCCCACTTAGTAGCATTTCCTTTTAAGCGCTCAATGCAGCGCAGTTTAGATGTTCTAAAATCATACAGTATTAAGTTCGTAACTCCCCATAACTCCTCGTAAATTCAAAATTTGTTTATCTCTGCCTTACAGTTGTGCTTTTTAGTATGCACTACTGTAAGGCGAAATGTAAAAAATTCGTTGTTTTTTGAAAACTTAACATTTTATGTCATACAAAATTGCATTTATTTAGGCAAAATATATATGCTTACTATTATGAGATTTTGTATGTCAGGAAAAGATTTTAATGCTTCCGAAAACCTACATTTTTTTTTGCTGGGGCCGCTTCTTAAAAGACCTGAGGTTTCGTCATTAAACTTAAATGCTAGCAAAAACAATCTTTATGTCAACCGACCTAGCCGTTAAGAGACGGCAGTTTCATATTCAAAATTTAGATATTCTGCCCCACTGTGTGCTATTGCGTAAGAATTTTACACAAGTATTAGAACAAATTCTTTGAATGTGTACTTATGCATTTAATAATATTTAGCCTAAAGGTCAATTAGTTTAATTATCATATAAACTAGTCTAATTACTCGTATCATATAAACATTGCTTGGAAATTCTCTAGCCAGCCTGTTGTAATAATTAGAACATTTTGTTTTAAGCATAAAATTAGTTAGTTAATTTGTTTTAATGCTGCAATAATTGTTGTGAATAATTTATTATTTTTTCATTATTACTGCATGCCGAGTGAGTGCTACAGCTACGAATGGTCCTTAAATATTTAATCAGATTTGAATGCAGGATACTTGTATGATTTTACCATAATATTATTCTGATTTTGTTGTTAAACCACATGGTATATTACAAGTAATTAAGTAATTAGGAAACCACAAGAGATAGTAAAATGCTCTGTGTGTCACTTTTAAAAAGATAAAGGATTTATTGTACTGCAATGTTTTAAAGGTAAAAGTTTTACGGACTTCTGAACAGTTGAATGACAATAAGCAACAAGAAAATGTAAATTATTTTATTTTAAAGCCTGTGGGTTTAAGTTATTTAAAAAAATAAAACCTTTATCTATCTATACATATATAATAAAACAGTAACTCATTTCCTGTCTCTCTGTATTGCTGTGTGTGTTCGCCTCAAATAAAAACTATTATAAGGATTTAAACAAAATTTTGTAAGGAGGTACCATAGTATCTTGGTTGCAATAAAGGGTACTTTTTTCCGCAAAAAAATATCGTATTTCCAAGAGAAAGTGGTGAAAAAGCAGCGATTTTTTTTTTACCGATTTAAAGGTACTGCATACTTTTAGGCATCTTTTGTTTTCGAAAGTAGTATATTTTAATAAATTTTGTACAACAGATGGATGTTTTAAAAGAATGACAAAATATGAGATACTTATTGACTAATAGCTAATTGAATAAAATTTGTATTTTATTTGTATTTTTACTATGAGGATTTACATTTATATTAAAATGTTTTAAACACCTTTTACAGAGTCTTACAATAATTTTTAGAATTTTAGAATTTTATCCAGGGATGGGTACAATAATATAAAGTAAATACGTAATAGTCTTAAAATTTCTTGTGGATTATTTTCAAAGCAAAATCGAACAAAATATTGTCAGGACGCGCACAACATGTGTGAACACAGCTAGTATGATGATGCACATATTTTTGTAATGGGCAACTGCGAGAGAAATGAGAGAAATTTTATAAATGAAATTTCATTAATGAAATAAAATTGGAATGGCCTACACTCAACTTTACCATACCCAATGGAAACAGATATTTTTATGGATATATTACATAAAGAATGTAAGTTGAAAGTATATTCGAATCGAAAAATTTATTATTTTCGGTTTGGGGTGTTAAGTAAACTGCATTATGGATTATGTCCAAAATTTATACAGCTCTTCATCTCCATAGAACAAAGGCACGTATTTAATTTCGTTTCAATATGTCATACGGCATGACCTGTAGACCGTTCACAAAACTTGGGGGTAAGGAAACTACCCCTTATCCTCTCCCGATATGGCCAAAAATTTTAGAGCCCTGTATCTCCATATAGCAAAGGCCAGTACTAAATTTCATTTTGATATGTCAAACGGTATGACCTGTACAAACTCCACAAAAATTGTGGCATACACACCCACCCACCTACAGACATCAATGCGAAAATATTTAAAATGGATTCAGGAGACCACAAAACGTATTAATCCGTCGAAATACCGACCTCGGTACTTATGTAAAACGGCATTAGTGAGAATGAGCCAATTCATTACATATCACATATAAACATTACGGATATACTTCGTTTTTCATCGTTCATGTATGTACATATGAGAAAAAATAAATTAGTCAAGTGCGAGTTACACTCACACACGTGGGGTTCCGTACTATGTTCAGTATAATTTAAAAATTCCAGTTGTTTATTTCTTTATGCCTTATGGGACACCCTTATATTTTAAAATTAAAGTAATATTCGCGAAAATTGCATCATAATTAGAACACCCTTTAAATTTTAATATGTAATTGATTTTATAGCGGCCATGGTAATACATTTTCTATTAAAATATCAGGAGCCTACCTATTGCGGTTAAAAAAATAAGGTAATATTCGTGAAAAACACGTTACTAATGGACACACTTCAATTATAAGTATTTATTAAAGCGGCCGAAGTAACACATCTACTGTAAACATTTCAAGAGAGTATCTATTACGGTTTATAAAATCTTGTCACTGTCGGAACACCCTTTAATTTTACTATGCATTATAGTGGCCATGGCAACTTCCTTTCTATAAATATATTAAGAATCTACTTATTGCGATTAAAAAATAAGTCACTATAAGTGAAAAACATGTCACTGTCGGAACACCCTTTAATTTTAAATAATTGTCATATCGGCCGTGGCAACACGTCTTCTGTACAAAATTTCAAGAATCTACCTGTTACGGTTCAAGAAATAAGGCTTTATACCTGCAAATCATGTCACTGGCGGAAAACCCTTTATACATGCAAATCACGTCACTATTGGAACACCCTTTAATATTTAATTTCAATTTTGCATACTTGTTTATAAAAAAAACATAGTTTTAATTACAGTCTGCAAATTGTAAGTGGTTTCCTCTTACAGCTCAAAACAAAAGACATAAATGTAAATAACACGTCACTTTTGGAACACCCTACGTTTTAGTACTTTTTGCTATTGTGGCCGCAGTTATACACTTTTGGTAAAATTTTCAATAGTCTACCTATTATGGTTCAAAACTTAGGCCTTACACATACAAAGCACACCACTATCGGAACACCCTTTAATTTTTAGGTTTATTTTTTTAGACTTGTTTATAAAGCGAACTAGGTTTTAATTACTGTTTGTAAGAAATAAACCCATATTCGTAAATAACACCTCTCTATCACCCTATAAGTTTTAATAAGTTTTAATATTTTTTGCTATAGCGGCCATAGTTATACACCTTTGGTAAAATTTTCAAGAGTCTACCTATTATGGTTCAAAACTTAGGCCTTATACATGCAAATCACTCCACTATCGGAACACCCTTTCATTTTTAGGTTTATTTTTTTCAGACTTGTTTATATAGCGAACTAATTTTAATTTAGTACTTGCATATTTTTAGTGAATTCCTCCTACAGTTCAAAAAATAAAAACATATTCGTGAATAACACCTCTCTATCGGAACACCCTAAAAGTTTTAGTATTTGCTAGTATAGCGATCACAGTTATATACTTTCTGTGAAAATATCAAGCGCCTACATATTACGGTTCAAAACTTAGGCCTTATACATGCAAATCACACTACTATTGGAACACCCTTTAATTTTTAGGTTTATTTTTTTATACTTGTTTATATAGCGAACTAAGTTTTAATTACTGCTCACATATTTTTAGTGTATGCCTCCTACAGCTCAAGAAATAAACACATTTTGGTAAATAACACCTCATATTGGAACACCCTATAAGTTTTAGTATTTATTGCTATAGCGGCAACAACTATACATCATCTGTGAAAATTTCAAGAGTCTACCTATTACGGTTCCAGAGATAAAAGGCGCTGACAGACGGACAGACGGACAGACATTGTAGCGAAAACAATAGGGGTTTCGTTTTTACACCTTGTGTACGGAACCCTAAAAAGACAGTTGCAGGCATTCATGTGTGATCGTTGGAAGATACTTGTTTGTTGTTCGTTTATGACCGTGAAAAAAAATATATAAAATTTAAGAAATATGAATGTTGTAATTTCAACGCTCATAAATGAAAAATCCTGAACCCTGTTATATGTATATGTGACCGCGACTAATAAAAGGGACCTAAGTGTCGATCGGGCTATTTGTTTTTTTAAATCGATGTAAAATTTACTCTTTTTTAATAAAAAAAACGAATTATGTACATACAATTTACATACCAAGATTTTATTAAGAAAATATATTTCTTCATTGCAATTACTATTGTTAAATAGTTTAAAAAATTATTAAAAACAAAGATCTATGAATTAAGTTTAATTTGATTAAGGTAAACTAAAAAAATATATTTTTAAATTAAAGTAGTAGAAATCTGTAAAGCTTTTGTAATACAATAAAAGTAATATAAGATACAACGCTGCAGTACATTGTATTAAAAATATAAATAAAAGAGAGGAGTGGTTAACATTTTGTCTACTGTACAAAGTCAAATAAACAACACAAAAAGCACTCTATACCTTTAGGACAAATGTTCCATTATTTGCTACAATATTTCTTGGACCACGAAAAGTAAACAAATTGAAAAGAAAATATTTATTTAACACCTTTAAAAGTAAAAATAAACAAAAAATATTCAATAGAAATTGAATATATTTTTTTCTGTTTTCTATAAACACATTTAAGGTTGTGGTAATTCCATCAATTTCCTAACAAATACCATTTATTTATATATAAAAAATCAAATATTTAGAAATAAAAATGGAATTAGATATTTTAATAAAAAATGTTTTTTTTTTTTTGTAGAAATTAGGGAAAAAATTTTTTTCGTATTGGTTTAATTAAATAAAATTTTTGTGGCAAATTTATTTTTATATTGAAATTAAAAAACAAAAATGGGTTAAGAGTGTGGTTACACTCAGTACAATTATTAAGTGATTAAAATGAAAATTTGGAATTATTTTTTGTATTAACTAAAATAAAAAAAAAAAAAAAAATTAAGTGATTGCTGAAATCTGCTGGATTCTCTTTTCACGTAATAAATTTAATTTTAATTCATATAAAAACAATTTAACTTTAACTAATAAAAATTTATTTGCATTATTCGTATAATCGCGATGGCTGGCACAAATTTAATCAATACTCTTTAATATCACTATTTCTAAATTTCTTTAATTAATAATATTAATTATTGCGACTATAAAAATTATTATAAATTATTAAAATAAATAAAAATTCATATTTAAATTTAAAATATCTTTGACCAAAAAAGAGTGAAAGAAAAGTTTGTCCTTAAATCCAGCAGCATCAGGGCACAATTTCCTAAATTAAGTACAAAATACTTGATTCGAAAACAATATCATCTATCAATGAATTGTAATTGAAGTCTACCACCAACTAAAGCTTCAGTCCTGTTTATGTTATTTTTTTGTAATATTTACCCACCTAATGTCTTCCCAAAAAATCAATCCTATACTTAACTACCATTTTCAACGCTTGTCTTAAAAGAGGATACTTTCCGCGCGATTTTAAAACGGCAAAAGTTATTCCTATACGGAAGCCAAATAAACCTTTAGAAAGCCCAATAAGTTTATTGTCCTGCATAAGCAAAATATTTGCAAAAAATTATTAATAAAAAATTAATGCTTTTCATTGAAACAAACGAAATTTATCCTAGCCACCAGTTTGGATTCCGTAGAGATCATAACACGTCTCAATCACTAGTTAGAATTAAAAACTTAATATCTAATAATTTTGACCATCAAAAATCGACAGGAATGGTGTTGCTGGATGTTAAGGCAGCGTTTGATTCTGTTTGGCATGAAGGCCTAATTTATAAAATGATCCATTTTAATATTCCTTCCTTTCTGATTAAAATAATTGCAAGTTTTCTTAAGGAACGTTCATTTAGAGTTCTTATCGGTTCAACGTGTTCCGAAAGCTTCGATATAGCAGCAGGATGTCCCCAAGGCTCCTGCTTATATAATCTGTACACCTCAGATGTACCTCAATTAGAAAGTTGTACCTTATCGGTTTTTGCTGATGATACCGCTGTACTAAGCTCGGACCTACTAACTTCAAATATTATTTTAAATTTACAACGGGTTCTGGACAAGCTGACACAATATTTTACCAACTGGAGGATTTGCTTGAATGCTGACAAAACACAGGCAATCTATTTCACAAGAACAAAGAAAATCTTGTTATATTCCTTAGCGAAACATATTGTTTTTAAATAGGGAAGTGCAATGGGAACAGAAAGTGAAATATGTGGGAGTACTGCTAGATCCAAAAATTAAATTCAAAGAACACATACATTATGTAGTAAACAAATTAAATATTCTGACACATTTCATTCCTTATCCTTTCATTAACAAAAGTTCAAGTCTTAGTATAAACAATAAAATGCTAATTTTTAATGCTGATTTTTCAGGCTGTAATATTTTATGCAGCTCCAGTTTGGGCAACGAGTCCAGTTTGTCACATTAAAAAGCTTCAGGTTGCACAAAACAAATTACTGAAACTAATATTTCACCTTCCTTGGGTTTTTTCGACATCTAGACTTCACTCTATTTTAAATATAGAACTTGTTGCCGTTAAATTAAATAGACTGAGCACTAATTTTTACTCTAGATGTTCGGAATCTGATCATCCCCATATCCATGAATTCTATTCATCTTAGGTAGTTTGTAAGTAGTTGCATAAGCTGTTTTATTAAAATTAATTCAAATAGGTTTTTTTTTTTCAAATTTTGCCTCCAATAGTTCTTATAATATTAATATAGATTCTATAAACAATTAATATAGATTGTACAAAATATAAAAACTTCCTATTATTTTTAAGAAGAAAAAGCAGATAACTTGAACTATTTATATATAACTTTAAGTGAAATTGTGGACCATCATATTAATAAAGAATAAAGAAATTGAATTGAATTTACCACCTTGCATATGTCTATTGTTTGCAGGGCACCTTTTATTGAGATCTTAGTAATAATTTTATAAGAATTGGTATGAAACCTATCGTCGCATTCTTTCCTTGAGATATGAGTAGATCTAAAATAATTTTGGCAAAACCGACTTTAAAACAGATAGACGGCCTTTAATGCTAAACTTAATAAAATTCAGCCTTCTATCTGTTTTGAAGTCATTAGATATATAGACGGGCATCAAGTCTCAAAAAATATGCCAGATATAATAGAAGCTGAACAACTGCATTAGTGACAGGTCATGGAAACTTTAAGTATCATCTAGCCAGGATGGAAATCGACTGTGCTTGGGAGACACTGTGATTGTAGCGTATATTGTGTGAGAATTTAAAGCATTGGCTAGCATAAGCTAGCATAAGGACCACTAACCAAGCCTTGGACAAATGATAGCAATTACTAGAGACTCCGTGATGAGCAAGAAGGCCGACAATTACCAGTCGATAGTTATAAATTACTCAAGTTGCGTCTTAATGAAAATAAGGTTACAGTAAATTACAAAACTGTTGTCTATAAACATTGTGGTCTAAAGGAAGGTCGAAAAGGGACTCATTAAGGAAGTGGTCTGCTTCAATATCCCCCCTACATTAATAGTAGCTTAGTAAACGTTCTTAATTCTCCAAAATTATTTTAATATTAAAATTAATAATCTAAATCCTATTTTAAAACCTTCAAAGCCTTTTAACCCTGTCAGTCATCGGAAGGTTAAATATAATTGCCGTATTCACAAGCTCTGCTAAGGTGTAGGTAGTATTGCATACTACCTTTTGTTTACTTCTTTGTATCAATGTGCCATTGTACATTGTACTTTATACGTCATTTCCATTATTTATTTTATATTTTTTATTTTTATTTTATATTTTATTTTATATTTTTAAATGTAAAACTTTTATGTATGTATATACTAAATAAACTTATTTCAAAAAATTAATTTTTTTTTTAATAGTTGCCATTCACACTGTATTAATAGCACAGAAACAAATACAACGTTTGAAAAACATATGAAAAAAAGTACTAAGTGTTGTATCGCATGTTTGCATGAAAATTACCAACAACACAGCTAGCACCGTTGTATTTTGTTAGCACTTAGCACGTACTAGGGGGCTTGTGAATAGGGCAAATAAATTTTTTAAACATAACCTTTCAAATAAAAAAGTAGCGGAGTTCTAAAGGGACAATTTTAAAAATACGAATAAAATATGGACGTTAAGAAATGACTGCCACAATTAAAAATAAATGAACGAAAAAATTGATTTTGAAGTTGGCTTGTGAGAGTTAAAATAACCATGACAGTTATCTATACCTATAATTATAGATACTTCTTTTCCGCAAAAATATCTTATTTCTAAGAGAAAGTGGAGCAAAAGCATTGAAAGTAGGGTGATTTTTATGCCGATTTAAAGGTACTGCATACTTTAAGGCATCTTTTATTTTTGAAAGATATATACTTTTAATCAATGTTGTGCAACAGCTGGCGTTGTTTTTAAATAATGAGTAACATTTTCTGTCTGTTTTTTTTATTTTTAGAATTTTATCCAGGGATGGGTACCTCTACATAAACTAAATACGTAGAAGTCTTATTGGTTCAAAACCAATATCGAACAATATATTGTCAGGACGCACACAAAGTGTGTGGGCACATCTAGTTAGTTATTCTTTTTGAGGGGTAACGCACTGACCTTGTAAGAGAAGGGAGCACTTCTAATAGTCTAGTTGTGATATGTATTAATATTTTAAAACCACTAGGGTTCATAAAGTTTATTTAAATAACAAAGATACACAAATATATTAATTATCGCTTTTGTAGACCATTAATTACATTCATATAAAAGTGATGAAAGAGTCTCTGAAATAAAAGAATAAAATAACTAATTGTAGCACAATTTAGCAACAGTTTAGAAACGACGTTTAATAGTACGATAGTGATAGCCATCATTTTCTAGAACAGAAGAGTCACCATTTGCTGGACCTTCAGCCACTATAACACCCTCTTCTAGGGGTGGTAAATATTGTATAAATGGTGCTTTTGTAGGCAATAATTCAGATGTATAATCTGGTATTTGGTAGTAGTAAGTATCAACATTTATTGTTGAAAAATCTCGAGGCATTTCCATCGGCACCTCTACAATTTCTCCAAAAGATTCTTCTGAGTTTTGCTGTTTAGGTTTTTGTGTTTCGATTTCTATGTTTTCATTAGTTTTTGGTAAAGTCGTTGGTAGAGGTGCTTCTAGAATTACTTCAGTTGTTTTCTGGGGCGGTAAATATTCCTTTAAGGCTATTGTAGGTAGTTCAGTAGCAATATTGAGCATATTGGTTTTAGCTAGAGGAGGTAATAATATGTTTGAAGGTTGTGTGAACTCAAATTCGATTCCTGCTTGTGTTTCATGTGGCATTGTTGTAAACGTATGTGTCATTTCAGTGAAGCTTTCAGTATCCTTTTTAAAAGTAACTGGAGGCAAATACTCGTTGGACGGTAAAAGTTTGCTTGCTACTGGTGATTCGACATTAATAGGTGGTAAATCTGCCTTATGCTCTGGTGATGCGGGTAGCAAACCTGTTAAATGGGCGACATCACGTTTATTTTCATAATGTAATTTGGGCACCTTTTGATTTTTATAATCAACTTCTGACAAAACAGATGATTCGTTGATTTTCTCGGGTCTAGAAAGATCTATTTTAGTTTGAGGAGACAAGTATTGATTTTTTAGCACGTTAATTTCCCTTCGTAAACGTTGATGAGCTGGAGTATAAATTAATGCATTGATGAAAACTAAACTTAATAAAATTATTAATAATTTCTGCAATTAAAAAAAGAAAAGATTATTTTACGTTTTAAAAATATTTAGGGTTTTTACCATTTTTTTATTCTCCCGTGTGATCTGTACAGTATAAACTTCTCAACTGCTAATAACAGCAAGTGTAACTGATTTCGAGTTGTTAATACTTTTCTATTTATATTAAAAATTAACATTTTTCATTTAGTCTTCACAAGCGGGCCACTAGCAACGAAGTTTGAAAATATAAAGACAAACAAAAATTTTTTTTTTAATTTTAAGCAGTTTCAAACTAGCGCAAGTTGATCGAACTTTCATTTTTTAACCGACTGGTTGTGGTTATACTCAAAACCACCCAACTGTACTCAATGCAATAAATGACAGCAGCAGAACAGAGTAAGAGTGGTGTTTTCGGCCGTGTCGAATGTTATGTAATGTTATACCCTACACCACGGTGATTACCGTTTTACGCCCATTATACGACCTCCCTACATTCATCAAAGCAAATAAAAGATTAAGATGACACACCCTCTCTACCCCTTGTTCTGGTATTTTATTAGTGGCTGTAATCGAAGCAAAACAGGCATAAAAACCAGGAGGGGATTCAGGCCACCCCACACCCTGGCTTCTGTTGGTCCGCACTGCAATTCTTGGTACAAGCCTAAGCAAAATAAAAATTAAAACGAAAAAACCGAAGAAAAAGGAACTCATTATTAACCCCAAACAACTACCTCCACCGAAAATGGTCCATTGGTATCCCCGTGGACAGCGTAGAACCATCCTGCAATCAATATTGACTTGGACTTGAATGGTCAGATTTGCCCATATTACCTCCAACCCTAAGGAGCCCTTTGAACGCTCCTGGTTTTCAGTGACCACCCAGTGGGTCTATTGGCCACCTCTATGTTTATTGCTTTCTATGAAGGCATTTAATACAAACCAAATCAGAAAAACTCTATCAATCTAAAAACAATCACATCATCGCACCTCCCAGGATGGTGTCATATTGCTAAATTACAATAGCAAAATTTTCGAAACTATGCCTGAAAGATTGGTTGGCTTAAATTGTCTGTGTCTCTTCTTGTTCATTGGCAAAGTTGATTTCAATCCGAACACAGACGGACACACGGACAGACGCACATTGCTAAATCAACTTCTATATTTATAAGGATCCAGAATATACATATATGGTGGTTAAATTTTAAGGGCCGATATTGAATGTGAACCACACCTAAACGTCAAGTCTTTTTCTGCATCTAATTTGACATTTCTCGAATTCTAATTCAATTTGAACCATGGGAAGTAACGCTCGATTGTGTATCTTTATCTCACGTTATGGCGATGTCAATTGGCCGCCAAGATCATGTGATTTGACACCGTTTGACTTATTTCTTTAATCGATAAACTAGCAACAACTCAAGAGCTAAAGGAGGAGATAAATCCGCACATTAACGGCATAGAACCTTAATTAGGCCTCAGCGTCATTGAAAATTTGGAGCATCGGATGGAGGAATTGGCCGATATTTAGTTTCATACATAATTGAACCATACCGATATCATCAAAATAAAAATAAATGACAATAATTTCCTAAATAATTTGTGTTTTATTCAAAATCAACACCAGTGAATCCTTTCTTCTGAAAGGTAGTAAAATTCACTTACGAAAGGAAGTGTGTGTGTGTGAAAAAATGTTTAAGCTCGTTCTAAAGACACCCGAAGTCTATAAAATCATCAATAATTTTTAGAAAAATAATACCTAAGAAACTATTGTAATCGTGAACTCGATTAATATTTAATATTACTATGGTGAAGGGTCTATAAGATTCGGCATGGCCGAATATAGCACACTTATTTGTTATTAGTTATATTCTATTTATTTGTTATTTTTTCTTGTAGTTTTTTAACTTTTTTTCGTCTCATGTAGATTATTAATTTTTTGCGAACAATTTAGGTAATACACGATAACCAAGGCGATTGCTCGTGCAACCACCAGTAACTGTTCCGTAGTACATCTATTCGAGGAAGCCAATCACCCAGTGTGAGAGTGACAAGCAAACCACTCGAAGGCGCGCGCTAGATGTTCTTTAACCCAGAGCTATTTTATGACTCGGACTCAAAACCTAATGCATGGAATTGCAAATTGCTGAGGATGCTGCTTCGAAGCTACTCTCACTTGCACATTTCCAAGAAGTGTTGCATTAAAAACTCACTGAGTTAAGAATTACAGATGTGTTCAAGATTAACGTGGGCTCCTGCCACGGTGGCTTTATCCCACGGTGCTCCTAACACCGAGTGAAATAAAGACGTAGACTAGCGCCCCCATTGTGTAGTATAACAACACTTTACGATTGCCACCAATCGCAATTTGTGTGTATACAGTCACAATGAGTAGCAATTTATACAATATGGCAAGCCTTTCCAAGGCAAGCCTAGATCCATATTATAACGTCTTGCTTAGGGGTTTGGAGACTATCCAAACTCTGTCTGTTGAGAGTGCAACAGCACACTTGATCGACCTTGCACCACATCTGCAATAATCGATCTTAAACCACAACCACCACGTGTACGCCCGAAGGGGACCTCACCAATAACCGGTCACAGAGAGGATAGGCTCTCTGTGGGGCCACCGATTACCGTGGTTCCAGTCCTTTGGGCACTGGTCGGGCCTCGAAGAGGATCCGTGTTAAAACAACAGACCTTTTCTTCCAGATTTAGGCTCTAGGAACCCTAGCGTCTGGTGCCCCTATTTTCCCCGAGTGAACCGCGTCAAAGCATTTGCCATTACTGCAGTGACAATTGGAACACCCGGGGGTAAGTTAAGAATTACAAACAACAATACGAGTATGTATTATTTTACTTAAACTAGATATTAAAAAAATTTCAAAGTGAAACACTAGGTATTTACTGCTTTTCGCCGAATTTATCACCGCAACGTTTTATTTTATTGAATATTAAAAATTTTATATTTTTTCATTGAAATTTATAAAACCTTTGATTATCGAATAAGCTTCTAAGTAATTGAATATCATTTGTTTTATTTTCGTACTGTAAGATATTGCATATTTTGCACAGATAAATTTAGGTTAAACATGCATAGTGAAAGTTTTGATTTTTGATACGTACTTAATATTTTGGTTAAGTGTTTATATCAAAAAAAAAAAAAAAAAAAAATGTTTATTTACTTAACAGCTAGCAACTTTTTAGCATATTGGTAAAAATTCCAAAAGTCACAATCATTCGAACAGTTTTAAAAAAATATGTAAATGACATCTGTTTAAATCGATACTTGACAAATGGAAAAGCATATTGTCTTTTCATTAATTTTTAAAATTACTACCGCAAAACTTTGAGTGTTGTTTGCTACTAATATCACGTATCACGTAAAAACTAATGGATGTATTTGGATAAAATTTAATTTGTAAGGAGGTACCTTAGTATCTTGATTCAAAGATAGGATACTTTTTTTCATCAAAAATATCTCATTTCTAAGAGAAAAAAGAGAAAATGAAGTGAGATTACGCAATTTTACCGATTTTAAGGTACTGCAGAATTGACAGCACCTTTTGTTTTTGTCACCGGAATACTTTAAACACTATTCATAGAACTCTACAATATATTTAGAATTTTTTATAAATTTTAGAATTATACCCAGGGATGGGTACGTCTATATAATAAAAATACATAAACCATAATTTAAGCACTACAAAAGTTAGCGTCTTAAAATTTAGTGTGGTTACTTTCAAAGCAAAATCGAACCAAATATTGTCAGGAAGCCCTCGATGTGGCGGGCGCAACTAGAATTCCATATATATGTAGTATAAAATCCTACCTGTGTGAGCCTTATTAATTATTTAATTTAATCATACAAGGTTTATATGTGATCATGATATAATATTTGTTATAAACATATTTTATTATAATATGTTTATATTTAAAGTATATTTGACACTGGTATCAGTATTGTACAAAAGTTGAAAATTTCAAAATTGAAAATACAAAAAAAAGAAGAAAAAAATTTGTAAAAAAAATAAAAAAAAAATTAATTTATACAACAATTGTTCAATTCATAAGACCCTGTTATCATGTTATATGTCTGTTTATGTTTGTTGTTGGTAATTTGCTTTGAACAATTTGTTATAAATATACAATTTCATTTTGAAAATATTGTGTCGAGTCCATACCTGGGACTAAGTTTTTTATTTGAATAAATTATGAAAATCTTCGTAATATGTAATCATCGGTGTCTTTATTTTATTTTATATTTAAGTCATTTATTTATATTTATATTTATGTCATATATAAAATTACAAATTGTGTAAAAATTATTTTGTACTATATTTGTAATTACTACTTCCCATGCATGCTTCAATTTCATTTCATTATTCTGAACAACGTTGCCATTGCTAAAAATGTTTATTCTACCATTTTTTTAATCTACTATAATCCTTTACAACAAATTTGTATATTATCTGAATGCATACACATCCAATTAGTAAAAGTACGATTTTATTACAAAAAATGGGAAGCAAAATTCTAAAGGTTACAAAATATTTACACTAGGAACAATACAGTCAAACTTTCTGTAAAAAATTCTATGCAAGACGTAATTATTTGTAAAAGTTTGCCCTCTTAACACATATCGAATTTAGAGTAATTTAGAGTAATTTTGGTTAGTTAATAATGGTTTAATATTTTTAATTTCATTCAAAAATTTCTTCGAATTAAAATTTTTATCAATGCCATATTTCGGATTTTAAGCCAAAAGACATCTATGTGGCAATTTTCAATTTTTCAATCAATTTCAGTATTGTTACTATTATTTTTATTACTCAAATTGGTTAAAAAATAGAATTTATTTTTGTTTATAAATATTGTAAAAACATGGTGGTGAGATTATTTATTTAATAAGTAATATATTTTCTCAATCTTACCGAAATTAACTACAGCCTACCATTTTAAAAATCCCAAAAAGATCTACCAAATTTGAGAGGAAAAATTCAAAAATGGTAACGTTGATTCTGAAAATATTTATTATATTTTGAGTATTATTATTTTTTGAGTCGAGCTGATAGTCTGTGCAGCTAATGCTCTTAAATCTGTATTTAGTCTTATGTGCTGTTTCTGTATTACAGGCAAGCGGATCGTCTAGAAAATTTGTATGAAAAGCACTTAATTTTTTGAGTGATTCCTATATAAATTTTTTAGACGAGCCGCTCGCCTGTAATACAGAAACCGCACATTAGAATTAATTCTGGAGATTAAATAAACTAATAATAATATTTTTTGAGTAAAAAACGATATAATTTTACAAATTCAAAGCCTGTTCACAAGCTGTTTGAGTTAAAGTGCATTTATATAAACTTTAAACGATACAAGGGAGCTTGTGAAATGAGCAAATGTATAACAATACAATTCAACTATAATATGTTGCTGTTAGTATTATCATCAACCATGGTTATATTTGCGTTTATATATTTTATATAATAATGGGTGATTTTTTTGAGGTTAGGATTTTCATGCATTAGTATTTGACAGATCACGTGAGATTTCAGACATGGTGCCAAAGAGAAAGATGCTCAGTATGCTTTGCATTTCATCATGAATAGACTTACTAATGAGCAACGCTTGCAAATCATTGAATTTTATTACCAAAATCAGTGTTCGGTTCGAAATGTGTTTCGCGCTTTACGTCCGATTTATGGTCTACATAATCGACCAAGTGAGCAAACAATTAATGCGATTGTGACCAAGTTTCGCACTCAGTTTACTTTATTGGACATTAAACCAACCACACGAATGCGTACAGTGCGTACAGAAGAGAATATTGCGTCTGTTTCTGAGAGTGTTGCTGAAGACCGTGAAATGTCGATTCGTCGCCGTTCGCAGCAATTGGGTTTGTGTTATTCGACCACATGGAAGGTTTTACGCAAAGATCTTGGTGTAAAACCGTATAAAATACAGCTCGTGCAAGAACTGAAGCCGAACGATCTGCCACAACGTCGAATTTTCAGTGAATGGGCCCTAGGAAAGTTGGCAGAAAATCCGCTTTTTTATCGACAAATTTTGTTCAGCGATGAGGCTCATTTCTGGTTGAATGGCTACGTAAATAAGCAAAATTGCCGCATTTGGAGTGAAGAGCAACCAGAAGCCGTTCAAGAACTGCCCATGCATCCCGAAAAATGCACTGTTTGGTGTGGTTTGTACGCTAGTGGAATCATTGGACCGTATTTTTTGAAAGATGCTGTTGGACGCAAAGTTACGGTGAATGGCGATCGCTATCGTTCGATGCTAACAAACTTTTTGTTGCCAAAAATGGAACAACTGAACTTGGTTGACATGTGGTTTCAACAAGATGGCGCTACATGCCACACAGCTCGCGATTCTATGGCCATTTTGAGGGAAAACTTCGGAGAACAATTCATCTCAAGAAATGGACCGGTAAGTTGGCCACCAAGATCATGCGATTTGACGCCTTTAGACTATTTTTTGTGGGGCTACGTCAAGTCTAAAGTCTACAGAAATAAGTCAGCAACTATTCCAGCTTTGGAAGACAACATTTCCGAAGAAATTCGGGCTATTCCGGCCGAAATGCTCGAAAAAGTTGCCCAAAATTGGACTTTCCGAATGGACCACCTAAGACGCAGCCGCGGTCAACATTTAAATGAAATTATCTTCAAAAAGTAAATGTCATGGACCAATCTTGCGTTTTTTTTAAAAAAAAGTTCTCAAGCTCTTAAAAAATCACTCGTTAATATATATTTTTAAATAAATAAGTTTAAAATTTGCAGCTTTGCTGTAAGCCTTTTTAGGGTTCCGTACACAAAGTGTAAAAACGAAACCCTATTGTTTTCGCTACAATGTCTTTCCGTCTGTCCGTCTGTCAGCGCCTTTTATCTCCGGAACCGTAATAGGTAGACTCTTGAAATTTTCACAGATGATGTATAGTCGTTGCCGCTATAGCAACAAATACTAAAACTTATAGGGTGTTCCAATAGAGAGGTGTTATTTACGAAAATGTGTTTATTTCTTAAACTGTAGGAGGGATACACTTGAAATTTACAAACAGTTATTAAAACTTAGTTCACTATATAAACAAGTATAAAAAAATAAAACTAAAAATTAAAGGGTGTTCCGATAGTGGTGTTAAATGCATGTATAAGGCATAAGTTTTGAACCATAATAGCTAGACTCTTGAAATTTTCACAGAAGGTGTATAATTTTGGCCGCTATAGCAATAAATATTTATAGGGTGTTCCGATAGAGAGGTGTTATTCACAAATATGTGTTTATTTCTTGAGCTATAGGAGACATACACTAAAAATATGTAAGCAGTAATTAAAACTTAGTTCGCTATATAAACAATTATAAAAAAATAAATCTAAAAATTAAAGGGTGTTCCGATAGTAGTGTGATTTGCATGTATAAGGTCTAAGTTTTGAACCATAATAGGTAGACTCTTGAAATTTTCACAGAAGGTGTATAACTGTGGCCACTATAGCGATAAATACTAAAACTTATCGGGTGTTCCGAAAGTGAGGTGTTATTTGCCTTTATGTCTTCATTTCTTTATCTATAGGAGGTATCCACTTAAAATTTGCAGACAGTAATTAACTCTATATTCCTTTTCTATTAAAATAAACCTTAAAATTAAAGGGTGTTCCGAGAGTGACGTGATTTGCGTGTATATGGCCTAAGTTTTGAACGATAATAAGTAGACTCTTGAAATTTTTACAGGAGGTTTCTTACTATGGAAGCTATAACAAATAATAAAAATTAAAGGGTGTTCCGATAGAGCCATGGTTTTTACTTAAAGAGCCTTATTTTTTGAACCGTAATAGGTAGACTCCTGCATTTTTTACAGTAGATGTTGTACTTCGGCCACCACAATTATCAATTGCTAAAGGGTGATACATCAGTGACACGTTTTTCACGTATATTACTTAATTTTTACAATAGGTAGGCCTGATATTTTAGTAGAAAGTGTATTACCATGGCCGTAATAACAACAATTGCTAAAATTTAAAGGGTGTTCCAATAGTGATGCAATTTTCGCGAATATTACTTTAATTTTAAAATTTAAGGGTGTCCCATAAGACATAAAGAAATAAACAACTGGAATTTTTAAATTATACTGAACATAGTACGGAACCCTACGTGTGTGAGTGTAACTCGCACTTGACTAATTTATTTATATTTGTTTATTAGCAAACTGAACAACGAAATTATTCTGCCAACTACAGATATTGTAATTATCAATTTGTTTACATATTTTTCAATTTCCCTGATAAAGTTTGTGAAATGAGTGAAAAAGTCAAAACAATTTCTTAAGATATGAACACATTAAACTTTTAACATTTTAAATATTTAAAAACTTCACAAGAGTATTTGTACGTTTCATTCTGAAGTTATTTATTTATTTACATTTACATAAATATAATTTTTCAACATGAATATAAAGTAGTGAATTTTGTTGATTTTATCATCTGATATTGACGTATGACAACACAAAATCAACAGAAAAGATTTTTAATTTAAAGAGTTAAGTTCCTAAGTTTTGTGTGCCAGACAGAAAAACATGTAACAGAAGAAAACTTGTAACTCTGTTGATTGGGCATAATATTCGTAAAATAAATTGGTTTCATTGTCATAATTTCAGCTGTTGTCTCTTATATTAACTAAGGAGAAGTTGCTGCAACAGACAGGCATTGAAGACGAACGATTCCAAACTTACGTAATACTTATATGAGAATTGATTTAATTTTTTGTTTTGACAAAGACTAGTTAACCTCACCTAGGTTACCTGGGCAGTTCGCAAGCAGCTAGTTCACTCGGATTGTAATGCCCAGACTGGAGCTTGTCGCCAGTCAGTATTTTTGCCAGTCAGTCAAAATATTTGGTCCAAATACTTAAACCTTAAACACCTAAGTAGTCGAGGAGAATGCATTGAACTGACTCTTTCTTCATCTCATCCATATACTAACTAGAAGCGATATCGAATTTTTCCTGAGGGCCAGTAGTGCCTTCGTCCACTCCTTATCGATAGCCGCCCATTTCGACAATCTACAACTGATCATCATAGACTACGTGCGAGACGATTCTCTTAGCCACCATTCCGGCAGTGACAAAGTAGGAAAGATAAATGTTGGTTCTTCTTAAGTCATTCATTATCTAGTTGGTTATTCATTATCTGTATTTGCAGAAAATAAAATTAAGTTAAATGCGTGAAATAAAATTTATGTGATAATAAATATAGATTTTCTGAAATACTTATGTGATTTGCATAAAATTAATGCTAGTTTTACCTTTAGGCTGTTACCTATAGGCTGTTTATATGGAGATTTCCTGTGGCATAGTTGGGGGTAGTGCACTAATTCTGCAAACCTCAATCACACTGAGTGATATTGCAAAATTATTGATTTCTAATAATGATTTCAAAATTTGCAGGCTCAAACAACATTAGTGAGTTAAAATCTCTTTGCACTAAAATTTAATTATTTTGATTTCAAATAAAGCAATCAATAAAGCAATATATTGCAAATTTTTTTTCTTCACTCAAGTTGATAGCAACGTAGACATTTTGCATTCAATTTGAGGGTCAATTTGATTTATTATTATTTTTGTGCACTAATTCGATATGTTTTTTTTCGCAATTTCTATTTATTGTATCTTCAATATAATTCAACTATCAATAATTACTCATATCTTAAGTCTAAATATACTTGATAACTCCACCCAGTGCTGAAAAAAAAATGTATGATGTTTCACGGTTACTGTAATTTGCGGTTTATCCCTCTGATGTACGGTTGAGAGAAACAGTGTCCCTCCTTCTTAGTCGAATATAACCAGGTTCATTAAGTATGTTAGGGGCCAGTGGATTCGGATGAGTTTCAAGCTTCTTTAAATACCTTATGGCAAGTATCGCTATTTCTGCTTTAACTGATGGCACGTTTAGATCTTTATAATTGTTGGAGATTTTTATATATTAAGTAGCAGATGTAATTATATGAATAATCTTATTTTGGCACCTTTGAATTTTTTCTACGTTGCTAGCTGAGGCAGTCCCCCATAATTGAATGCCATAACATCATATTGGTTTTAGAATTGACTTGTACAATAAAAGTTTGCAATCTAAAGCTAGAGTAGAATTTCTGCCAATAAGCCAGTTGGACTGCTTTCAACTTAATTTGTATTAATTTTGTTTATATGTGGCGTTTCCATGTAAGGCGCCGGTCATCTTATACATCTTATGCCGAGATATTTGATGTCTGAAAGCTGAGGTATCGTTTGGTTATTTATCCGAATAGGGGGGGTAATATTCTCTACGCAATGTGAAAGTTACATTTTTGTTCATTAACTTTTATTCTCCATTTCTTCGAACATTTTTCTAAATTGGATATGTGTTCTTGTAAATATCGTGATGCTGCTTCGGGTCTTTCGTGAATGCTCAAAAAAGCTGTGTCGTCAGCAAATGGCGATGTGTGCACTCGGTTACTAGTTGGCATGTCCGAAGTATACAATAAGTATAAAAAGGGCCCCAATATACTACCTTGGGGAACTCCGGCTCCGATTGGCTGGTGTGAGCTCAAAAAATCTCCTTCTTTTACAATAAATTTTCATTCGGCTTATATAGGTTTACGGGCAAATTTAGTTTTAGCTTATACATTAGGCCTTCATGCCATACCTTATCGAATGCTTGAGAAACGTCAATTAAAATCGCAGAGCAGTATTTTCTCTCCTCAAATGTCTTTTTAACAACATTGACTAACCTGTGCGTTTGTTCGAACGTACTATGTTTTTTCCTGAAGCCGAATTGATGGTTTGGAATACATCCTTTGTCGCTTAGAATAGGGTTAAGCTTAGTTAATAACATCCTCCCAAACAGCTTTGACATATTTGATAAAAAGGTTTTAGGTCTGTATGATTTAATGTTTGTGTGGTCTTTTCCTGGTTTAGGAATCATGGTAACCAAGGACACCTTCCACTCTGTGGGAAAGTACTCAAGACGTAAAATGGCATTGAAAATAAAAAGAACGATTCTGCGAGCTATACGGGGCAACTTAAATAACATCTTGTTACTGGTTTTATCAACGACAGGTGCTTTTTGGTGTTTAAATCCGTTATAGCCTTTTCAAGATCACCAAATTCAAACCTTATCGGGACTGCAGCACTAGCCTCGACAACTGGCAACTCAACTATATCAGTCGACATATTTGGGGTAAAAACCCTTTTCAAATGTTCAGCAAATAAATTGCCTTTTTCGGTTTCTCTCAACAAATGAAGGTTTCTCTCAAATAATTCATTAAAAATAAAACTCAATTTATTTTATATTTACTAATGATTATATAAAACAGTTTATATAGCATAAATATGCGAGTATGAGTGAAGAATTTGCACTACCACTAAATTCTTTTGATTGCTAGTGAAGATTTTTTAGTGCAATAATTTCTTTTGCAATATGATTTAGTGGTAGTGAAATGCTGATTTCAATCAAAATTTAGTTCACTACCCTCATCTACGAGTATGCCTAGTGCTGGTGCATGTTACGAGCTACAGAATTACCTATAATTTAAAAAAAGTTTTTAAACCGCTTTATAAAGTTAGATATGGCCTGACGCTGTTATATTTATAAATACTCTATCTTCGGTTTTTAATCTTACAGTTTTCCATTTTTTTTTTCATTTGCACAATTACTAAAAATGACTCAAAAAATGTTTCGTTTTTTTTGTAGTTTTTTGGTTGTAAATACGATTTTTTGGCAAAACTGGCAGTTTTTAGTTTTTTTTTTCAATATTCGGGTCTTTTTTAAATATATTTTAATCGAAATTAATATATGTAAATGTTTTTTGATCGAAATTGATTTTTTTTTTTTGGTAATATAGCAGAATGTAATGCATTTTCTGCATCACTATACTTCTTCAGCATTCTTCGTATATGTCTATGTATTTTGAGTGGTATTTAGTTGCAAGCATCTTCTATTGCTTCGAATCATTTACTCGTATTGTCGATTAGAACGAAGACTTTCAACACATACAACTTCCCTCTAATACTAGTACATGTGTTTTTCTTTAATATTTACCACCTTAAATATGTTGTTTTTCCAACCAACAAAACAAGAAAAGTTACTTTTGATTCTTTTTGGAATTACAAAAGGAATGGCAAAATGATATATACATATATTTATATATACATTTTCCACCTTTGAAAAAAACTGATGATTTCCCCCCAAATGTCGAAAATACACACTGATACTGAACACAATTACTGTATTTAACAGATAAATGTAAGAAGATATTTTAATATGATAATAGTCAATGAATATAATTAATCTTATTGTGAATGTGCGTAGACTTAAAATTATTTTGTATTCTGTCAAGTATCATGATAAATATAATTAAACTAAATTAAATGAAATTATATTGATTATAACTATTTCATCTGCTTATTATAAATAAATCAATAAATAAAAAGAAAACACAAACATTTTTCGGAAATCAAATTAATTAGTTAACGCAACATAACTTTCTTATTTATTTTTATTTATTTAGTATTGATTTTCTAATACAACAAGACAAATTATCTTATAAATTATAGTATTAGAATCAGGATAGTCAGAATATTATTCCTGTGGACTGTGTTAAAAGAGAGGCGGATCTGCAAAATCGAGTTTAGCAGCCCTCATTGATTTGCCTCGAGGCCAAAAGTTGTGGCCGTAATTTAGACAGAAGAGTTTTGAGGGCCGATGGACAGACTGAAAGCAAAAGTTAAACAAATAAGCTTTGGTTGAAGTTTCTAAAACTGTTTGGCTGGCGAGAATTTCATTACAATCGCATTTTTCTTGGCTGATTATTGGCACTACTATGAACTAGAAAACTAGACGTTTGTCCCGTCTTATGTCATTGTTTACGCAATCTAAAGCTTATACTACTTTTACAACTCTTCGCGTTGTGTTCTACAAAATTTGAATAATTAATAAAAATACGCTTTCTCTTTGCTAAATTTGAATTTTTGTTGAAATCTCGATTATTGAAAAATTTGGTGAAAATTTAATTTTTTTCCAATGTTGATTTGTTGTGAATTTTCAATGTAAAAATTTTATTTTTCCGGTGAAATTTCGATTTTGTCATCAAATCCCAATTTTTTAACCGACTTCAAGAAAAGAAGGAGGTTATTAATTCGTCTGTATGTTGCTTTTCTTATGTTTGTGCACACAGCACTCCGTCATTTCTGAACCGATTAAAAAAAAAAACAACCGATTTCAATTCTGAACTAAAAATTTAAAAGGTAAGTAATCTGTAATAACTAGTACCCAAATCAAATAACTTTATACTTGTTGCTATAATAGACATAGTAATATACGTTCTGTATATTCAAATGTCTATCCATAATGCTTCAGGTGATAAAGCCACATACGAAAATTACGTCAGATATGAGGACACCCGTTATTTTTTTACACTTATTATTACTGACACAGTAATAAAAAGTGACGGTTCCAAAGACAGGGCCATAGGTCAAATAATATCACCTATTGGTACACCCTTTAATGTATAATTTTAAATTCAAGACTTATTCTAAGGGACTTATTAGAAAGGATAGATTCTATGTAAATTTCAAATGGCTGTCTATAACTGTTCAAAATGTTGGCCATATGCATCAATTTACATCAACTATTGAGGCATTCTTTAATTTATAATGTTAAATATTAATGCATGTGATTATACCGGACATAGTAGTGGAGATTCTGTCTAATTTGCAAGTGTTTATCTAAAACGGTTCAAAATATAGGGCCAGATAGGTCAAATTACGTCTATTATGGGTACTACCTTTAGTTTCCAAAATTAAATTTTATACTTAATGTTATAGCAGACTTAGATATACATGTTCTTTGAAAATTTCAACCGTCTCTCTGTTACTGTTCAAAAGTTTTGCCATATACATCATATTGCATCAACTATTGGGACACCCTTTAATTATAAATATTTGTACTTGTCATTATAACGACTATTCTGTCCAATTTTCAAGTGTTTGTCTACAATGGTTCAAAAGATAGGGCCATATAGGTCAATTGACGTCACATATGGGTACACCCTTTAATTTTTAATTTTTTTTTTTTATTACCTTCAGTTATTGGCAGCTATAGTGATACGCAGTTTTTTTAAATTTTAAAATAGTACCCTTTACGGTTCATAATATACGTAAAAAAATATATGTTTTATGGGGATACCCTTTAATTTTTAAAATTCCGAACTTCATTTACCAATCTGTAAGCATATCCTTTCTAATAAAGAAAATAATTTTAAAATCGGTTCAGAAATGACTGAGTTCTGCGTGCACAAACATAAAAAAGCAACGTTCAGACGGATTGATAACTTTCTTCTTTTTATGAAGTCGCACATTGGGTTGAAATTGATAAAAACGGCTCTTTATTCAGGCGTTAGAGATAGCACTTATTTTTTCGTTTCGTAGTATTAGTGGGTCATTACTATTTAAAAATAATTATTTTTAAAATTTTTTTTTAAACGCCAGGGGTTTCGTTTGTCAGCTCGTATGAATATTTAAATTGCTTTGAAAGCTCCATTTTTAAAGATAAATGAAATTTGGACAATTTGATTGTTTTAGATTAGTAACTCAACATACAAAAATTCAACTAAATCGGTAAATGATTTCGTATAGCCCCCATACAAAATTTTCCCTGAAATAAGCCATACTAATTTTTATTTATTAAAAAGTTTTTATAAATATAAATTTACATTTTTTGTTTAATACTATTAGTCTTCATATTCGCTGTCACAAAAATAAATATCATCGGAATTATTTTCTTCAGAAATTTCAGGTAATATTAGAAGGTCCAATATCTGCTGCGGTAACACGCTAATTTTCTTTTCGTAATGTTTGCTCATATTACTAATTATACGATCAGAGTTTATTAAAAATCTTTTGAAAACATCTTCATTGGACTTTTCACGACTGCATTTCCGTGAAAAATGTTCTCTGAATGATTTAAAATCTTTATTACGAGCTTCCTGTGCTTCCGCCGCTAACTGGCCAATGGGTAACAGTGCATGAGTAATAATCTGCGCAGCATGTATTAAAAATTTATGTAAAACTACATGTATATGTGCACACTCACATACATACATGATTAATGCAGTGAGTGCGTTGCTAAGCATACACAAATTATTCTTTGATGTTGATATAGAAAAAAATTTATTTTCCTTCTTATCGTAAAAAACCCGCAAAATCTTTTTACATGATTTGTAAGTAGACATATCATAGAGAATTCCAAATTTTTTCTTTTACTCAAGCTTCCCCAAACCGGATTTAAATTTCTACTTGAAAGTGAAAAATTATTGTTATTTACACCAATTTTCAAAAAAAAAAAAAATATTAAAAATATTTCTACAACAAAAATATTTAACTGACATACATATTTGAGTTTCCAAATACCTGAAGTTGAAGGTTCCATTGAAAAAATATTACTTTTATGCTAGGAAAATACAAAAATTTAATTTAAAAAAAAAAAAATTTTTTTCTGTTTTTACCACTGTTTTCAAAAACTTCAACTTTGAAAAGTCGATAACATAGAAAAATTAAAAAGGTAATTAGTGATGCACAAATTTGTTTACTATTACCTGAAATAGATTACTTTTTAAAAATATAAATTTTCAATTTTCAATTAAGAGCCATTATTGGGAATTTCAACCCAACGTGAGTCGGTTTAAAATTAATTAAAAATGTATCTGAATATAATTAAAACTGTTAATTGGAACCATACTTTTTTTAGTTTTTAGTAATTTTCGACTTTTTGGGAAACCTTTGATGAATTTTTGGAATCTTAGCTTTTATGCATGTATGTGTAGATTTAGCATACATTAAGCATCATTACATTGGGTGTACAAGTCATATGTACTGTCAAAATTGCTATCCATATGGAATTTCATGTGTATCTCAAAATCAGTGTTTTACATATGATTTATAATTTTTATGTTCAAACGTACCGATGTTACATACATATGACATAACCTCCTGTTGTTGAAAACAAAAATCAAATATTTAAAACAGCATACATATTTTTTTTACATTGTTAGACTATATAATAAAAGTAATAATAATAGCTTTATTGGGGCTTGTTGTAATTAGTTATTAGGCAATTTTGAATTTTTTTGCCGCCATTTCATTTTATTAGAAACCCGATAGTGATGTCAACTATGCAAAGAACTACCGTTTTGTGTTATCATTTAGGTGCTTCTACAACAGTACAGAAATCAATTTATAATAGACAAATTATATCAAAACAAAAAATAATTATAATAAATAACACAATAAGCAATTATATAATTATAAAATAAAATAAACAATTAAATGAATAATTTTGTTGATGTTAATGTCAATTTATTTTCACTCTTTTTTATTAGGAATAAAATATTTTTTGTCCTAATTCTTATGACAAATTAAACTAAATTTCTTTAAAATAACTGAACCGTTGCTTTTGAAAATAAGAGAACTCCATTTTATTTAATGATTTGCACTTGAATGGCGTTAAAAAAATCACAAGCCGGAATATACTTATTTTATATTTTTTGTGGTCTTATTACATGTAAGTTTAATATGCAATAATAGTTATCCATTTTAGCTGCAAAAAAAAATTTTGGTATGCGCCAATGTAGTTGCTGATTTTCTTTTACTGGAATGTAATTATAATACCAAAAAATTTAATAGTTTAAATACATATTTTATTATCTTCTTGGTACACTAAAACAAAAAACAAAACAAAAAAACTAAAATTATATTTAATTTTATGGGTAAAATGTGGAAAAAGAAAGAAAGAAAGAAATTACTATACTTACATATATTTCTTAGGTTACATAGCGAAGATTTTTCACCATAGTTGCAGTATGATTGCTAAATTCTGATAATGCTTCTTAATATATTGCAATATAAAAAATAGTACTATTCAACATGGATTAAAAACATAAAATTATGTAATTTGTAATAAGACTTAGGTTTTATTAATATTTTTTCACAAAATGGAGTTCTCTCATTTTCAAAGTAACGGCTCAATGAAGTGATTTGCAGCACTTTCGATACCCACAATATCTTTGTAGCATTTTTTTATCCTGCGGTCTAAAGTTGGTAATTAGGTGATATTACAGTTTGCTTGCCGTCTTAAAAAAATATTTAAAAACAATGCACTATTGTAAAGTAAATTTTTAATTTAATGCAGTCTTTATTAGTACCGGTAAAAAAGATAAACACATAAATATTAAAATTGAGTCATTCGTATAAAAATGTCCCATATAGCCTCCTGGTCCTAGTTTTGAAAACAGATGTATCCCATTGAACCCACAAAAAATAAAGATCTGTCTGTTTTAAATATCAATAAATTCGATCTAGCCGTGATTGACATACAATTATACAAACTTGCAAATAGATATATAACACAGGGGAACAAAAACAAAATTTTTGTTTGTTGCCTAAGATTTTAGAGCTGATTTTAACTATATTTGGGAAGCTAAATCTATAGGTGCAATCCGTTTTTCTTTATCAGCTCTACTTTTTTAGATACATAAATTTATCTACACATCTGGTTTCTATGCAGTTTATTGGTTTCTGAGAGTTCTAAAATTATTTTAGAATCATTAATGTAGGTGCAATTGTGTTATTGTCAGTCTGAAAATGAGTAAATTCCAGGTAAATCTATAAATAGTGGAAGCATTGCCGCCCAGGTACCTGAACTGACCCTTTTATACCCCTAACTCAGGTAAGTCTCGTCAGTTTGTGCCGTCTTGCTAAAGAGAGTATATCGAATTCGGCGTGTTATTTTGTGTTAAGAAAAGAGTGTTGAACAGAATTAAAATGAGTTCAGCGTCCAGTTCAAGAAGAAGTTGTGTCAATCAACCTGATGTGTTTTGTTATATATGCGGGGAATACATGTTCCAACAAAACAGACGAGCTATTACTGAGTTTGTGAAGCTAGCATATTTGGCATACTTTGGAGTTAAGCTTGGTGATCAGGACAAAACGTGGGCCCCGCATCTCGTATGTAAAACTTGCACAGAGCAATTACGGCAGTGGACTACCGGCAAAAGAAAATGTTTGAAATTCGGCGTACCAATGGTGTGGAGAGAACCAAAAAACCACGTCGATGATTGCTATTTCTGTTTAGCAAATATTAATGGAATCAATCGAAATAACCGCCATCAATGGACTTATCCCAATTTAGACTCGGCAATACGCCCTATTCCGCACTCAGATGAAATACCGATTCCAACATTTCATGAGCTACCAGATATCTCCGATAACGAACATTGTCCCTCTGATCGCTCTTCCCATACTAATGAAACTAACAGTGACGATGAGTGGACGTCTTCAGTTCCTCAACGCTTCAATCAAAACGAATTAAATGATCTCACCAGGGATCTCAATTTATCGAAAAAAGCTGCTGAAGTACTGGCTTCTAGGTTAAAAGAGAAAAATTTACTGGAACAAGGAACCAAAATTACCTTTTACCGTACAAGAGAAAAAGATCTGCTACCATTCTTTTCTCAAGAAGACAATCTTGTATTTTGTCACGAAATTAGGGGACTCATGAAAGAAATGGGACTTTCTGCATATATTCCAGATGAATGGCGCCTATTTATTGACAGTTCAAAGCGAAGTTTAAAATGTGTCCTTCTACATAATGGGAATAAATATGGTTCAATACCGATAGCTCATTCAACGAAACTGAAAGAAGAATATAACACAATAGGTTTAGTCTTGCAGAAGATAAAGTATCACGAACATCAATGGTTGATATGTGTAGACTTAAAAATGGTGAACTTTCTTCTTGGGCAGCAAAGTGGTTACACAAAATATCCGTGTTTCTTGTGCCTTTGGGACAGTAGGGACAAAACACACCACTGGCTTAGAAAAGATTGGCCTCTGAGAGAAAACATGGACGTTGGGGAAAAGAATGTCATTAAGGACGCTTTGGTTGAAAGAGAAAAAATCATTCTTCCTCCGTTACACATAAAGTTGGGCTTAATGAAGCAATTTGTAAAAGCTCTTGATAAGGATGGGCCTTGTTTTAAATATATAGGGGTAAAAATGCCTCAGTTGAGCACAGAAAAACTCAAAGCAGGGATATTTGACGGCCCACAAATAAGACAATTAATTAAAGATCCTGCCTTCAAAAATTCAATGAATGAAGTTGAAGGAGAAGTTTGGACATCATTTGTTGCAGTTGTAGAAAATTTTCTAGGCAAACATAAAAGTGAAAACTATGTTGAAATTGTTAACAAGATGCTGAACAGCTTTAAAGCATTAGGGTGCAATATGAGTATAAAACTACACTATTTAGACAGCCACTTGGACCGGTTTCCAGAAAATTTAGGAGACATGAGTGAGGAACAAGGTGAAAGATTTCACCAAGATATAAAAATTATGGAGGACCGCTACCAAGGAAGATGGGACATCCACATGATGGCAGATTACTGCTGGAGTTTAAAGAGGGACTGTTTGCAAAAACATTCAAGAATGTCGCGGAAAAGAAGTTTTAGAAGTGTTGAGTGACTATATTTGATTTCTTTAATGTTTTTTTTTTGTTTGTAACTTTGACTTAAGATTGTATTTGGTATAAATAAAATAAAAAATTCGAATCTACTTTTGTTTATTACACTTTAGATTTAAGTTGAAATCATAGAACTCATATTTCTCTCAAATTGTATATCTTACAAACTGGAGCTGATAGGGAAAAATGAATACGATATTTGAATTCAGGACATCAAACTGATATAGAATCAGTTCAAAAACCCTCGGCACCAAAACAGCTGTTCCCCAGTGTAATATATGTACATATGTATGTATGTATATGTAACTTTATTATTAATATCACCTGTGAGGTATCGATATAAATCTGCGAAAATGAAATTACTAACAAAATTTAGAATAAAGATATTGGTTAATTTTAAACTCCTTAAATTCATTATAAAAAATAATAAGCGGAATTTTCGAAACTAAAAGTAAACATCACTGAAAACATCTGTTGTCATATAGTTTTACACATCAAATATAGCGTGCTTTAAATAAAAAACTAACACATGCTTTTGCACATAGGTAAATAACATATGTTATGTTGCAAGAGGTTTACACTATGTGTATAGTTTTACATATGGAAAATCTGACATTCCATATAACTTGTACACGCAATGTAAACACGCTTTTAGCATACATTTTAAGGAAAAAACATTTTAAATCTTAAAATTTTTATGAATAGATTTTAGTTCTAGAAATGTTTCTTCCGTAAATTATATATACATATCCTTATTACCAATTTGTCCTGTAATTATAAAAGTAAATAAATGTTTTTATATTCTGTTTTGGCGCTAAAATCTTAAAAACAACCTGTTTGATAATAAGAAAGATGAGGCAACTTAACGAAATGCAAACAAAAATTCAAAGAGAGAAAAAACAGCCAACAATATCTAAGAGCTTTAAATGGGAAGCTTAAGCTTTTAACCTCAGTAGAACTCAACGAAACAAAATTCCTATAAAAGCACAACCAATAACATGAACATTTTCAGTTGCGGTTTTACAATATACAACAAATAATTGGAAAATTAAAACTAAAAGCGGAAAAATAAGAAAATAAAATAAAATTTGTATAAAGAAAAATTCTCAACAAATTGTTTTTGTGCATAAAATCAAATAAATGTGGTGTGTGTCTGAAACACACTAAGCCACATGCATGCACACATACTTACAAATTTTCAAATATTTTTAAAGTAAAAGAAAAGTGTATCAAATACAAATGATGTTGCAAAAAATGGAAATTTTATATTTAAGCATGTATTGGTGCGTTTAAGAATGTAAGCTGTTGACCGAGTTTGTGTTTGTGTATGTCTCAACGGAAATATAACAAAAGAAATTTTACTAACAAAAACCCTCACATGTATAGAAAAGCAAACGGAAACGGCAAACACTTGTGGATTTGTTTTAACACCAAACAAGTGTATTTACATATATTTATTTTAATATTGAATTTTACGACGCCTTGTATGTGTATGTTTGGTTAATGAAATTATTCACAACATGTTGTTATTTGTTTATGTAATAAAGAAATAAATAAATTTATTTTACTGTTAAAAAATACACCTGTAATTGAAAAGTAATAAAATATTGAATATTGAAAGGCGAAATATCTAAATTAAATTATCATCACTTTCAGCCAATTTCCGTTTTCGGTTAGTTTCGTGTATGTATATTTTTATAAAAATTTAATTTTTAAAAAAGCCTATAAGTGAGTGTTGTTGTTTATTAAAAAAAACTAATTTAAATAAAAAATGTGTTAAGACAAATAAAACATACATATTTTGTTCGGGTAATTTTATTTGTTTGTTTAAATTCAATTTGTTAAATTTTCAATTGAAATTAAACGCAGTGATTCATTGCAGAGTCAACAAATAATTAAAATAATTTTCGTTTTTAATACAAAATAATTTTAGTTAAAAGTTAAAGTTTTTAAAAACCACTAAATGTAATAAAATGATTCGAGTGTATTTTTTTTTAAGAAAATAAAACTTGTTTCTTTATATTTATTGAAAGAAAGGCGGTTTTTGAGTGATACTGAGTTTAATTTGGGATGATTGAAAATTTAAAACTGAGTTTTTAAATTAAAAATAATTTATAATGATTTTTCATTTCATTGCTATATATTTCTATAACATAATAAAACAGTAACTCATTTCCTCTGTCTACTTTTGTTTTGCGTTCGCATCACTTGAAAACTACTGGATGAATTTTAACAAAATTTTGTGAGAAGGTACCTTAACATCCTGATTTCAATATAGGGTACTTTCTTCCGCCACAAGAGAAATTGGAGGAAAGGAGTAAAAGTACGCAATATCCGGTTTAATACAGCCATCTATTGCGCCAATTCAATAAATCTGTATTTTTACTTTATGGAATTACATTGTTAATATTAAAATATTTTAAACACCTCTTAAGGCGCCCATACACGTCGTTCTTTTTTTAACTGTACGGATAAAACTATCGGTTTGTGGCCAAAAACCGTCCTTCTTGCACGTATAAAAAAATATCTGTTGCTTCTTGATTTAAATCGTCGACTTTGAAACGTGTTTGTTCAAAACTGCTCGTGTGTGTGATTACGCAGTTAAAAAGGACGGTTTTTGTGAGTTTTACTGTCAAATTTGTATTTTTTTGTTTTATTTATGGAAACAAAATGAAATAGTGTACCATTTGAGTTGCACCTTTGTTGTTATTGTTTCCGTCATGATGCCACCAAGTGAAATAAATACTTAACACCGTTTAGGTAGCGCTTAGGTAGCCGAAATGAATTTAAAAATTTTCGGGAAATTTTTCACTTTTGCGGCTACATAAACGCTACCTAAACGGTGTTAAGAATCATTCCTAGGAAGTTCATATATTCTAGAAAGTTGTTTATTGATCATAGGTTCATTTTTGTAGTTGATTGTTTCCTTGAATTTTGAACGGTTTGCTACCTATGGACCTGAACAGGGGAAAAAAGGTAAAAAAATTTAATTTTTTAAAGTTTTTTGCGATTTTGACCTTGAAGATGAAGTTTTTTTGATTTTATATGTTAACAATTTTTGTTCTTTTTGACAAGAGCACAACTTTGCCTCAGAGAGTATATCAAAATTTCAAACGGTTTGCAAAATATGAGCTTGAGTAAATGATCATTTTTTGCAAAAATGACATCGAGGCCCCACATCTTTGAGGTCCGATAAAAAAAAATCTGGAGGACTTTGGGCAAAACTGGGAGACAGGGGTCTTTTTTTTTTGGTCTTATAACACGTAGTGATGTCCGTATATGGTTATTTTTTCCGTGTTGCACTGTGATATCAAATAAAAATAATTTTCTAACTGAAATAAACAAATTATTAAAAAATTATAAAATTATCTACCAGTTGTCAATAATAAAATATATTATTAAAATCATCATATGGCGTCCACTAGTCATTGGTGATAATGTTTTGACTGATTTCTCCACCGAAAAGAAGAGGCAATTCGTATGCAGGAAATCGTAATATTAACGCTGTTGCTTCATAACCAAATACTCGTATATGCTTAGAATTGCTTGGTGCTTTAAGTTCTAGAAAGATGCAAATATAAATCTATATATGACATATGCAAATAGTATAATGGAGAGCGTTGCCCCAAAAAAAATATTTTCCAAAGTTATCCCTAAAACCTACCAAATCCTACCAAAACCTAAAATAAAACTATCAAAATATGTTTTACAATAAATTAATTGTATCGCTTATTTTATCAACTGTACAAAGTTGTTTGATTTGAGTTTATAATGTCATACTCAGTCGTACGATCTGTCAAAAATGGCATGTGTGCTAAAAAAGTATGAAAGTGTGGATTAGAAATGTATGTGTGTGACAGACTTTCTGACAGGTCTGTATAATTTGATAATCTTTTGAAAAAAATCATAAAATTTTTTTTTAATTTTTCTATTTTTACGATTAGAGTTGCAAAATCTTTTTTTTTTGTATGATAGTGTGGCACCTAAAACGCTGCTTTGAGACGATTTTTTGCGTATGACGGAACAGAATTCTGTCAGAATTCTGTCAGAATTCTGTTCCGTCTGTGGTTGAATCGCACGATCGTGCAGGATAGTGATTCCTGGCCTTTACTACATTTACTTTCATTTGTAAGTAACTAAAGAGCACATTTACAAATAGAAAATTTTTAGAAATGTTTAAGCCCTTTTATTGGAAAGTAATTTTAACAATTAAAATGGATAAACAATTTTTTCCTAAACCTAAATCTACCAAATCGTTTATAAATAAAAAAAGCTAACAATTTTGCTCCTATCAGACCAAAGTGGCATCCCTGGTAATGAATAAATTTGGATTTATTTATATTTTTCTTGCACGTCTTGTAAAAGGCCCAACTATAATATGCTTAAGCTAGCGTAAGCCAACTTAAGCAACAGTGCAATTACATGTAAATTATATGTGGCAAACTATTATGTACTTAACAATACTTTTCGTTGAGTTTCGTCGAATGTCATTTGCTTAAGCAAAGTCCGAAACCGATCATTCCGTACGGAAACAGCTGTTTGTGCTTTGTGTTTTACATATGAATGTACAGACATAAAAAATTGCAATTTAGAAAGAAAGTGAACAAATTATATCTAAATTTAATATAATATGCTTAAAAAAGAAGTTTCTATAAGAAAAAAGGGAGGCGTTGTATAATAATTGTAATTAAAATGAAAGAGCATTTTATTGTTTATGAGTTGAGTGATGCACACCGCTGTATTTTTTAGTACTTTTGGCCAAAATTACCAAAACAACAACAAAATTTAAATGTTTCTTTCGTAATTTTCTTAAAACTATTAAAACTATATAAAATATGTTTATTTAACACCTTTTTGTTAAGAAATTAAATTTATTCAGAAAAAAATTATTATTTTTCAAAAGTACGAATAAAACAAATGTGCAACTGTGTCATAATAATTTTTAGATTCATGTAAGTACATTGTAGCCACCTAAAAGTCTACAATAAGTTGCTTAAGCATTTGACAGACTTTTCGTTCATTTTTTGACATTAGCTTAAGCCAGCTTATGCATATTATAGTTGGGCCTTTAAGTTGGTCTAAATACATCTTTGATAGGTCCAGTTTTTTTTTTAATTTCTTCAAAGCCTTGTTAATGATTCGCTCAGATGAATGATTGCGTTTATCGTAATATGTAAGTAATGCAGGAGGAAAACCAAATACAGAATTACTATTTATGTAGCAAGTTTTACTAATTAAAATATTTTCCTTAACAATCGACGTTTTAAAAAGTTACAGGAAAACTGTGTGTGATACACACTGTACCAAATTTCGAAGGCAATATTAACGAAAAAAAAAATAGTAGAACCTTAACGACAATAATCAAATATAAATCAAATAAAATTTATTTTGGAAGAAAATTGCATATATATGAGCCGTTTTCTTTGCAAGTAGTGTAAGTCCATTTTGACAAAAAATAGTTAATGATAAAAATGAATACAATTTACTATGAACTTTTTATTTATAAACTTTTTCCACAAAATCTGTTAAAACTTTTATTGTATTTATCATTACAAATTTTCGTAGTTAATGAAGTTATAAATACAGGGTGGCCCAAAATTAATCTTCCGATGTTTTTTGGCTGTAATTTAAAAAAAAAATGAAAAACTTTGAATCTTCTTGTGGATTATTTTTATTTGGTCTTTTAATTTTTTTACATCATGTCGAGAATATGATGTCATGTAAATGGCCGCCGCCTCAGTTGATTGTCACATTAGGGGCCAATCGCAAAATTTATAGCACTTTCTGATAGGAGGATTACTTTTGGTGGTCTACGACCAAGTCCAGTTTCCTAAAAGACATACTAATATTTAGTTCAAAATTGTACTACAAAAAAAAACGCACTGAAGAAGATTTTTTATATTTATGTGTGGCAACATTGTAAATGACATAAACATTTTTACAGTTTCCGTGAATTTCGGGTTTTCCTCGTTTATTATAACTACAATATAATAAATACAAAACCATTAGAAAATGTAATTCTAAAAAGACGAAACAATATCAATGGTGAAGAAGTAAATTGGTTAAAGTTATGCTGGATAAGGGTTTTAAAAGGCAAACGATTTACAATGTTCTAGAAAATTTAATTAAATGAGAATGAGGATTTTATATTATTAAATTTATTGCCCTCACGGCCAAGACCACAAATCCCTGGAAATATAGTACTAACACGTTTATATCATCATTCCAGACCCATAACATTCGAAAAATTGACAGATATGATTGATTTATTACCCTATAACCCTTCAATACATCATGACTATTTTGAAAAAATATAATATATAAAAGTATAGAATAAAATCGTCTGTATATTTGACTGAAAAATTTGTTAGCTGCATAACAACCTACTTTTCTTCAATTCTACACCCCATTTTACAGTGTTTAGTTAAATTTTTGGTTTAGTGCATAATACTGAAACAGAATTCCCAAGTTAAATCCACAAAATGTACATCCCTTGATTTATAATATTCTTTGATTAAAACAAAAATATGTAATTAAATTAAACCTTTTATTAACGCTTGTTCATGTTAAAATGTGTTTTTTTAAATACCAAAATACAATTCATTAAAGTGACAAATATTTATGAAATGTTCGTTAAAGTTCCTTAAATTAATTAAAATTATTTACTTAAATATTTAATACGATTAAAAACCCATTTCGCTTTACTCTTGAATTTTTGCATTTGTAGCTATTTTTATACAAAAAATGGTAAACATGTTTGATCCCCCCCTTTCATTATTGGGTTTTTCAGTCTATCAGCATATAAAAGGTGTTTTTTTAAGCTAGATAGAACTTTAAATTGTAAAAAGTAACACAAAAAATTAAATTTTGATGAAACATTTTTTTTTATTTGTTTCAGTATACTCTGACAAATCATCATGAATAGACTCACGCTTGAACAACGCTACGAAATTATCCAAATTTACTTTGAAAATCAGTCGTCGATTCGCGCAACTTATAGACGACTTCGTCATTTTTATGGCTTACATAATCGTCCATCTGAACAAGCCATTCGTCGAACTGTGGATAGATTTCGTACCACATACTCTCTAGAGGATGCAATAACACCAACACGTCGAAGGAATGTGCGTACTGAAGAGAATATCGCCGCTGTAAACGAAAGTGTGGAAGAAGATCCAAATTTATCGATTCGTCGTCGGTCGCAGGAATTGGGGCTCTGTCCGTCCACTACGTGGAAAATTTTGCGCAAAGATCTCGGCCTACACTCGTATAAGATCCAGCTGGTGCAGGAATTGAAGCCACGAGACCATTATATGCGTCGTTCTTTCGCCGATTGGGCTCTAGAGCAGTTGGCAACTGACCCGTTGTTTTATCGCAAAATTCAGCGATGAGGCGCATTTTTGGCTTAACGGGTTTGTTAATAAGCAAAATTGCCGCATATGCAGTGAGACCAATCCACAAGAGACCCTACAGACTCCATTACATCCAGAAAAATGCACCGTTTGGTGCGGATTTCACGCTGGTGGCATCATCGGATCTTATTTCTTCAAAAATGAGGCCGGAGCTCGCGTTACGGTCAATGGAGATCGTTACCGCACGATGATCAATGATTTTTTGTTTGAAAATATGGATGACATTGATCCGGAGGAGATGTGGTTTCAACAGGATGGCGCTACGTGCCATACGGCGAACGCAACTATCGACTTATTGAAATCAAAATTTGGCGATAAGTTGATTTCGAGAAATGGACCTGTCAATTGGCCTCCAAGGTCGTGCGATTTGACACCTCTCGATTATTTCCTGTGAGGCTACGTGAAGTCACTGGTTTATGCTGATAAACCAGCAACAATTGACGCCTTGGAGGACAGCATTGTTCGTGTTATTCGTGACATACGTTCAGCAGTGCTCGAAAAAGTGGCCCAAAATTGGACGTCCAGAATGCGCTTCGTCAAGAACAGCCGCGCTGCCCATATGCTCGAAATCATTTTCAAATGTTAATGTCACGTATTGATCTTTCGATTAATTTTTTGTGTTATTTTTTACAATTTCAAGTTCTATCGGGCTTAAAAAAACACCCTTTATGTATGTGTAAGTATGTGTGTGTATTTGTTATGTATTTTTCTGCGTACGTGCTTACTTATGACATAATTTTCATGATGCGGAAAAAAGATGTGGGTAGCATATTAAGGTTGCTACAGAGCACATCAAGTTTATAATATTCGATAAATATAATGGAAATTAAGGACTATCTACGAGTGTAATAAAACATATTTTCTGATAAGAAGCATTTAACTATGGCTTTGGTTTCGCTTAACTAGTTATAATAATAAAAAAAATACTTATATAAATTACGTGTGAATTTCGATTTATTCTTTATTTGGACTCTAGGTCACTATATTTATTTAAATAAAAATCATTTTTGTTTTACTAAATTCTACTAGTAAAATTTTTTTTTTCGATATTTCGAACACCTTCGATGTTCTTCTGCAGGAATTTCAATAAAGCTATCAATCTTCTACAGTCTTCACTAGTCATCAATTTGAACAAACCACGAACATAACAGCTGCAGTGCAAAGCAATTAATTAATTTGTGCCTGTTGTTATAGGTAGCTAATACGTGTTTATGTCATTTTCTGTCTGAACATAATTTTCTGTTTTCCAACAATGTTGTTTGATACTTATTGCACCGCAGATAATAGTAGTACGGTTTAGGAACAGATGGTGCTGTTTGAAAATAATTCTGGTTTTGCTTAGGCAATAATTTTAAAATTTTATTCAATATCATTGAACTTTTGAATATTGCGTTTTACTAGTTTTCGTGGTCTTACAAAACTGTGTTCCGCCTGTGTGAGTAGTATCTTTTTTTGTAATTTAATAAACTTTCTTTAAAGTGTATCCGGCAATAAAGACTTTTTGGTTCTGCCTACCTCAAGAGACTTTTAGAAAATAAGTTCAGAAATGACGTTCGCCACTTACATATATACATCTGTAAATAAATTTGACATTTTCTTTACTTAGTCTCTGTGCAATTTTTTTCTGGCTGCTCTTGAAGGTCCTCCGAAAGTATTTTTATGGAAAAGTTAGAAATATTTTTTTATTTACTGAAAACTCTACAAACTATCTGAGAGTTTTTAGATTTCTCAAGGTTTAACAACACTTACATCATTATATTTTATTATTTGTAAAAGTTAAAAAAGTGTTTTCTTGCTTTTGCCAAACAAATGAAGTATTATATGTCTGTTATAACACTTTATCTTGACGACCCCTTGATTTATTGAACAATTTTAAGTGTGCACAGTAAAACGCCTTGTCTTCGTGTTGTGTATACTTGAACTGCAAAATTTTATCAAATGTCATCTAGTAGTTTTCACGGGAAACGAATAAAATTTATTATTTTGTTTATGCTACTCTCTAATAAGTTATTAAATGTTTTCTTTAAGAATTTATATTTAAAAAAAAATTGTATTGATAAAACGTGTTAAAAACAACAATATGAAATGAATAACCAATAATGGTAATCAAATATAAAAAATTAATTTATTGTTATTTAGTGGAGTCTTCTGAAAATAATTCTTGCAAAAAAAACCGATTACAAAACAAATATATGTGCATCAATTCTAAACTAAAAATTTAAAAGGAAATAATCCGTAAAAACTAGTACTCAAATCAAATACTTTTATACTTGTTGCTCTAACGGACATAGTAATATACGTTCTGTACATTCAAATGTCTATTCATAACGGTTAAGCAGATAAAGCCATATACGACAAATTAAGTCAGATATTTTTGTACACTTATTATTACTGACACAGTAATAAAAAGTACCGGTTCCAAAGATATGGCCATATAGCTTAAACAATATCACCTAGGGGACACCCTTTAATGTACAATTTTAAATTGAACACTTATTTTAAAGGACAGATTCTTTTCAAAATTTCATATGTCTGTCTAAAACGGTTCAAAAGTTTGGCCATATGCATCAATTTACATCAGCTATTGAGACACCCTTTAAAATTTAAAATATTTATAAATGTTATTATACGGGACATAGTAGTGGAGATTCTGTCCAATTTTCAAGTGTTAGTCTATAACGGTTCAAAAGATACGGCTAGATAGGTAAAACTATATCAATTAAGGGGACACCCTTTAGTTTACAAATTTAAATTATATACTTGATGTTATAGAGGACTTAGATACACAGGTTATTTATAAATTTCAACCGTCTCTCTGTTACGGTTCAAAAGTTTTGCAATATACATCAAATTACATTACAACTATTGGGACACCCTTTAACTTCTAATTATAAATATTTAATTTCTGATTTTTGAAAATTTTAATTATTATTAGTCGAACTGTTTTATGTATTACATACAATGAACTTTATAATCTAGCTTAAGTTCGTTTTTATTCTCTCTAAGAAAGAATTAATTAAATTATTAATTATTGTAATTAATTAATTTGTAATTTAATTAATTAAGAAAGAATCAATTAAATTATTAATTATTGTAATTAATTAATTTGTAATTTAATTAATTCTTTCTTAGAGAGAATAAAAACGAACTTAAGCTTTATTATAAATTTCATTTAATGTCTGATTATAAATATTGGTCCAATTTTCAATTGATTGTCTACAATGGTTCTAATGCATCATATATTTAAATTGACGTCACATATGGGGACACCCTTTAAATTTTGAGTTTATTTTTTTTTTATTAATTTCTGTTATTGGCAGCTATAGTAATAAGCAGTTTTTTTTAAATTTTAAAAAGGTGCCCTTTAAGGTTCATAATACACGTAAAAAACAGGTATGTTGTATGGGGACATCCTTTAATTTTCAAAATTCGGAACTTCTTTTAAAATGGGAACAATCTGTAAGCATTTCCTTTCTAACAAAGAAAAAATTTTTAAAATCGGTTCAGAAATGACTGAGTTCTGCGGGCACAAACATAAAAAAAGCAACATTCAGACGAATTGATAACCTCCTTCTTTTTTTGAAGTCGGTTAAAAATAGTTCGACTTAAACAATTTATTTCAAATTCTGTGTTTACCTAGACACTCTTTGTACCTACAACTGAGCGCACGGTTTACTATTCTTTAGTCGCATTAGTGTGATCGGACATGTAATATGAAATTTTAGGTTTAACCAGAGAATAAAATAGATAAAGAACTTATTTTTAATTAACAGAAAACTAATTTTAAATAACTAGTTAAGTGATCATGCTTAATGGTATTAAATAAATCGAAACTATTTTAATGAATTTACCTACTGCTCACGGAAACCACATTAAAGAAATCATTAAATTTGCAGTCATTTATTCTTCATCAGGTGGTGTTTATTTCAAGGCATAAAGATTTTATTTCTTTTATCAGATTTTATTTCATTGCCCTTGTAGCTTGAGCGTTTTGTACGAAAAAATGTTTACAATATTATTCTGAGGGAAAAGCAAGCATTAAATTAATTTTTTATTTACTTTAATAATGTTGAATTAAGAAGCAATAACACAGTTAATATATTGCCTTAATTATTGCCTTAGCTCAGAAATTTTTATTGTGAATATTATTTTTAATTGCTTTTAAATGGATTTACTTAAATAGATTTAATTTGTTTATTAAAATCCAAAAGGTTTACAAAGATTTTTCAGTAGTCCTAGTGTCCTAGTGGCTGGAACTCGAGTGTTCCTCTGTGAACATGACAGACTTCATGCACTGGTATGTCAAAACAAGCTTAAATAACAAGGATATTTTGAAAACGGCTTATGTTTTAAACATTTATTATTTTCAGAACAGTTCTTAGCCTGTATCTGATTAATAAATTTTCTATAAAATAACATCTAGAACTGCGAATATCTTTAACAGATCACTAGACATTGTGTTTGCTTTTGTGATAAGTTAAGTTTAATAGTAAGTTAAAAAGCAAATTAAAGATAATGCCAGAGTCTTGGGTCGGTCCGATTTTTTGGCTTCAAATAACTCATTTTTATTTCCATCAGCTAGCTCATTAGCTCACCTTGCATATTTTACAGAAAACGAATGGGGCAATGGCAAGTGCTCACAAATACTATGCCTGTTAGAACTTTAATTTATATGCCTTGTCTTAAACGGATAGAAGGACTCGTAACCTCCCAGTATTAATTGGGCTACACCGTGGTCCTCAGAACTGCCTGCATCTCTTCTTAGATCGCACTACATTGTGAAATCCCGCACCGTTAAAAAGATACTTAATAATTTTTATTGCATCCTGATGAGTTGCATAACTCTTAGGATAAAATATAAACAAGATATTGTAGGTACCTTAGTATCCGGATTCCAATATAGGATACTTTTTTCCGCAAAATGCCTTATTTACAAGAGATAATAAAGAGAAAAAGCAGTAGAAATACGCCGACTTTTTTTTTTACCGATTTGAAGGTACTGCATACTTTTAAGCCTCTTTTATTTTTGTAAGTGGAATATTTTAAAAACGGTGGCGCAACAGATGGCGCTGTTTTAAAAAGTAAAAATATTAATTACTTATTGCCAAATAGTCAATTGAATAAAAGTTGTATTTGATTTGTATTTTTATATTGTAGAATTACATCTCATTAAAATATTTGAGACACCTTCTACAGAGCTTTACAATAATTTTTAAACTTTAAACATTTTTTATAAATTTTGGAATTTTAACTGAAACACTATTAAAGTAAGAGTCTTACAATTGGTGTGGAATACTGTCAAAGCAAAGTACTTCAGTTATATACCCTTCACTCTAGTATTGTTAAATAGTCCCTTACTCGGTTATGTTTCCCAATTTATACATTCGGTTTTTACTGTTATGATTTTCAGCTTTATTTTTACAAATATAATATAAAGATGTATGTAGATTGTTTTTTTTTTACAAATTTTATCGAAAATATTTTGTTAAAATCTTATCGAAAATTTTTTGTAATAATTTTACATTCAGTTTTTACTGTTATAATTTTTAACTTCATTATTTTTTGTAAAAATTTTTACGAACATTTTTTGTAAAAATATTATCCAAAATGTTTTGTAAAATTTTATCATAAATTTTTTGTAAAGATTTTATCAAAAATTTTTTGTAATAGTTTTATGGAAAATAATTTGTAAAAATTGTATCGAACATTTTTTGTAATAATTTTATTGAAATATGTTAAATGAAGTTAATCAGCACACACAATTAACCGATTACTTTTTGAAGATTTTAACATGCATTTTTTCAAGTGGAATTGAAACTCTTATCCGTTTTATTGTCTTTAGAAGATAACGTTATTTTGTAAGTTTCTAAGTACTGAATATTTGAAATTATAAAAATATGGATGCAAATTTGAAGTCAGGCTTAAGTTTTTTTATCCCTCTAAGTTGAAACCATTTTTTATTACAAATGTGATTTAATTTTGAAGAAAAAATGGAAAAGCTTTATTTTAGACACAAGCAGAATGTTATGCATTTTCTGGATCGCTACATCCATCTTCAGCATTTTTCGCATTTATCTGCATACCTTGGGTTGTTCTAAGTTGTAAATATGATATATTTAACCAACCAAACTCAGATAAAGGAATACGAGAAACTCTCCACAACCTGAACCTTCCCTCTTGTTTAATAGTTTTTTTTTTTAATATTTACCATCATATATTTGTTGTTGCTTCAGGTAACCTTCGGTACACAATAAGAGCAACTTTTTATTCATTTGTTTTTTCCCAACATTCTTTTTTATTTGATACTAATCTAAGCGTGACTTCAAAATTTCATTTATAACAATATGTTCGAGTATGAATATATTAATTTGAATAACAGATTACTAAAATGATTTCTTTAATTTAATTAAGAAAAATTACACTGAAAAATGTTATTAAAATTATTTTTTCACGGCACCATATTTGTAAAATTAAAAAACAAGTTTTTATATAATATCCTACTTTACTTACAATGCGTTTCACGTTCTTAAATCAATATAAATAATTTACTTAAATATATTTTATGAATAAAAATGGTTCTTAAATGTTCTCATTTGTTATTGTTTTTTATCCCCCAGTCATTATTGGATTTTTCGCATCAACATTTTCAAATTTTATTTTGATGCTTATATGTACACATATGAGTACTTTGGAGATATGTATGGGGTTTGAGGCGCATGTGTTTGTGCTTGTTTTCAATGTGTGTTTTTTTTTTGAGTATGCGGATAGAAGATGTGGGAAGCATATTCAGGTTGTCATAGAATACGCAAAGTTTTTAATATCTTAGAGATGTATTGAATGACAGGTATTAGCTAATTTCGAGCATGTGTAAAAAACATATTTTTGGATTAAAATCTTTAAACTTTAGGATAAAATAAGATTTTTAAACTTTAAAAATAAAAATACAAGGAGGTATTGTTAACTCATACAATTTTCAACTAGAGTCTAAATACTTCCAACTAATTGCAATGAATTTATATAAAATTTCTTATTTGTGTTTTTAAATTTTATAACAGAAGCAAAAAAAAAATAATAAAGCAAAAATTTTTTAATTTTTCTGTTATTATATTATGTTTTTTTTTAAACTTTTGCACAATTGCAATCTTTATAAATATTTTTTTTTAATTATTTTAAATGTGTGAATTAAATAAAGAGGTGCGAAATATTGTTGCCAAACTAAAGTGCGAAAACAATTCTTCTAATATATCCAACGGCAACTATAATCACAAATTATAATGATATCAGTTGATTCTAGACAAGCAGACTGAACGAGTAGCACAAAAAAAAATACAGAAAATCCCAGTCAAATTACACTGCTCTGCAAAATAAAAAATAAAAAAATACTTTGTTAAAAAATTGGGTGAGTAAAAAAGGGTTAACTTGCTTAATAGGAATGAATCTTCTTTCAGGTATTTTCTATTTATATTTTAACCCTGCTGTTAGATTAGGACCATTTGGTCGAAATTTTTTTTGTAACCTTAATAACTTTTGAGCGGTATAAAATAATATTTTGAGGTTCCGACTCACGTGTTGTATTTTTGTTATAATATTATTTTTAAAATATTAGGTATCTTCAGTAAAGCGGAACAGAAAAAAAAAAATAAAAAGCTACTGATCTTGTATCAGGGACCATTTGGTCCAGTGAATATATCACTTTGATGGAATATATTTTTGTTGCCTTTATTTTCAAGAAAAATATTATTTTATTCAAATTGTTTTTCACTACATGCTAAACAAAAAATTTCCTGTTTTTTTACAAATAAAACTTTTGCAAGTAAAGCATTTTATATCGGACTTACCCTTACAGCAATTACAGATTCCCCGCTTTCTCGCTCCGTCTTTAGAAGAAGAATTTTTTGATGAGCTCGCGGAAATTGAAGATGAGGTTTGTATATCCGTCAATAACTTCGTTGAAAACTGTTGTTGTGGTAGTCTTCTTCGTTTTATCATATGCGCATTTGCCAAAGAAAGTGCTAGTTATCAAAGCGGAGCGCACTTGTAATCATGTGAAATGTACCTTCAGACATTATTGCACGGAAAATTGGGCGACCAAAAGTAGCATCAAATAGGCCATGAACATCTTCGTTTTTTCTACTGCCATATATAAATTTATCGTGTGAATCATGTTACTATAATAATGAAACAAGAATATACATACCGATAAACTCCTGCAAGAATGAGAATAGCAATATAAGCACGGAATGTGTCTTCATCAATATCCGTCTATTTATCCCCGAATTTCACTTTACCATATATATTTGTATTTTCGACGATTATTCTTTCAATTGAAGGTGTAAAAAAACTCAAAAATGCTGATAGTATATCACTGCATCTAGACGTTGCAAATCTAGTTGGTCCTGGTTGTACTGAAATAATATTCTGAGCAGAAGTTTCAATAGGTTGTTGTAATGGATTAGCACTCCATACCATTTGGTTTTTTGCTATAAAGAGTGGGTCAGCACTAATCGAATATCCGAGTCAGATTCTGCCTTGAGCAGTTCACAAATATCACCCTCATTCAAAAAACGTTGTCTTTCCATTTGCTCCAAATGTATAAAAACCGTATAACTTTTACGAGGTCAAATTACAAACTAAACTAAATAGTGTTCATATGCATACATTCTCATAGGCAAATGAAAAGGGGAATCCCACAACTTTATACAAATCGACCAAGTGAATTTACTTTACAAGTTGGCTGCGTTACAACAACAAGTACAATAACACAAACAACCTAGATGTTTGAGCTGTTAAAAAATATGACAGTGCATAACCGGTAACCGGGTTGTAAGTTAAGTTATTGAATGGTCTCTTAACATAGGATTCGCATATTTTTTTTAATCTAACAGCAGGGTTAATTCCTTAATCAAGCAATGACTAGAATATTTTACTCTAGCGCGAGAATAATTTCTCCAATTAAAAAAAATTATATTCATTTTAATTTTCTTGCAATTAAAATGATTTTTTAATTTACCTCCCTTTATTTATAAATCGTTTACAGTTTTTTTTTATTTTTTTTTTAAATAAAAAAATTAACTTTAGTTCGACAAAAAATGTTGGTGTACAGTAATTATGTAAAATACAAATAAAGTTTTTGAAGTAAGCTTTTAGTTGAGTTTATTTTGTTTTAGTTGAAATAATATTTTTTACAATTAAGGTGATTAACTGGAAAAATTTATTTTGGCACTAGGATCATAACATCCTTTTTCAGTAAACATTGAATCTATCTACTTTGGATGGTGTTAAGTTGTAAACATCATTTATTGAACCAACGAAACTCATATAAAAGAATATGAAAAAATGTTAATCGTTCATCAATCGCCAGTTGGTGAGAACGTAGTAGATCTTCCTTTCTGTTTGCTGTTTTTCTTTAAATATATACCGTCTTTGGCCAGCAATGAGTGAGAGCAACTTTTATTTAGTTGTTTTGCCCTAAAATTATTTTTTAATTTATACTAACCGAACCAAGGCGGTTATCTTCGATTACTAAATTAAATTTTTTCCAGTTTTCTTTATAATTTAATCACCTAATTTGTAGAAAAATATTCTTCCAATTAAAGCCTAGCCTAGCCTGCTGCCAAATTATACTAATTTTCATTAAGCCTAGTACTCTGTTCGAATTTGTGAAAATTGTTGGGCAACATTTAGTATTTCACAAGAAAAATTTGACATTTAAAATGTGGTGTCTATCTCGCGATTTGAAAGAATTTTACGGTTTTATTGTCTTTAAATATAGCACATTGTTTTGAGAAATTGTCCTCGAAACATTTTACAAAAAATTCCACATGAAATAATGCCCATTTGTTTTATTTCACAGTTTTGATAAAATGTTTCCAGAAGCATTTAAATGTTTTTCCACAGTAAAAACAAACTACTACTTCTGCAACATTTTTTCATTACTTTTTCATACAAATTTTTTATCTATGTAGTTTGACAGCATTCCACATGAAAAACTGAACAGAGTACCAGACTTAATAGAGAATAAAACGAGCTTAAGCCTTTTCTTTGTATGTTAATAAAGAGTTCGACTAATAAAATTTAAATATTAAATTTTAGATATGAAAAATTATATCTGTGTCAATAAGGAAGGCTTAAGTCTGATTTTTAAGGTTTGTAGGAGAACAATTTTAAGCTTTAAAATTAATTTTAAAAAATATATTTTATAATTATGTTTTTTAAGCTCTAGGTCTTTTTTTTATAAGAATTTTAAAATTTTTAAATTTATTTTTATATTCGATATTTCGCTACACAGTTGGGTAGCATGGTCAGGAAATAAAAATAGTTTTATAATATTTAGTTCAAGGTAGATTTATCTTACTACGTAGTGGCGTCCCTACAACAAATACAACAACAGTAGGGCATTTTGTCGAAATGTCAAAAAACATAAAAGAAAATTGAGAAGGCATGTACTATGTGTTTAATTGCTTTCTCACTTCTGCTCTATACAATTTCTAGACGCATACAATTTTTGACATGTCGAACTACTAAATCAGCTTGGCGGACGACACTACCTAGTAAAATAAATATACCTTGATTTAGTTGAATGAAAAAATTTTAAATGAATGAAAAAATTTTTTGTCAATCAAACTTAAAAACTAACATTTCAAAACATTCAAAAACAAAATTTCAAATGCAAATAAAATGATACTACAAATGATAAAACATTTTAAAACATATACATATTTACATACATATCTACATAAAATTTCTTATATTAAAAAAAACTAAAATAATTTGTATATTAATATACATAAATTATTCTATTATTTTTTGTGTAATAAATGTCTACAATTCTGTGCAACATTTTCTTTATCTGCTTTATAATTTATAAAAAAGACCTAGAGCTTAAAAAGCATAATTATAAAATTACTAGAAAGGTCAAAAAATTACCATAATTGTTTAAAAATATTTTATCTTTAATCTTTACATATGGGAGTCAAACGTATGTTCTGGAAAACATCTTATATCTACCAAAATTACGGCGTTTCAATAAATAAGTTGTGAAAGAAGTTTTTATGATTTGGAAAACAGCTTTTGGTTTCTTAAGCTTTTTTCCAAATGCGATTAGATATTGAAAAAAATAAGATTGAAAGTGATTTCGCTATAACTTTCTGATAAATGATACAGAATAATTGAAACTTTGCTCATGGGTACGGAGATTACAGGGGTACCAGTAATTTAAATTTAGCTTAAGTCGACTTAAGCACTTATTCTTTATTACCTTATATAAGGTGTTTTTTATAGAGGTAAAGAACTTGAGGCTGGCATTACATTTCAAGATGGCGACTGATAAAACAACTGTCAAGTGATTTGTTCTCAGTTTGGTTTGGTAATTTATCATGAATAGACTCGCGCCTGAACAACGCTTGCAAATAGTGCAATTTTATTTCGAAACGAGATTACCGTTGTTCCCGATTTTCATAAGCAAATTTTGCTCAGTGATGAAGCACACTACTGGTTGAATGGCTACGTCAACAAACAAAACTGCCGCATTTGTATGTCGAAACACCGTTACATCCAGAAAAACTGACTGTTTGGTGCGCTTTATGGGCTGGTGGAATCATTGGTTCGTACTTTTTCAAAAACGATGGTGGCCAGAACCTTGCAGTCAATGGTGATCGGTATAGAGCCATGATTACTAACTTTTTCATTCCTTAATTGAATAACGATGATGTCCAGGAGATGTGGCTTCAACAAGACGGCGCAACATGTCACACAGCTCGTGCCACAATAGACCATCGTTGTTTTATTGCAACTTAAAGTTCTATACCTCTATAAGCAACACCCTTTATATGTATAATAAAATAATATCATTTTACTTAAATTTTTCACTCTTCAGAGCACTAGGCAGAAATCACTTGGTGTCAATACCCGTTAGAACCATCACAATGATTTGTTTTAATTAAACATTCGGATTCGCTAAGTTCTCAATTGATTGTTATTTGATAGTCGTTATAATTTAAAAAGAATATATTTTGCGTGAATTCTCTTATAATTTTAGCAAGAAAGTTCCACAATTGGCTAAGTAGAGTTCCTTGTAGAGTATAGTTTTTCTTAATAAATACTTATATAACTAAACCGTAAACTGTCCTTTACATGCTTTAACTGATACTTGAGTAAGTAAATAAATAAATTTTGCCCTTCATGGAAAATTTTATGTTAAAAAGTGTTTCTTACCTCTTCCGCATAACGATAACATCATACTTTTTATGAAATAATTCATATTTTTTTTTAACCTTCCTGACCATTTCGTCGGTCTGTGGGACCGATAAATCACTTTTGTGTTAATTTCGCGAAAACAAAAAATTGCAACACCATCATTCTCTCAGTATCTTCATTATTTCTCATTATACAACGTTTAGTGTAACAAGTGCGTTTGAGTTAAAGTGTTTTACCGGTGATTGCTAATCAGACGGTCTGTGAGACCGATTTATAGTTACGTGTCACATTTTCGATAGGTAAGCTGGTTTTGCTAAATTGGAAATTTTTAGATGAAAATGGACAATTAGAGATCAGTTTATATGATTTAATAAAAGAATTATGTTTAAAGTTAATTATCGTGAGATTTTCGTTAGATATGGCAGATATTGAGCGCATAAGAGCTATTCTGAATGAAATCGATTCAGAGCTAGAATCTGATGTGAAAAGTGGCACTGAATACGAAGATAATATTGATGTGTATGAAGCAAACACTGATACTGAACAAGAAGACTCCGAGGAAAGTGATGTTGAAGATTTACAGGGCGCTGAATCGAGCCACAAGCTCTAACGACTGATTGAAATTTACAAAGACGAACCTCATAATGAGGCATATATTTTAAGCATTTTGAAATTATTTTTTTTAGTGTTCCTGTTTTTTTTTAAATCATTTTATTTTTTTGTTTACTTCTAAAATATATGTTAATAGAAAAACAGCATTTTATAAATGTTGTGTTTTGTGAATGAATTTTTTTTTATTTTTATATTAGGTCTAGGATCAAAAATGCCAAATTATTGTGCTGAAATATAAATTGATGCTGTGAGCTAAAAAAAACTTTATTTTGTTTTTTTTTCTTACTTCAGTTATTTCGGATTAGTTTGTTAAATATGACCACTGCACAGGTTTTGAAAACTTTATAATAGTTTTGAGATACCGAGAAACACTTGAGAAATGTGAATGTGTCGCACAAAAATTAAAATAGTCAGGAAGGTTAATGTCACAAGACAATTACAAATTAAATCTTAACTTAATTATCGAGTATAGTAACGAAGATAAACCTTGCCTCGTTATAGTTAAATACTTTTTGGGAATCGAACGCACAACCGCCTGCTCAGAGACTGGCGTCCTACTTACTAGACTACGGGGGCACCTAATTCATATTTTATAATACCGAAAAGCTATGAAATTAGTTAGTATTATTTATGCTTAAATTTTTTTCTACGTATTGGAGGAAATAATGAAAATAATTTTCTAAGTGAAATAAACAAATCAATAATTTCTTTTTTTTTTAAATCATCTATAATTTGTCATCAATAAAATATATTGTTAATCAATTTTGAATGGTTGTCTTTTCTCATTGGATAGGAATTTTTTAAATATGGGCGATTAATACGAGCTATTCGATTAATCGATGAAAATTTAAATTGCGAAATCGATTAATTGTTTGTTCGAATAAAGGGATACTTTAGCAACTACTATTATTACAATATAATATTTTGTTGTTAACCAATTAGCGTCCAATGGTGATGAAATTATGCTTTAATTAACAACTATAGGCTACTACTGTTAATGTATCAACTACCCGATAAGAAATTAACTATTCTGAGTCAGTTTTTTTAGACAGTTTAATTACACTTTTAGATTTTGATGCAAAATATTCCCACTTTAATTACATACGACCGTTACACATCAGATAAAAACATAAGAAGTTTAAAGTTTGAGATTTTGTGGACTTATACTACTTTCAGAATAATAAATTTTATTATTTTTTAAACTTAATAATTTTTGTTTTGCAATAAATTATTAATACTTTTTTGGGAGATTAACATTTTTTCATTCGATTCAAATTTTTTCAATCAATTAAAAATTATAAAACTATTTTTATTTCCTAAGGATGCACATTGGGTGGAAATTGCTAAAAACTGCTCTTAATTCAGGCGTTAGAGATAGCATTTATTTTTTCGTTTCGTAATATTAAGTGTGCCATTACTACTTAAAAAAAAATAATTTTTGAAACAAAAAAAAAAAAATTTTTTAAACGCCGGGGGTTCGTTTGTCAGCTCGTATGAATATTTAAATTGGATTGGAAGCTCCAGTTTTAAACATAAATGAATGAAATTTAGGTAATTTAATTTTTTAGGTTAGTAACTCAACATACTAAAAATTTAACGAAATCGGTAAATGATTTCGTATAGCCCCCATACAAAATTTTCCCGGAAATAGGCCATACTAATCTTTATTTATTAAAAAGTTTTTATTAATAGAAATTTACATTTTATGTTTAATACTATTAGTCTTCATATTCGCTGTCACAAAAATAAATATCAGCGGAATTATTTTCTTCAGAAATTTCAGGTAATATTAGAAGGTCCAATACCTGCTGTGGCAACCCGCTAATTTTCTTTTTGTAATGTTTGTTCATATTACTAATAATAGGATCAGAGCTTATTAAAAATCTATTGAAAATATAATCATTGGACTTTTCACGACCTCATTTCCGTGAAAAATGTTCTCGGTATCTTTATTACGAGCTTCCTGTGCTTCTTCCGATAACTGGCTAGTAGGTAACAGTGCATGGGTAATAATCTGCGGACCATGTATTTAAAATTTAAGTAAAACTACATGTATATATGCACACTTACATACATACATGATTAATGCAGTGAGTGCGTCGCTAAGCATACACGAAATTTTCTCTGATGTTGAAATAGAAAACATTTTTTCCTTGTTATCGTAAAAAAACCCATAAAATCTTTTTATATGATTTGTAAGTAGTCATATCATAGAAAATTCCAAAAAATTTTTTTTTACCCAAGCTTCCCCAAACCGGATTTAAATTTCTACTTGAAAGTGAAAAATTATTGTTTTTTACACCAATTTACAAAAAAAAAAATATTAAAAATATTTCTACAACAAAAATATTTAACTGACATACATATTTGAGTTTCCAAATACCTGAAGTTGAAGGTTCCATTGCAAAAATATTACTTTTATGCTAGGAAATTACAAAAATTTAATTTAACCCTAGAAAGATAACGTTATTTTTTCGTACGGTAAAGATAACGTTACGTCTGAAAGACGTATTGTTTCTAACATCCTTTCAAGGACTTAAAAAAAAATAAATATTGGCATAGGAGTTTTTGATATCATTTATTAATTGAATTTTCTCTTTGATAACAAAAAAATGTGGTAAATAAATATAATAATAGAAACAAAAAAACAACAAATTCAATAGAGATCAAAAATTAACATTTTATACACAGCCTTTCGCAAAGGACTCAAAAACTGTAATAAAAGGATTAAAAAATATATTTTTTTAATTCATTTAACTATTTGTATATAATAAAAGCTTTGTGAATAAAAAAAATCTTTCTTTTATAACATTATATGCAAGTGGTGCAGATAATGATACGTCTCCGAGACGGATGTTGTGTAATTTCTCAGAAATATAATCAACTTACCGCACGAAAACAACCACCATTAGCAAGCTACTGAGATCAACTGAGAATACTGAGCATATAACTTTTCTCTCACTACAAACCACAGAGATGGAGTACAAAATTAAATAGGCATACGTCTGATAGACGTAACTTATCTATGCAGGGTTAAAAAAAAAATGTTTTTTTCAGTTTTTACCACTGTTTTCAAAAACTTAAACAAACTTCAACTTTGACAACGCACAACTCGAAAAGTAGATAACATAGAAAATTGAAAAAGATAATTAGTGATGCACAATTTTGTTTACTATAATCTGAAATAGATTACTTTTTAAAAATAAAATTTTTCAGTTTTCAATTAAGAGCCATTATTGGGAATTTCAACCCAACGTGCGATGATACCCAATGGTGTAGCGAAATATCGAATATAAAAATAAAAATTTTTATAAAAAGGACCTAAAGCTTAAAAAACATAATTATTAAAATAAATAGATCCCTTAAAAATAAAATTATTTTAATGGCTATCTCGGAATTTTTGGTAAAGGGACTTAGGCTACTTTCAAAATACACCACTCATATATTTATTAAATAAAAACCTTCTACATAATAGAAAAAAGCAAATGATTATATGTGATGATGGATAAATATTTAAAATGATCTTTTGGTTGAATGCTTTTTAGAAATTTATCTAGATTACTGTTTATCATAGCTCCCACTTGAAGTTATGCTTTAAGAAAAAACTATTCTTTATTCTTTAAGTCCATCATATTCATGCTATTTTGTAAGTTTATCATGTATCATAATGTGAATATTTCATTTCAATTTCTTACCTATAGATTCAGTATTAATTTTCTGCAAAACCTTAAGACAGCAAAAATTGTGCTCAGATAGCTTTAGGTAAAATATAAAAATCCAATTGATACAGTTGGAATTCATTAATTGAAACGTTTTTTTAGTTTTGGGATAATTTTTCATTTCATTAGTCAGAGTTTTTGTAGCTTAAGGGCATCTGTTATTTTTGTATCCATCCTAATTACTTTTCATGACACGTAACTTGTTATGGCAAAACACTTATAATTTCATGCGATAAGTTGTGTTTTTTTGGGAAACGCAAGAAAGATAACTAATTGAAGTAAATCTAAAAATTGGTCACGTTTCTTTAAGTTATCTAAAGCAAACCAGCCTGGCTTTTTTGTGTAAAATTATTCCAAAGTAAATCGAATTATTCAAACAGTGTTTTTTTCATAATTACTCGTTAACAATTAAATAATTTGTTCAACATTTTATTGTTTTTTTTTTTTGCTAAGACTTATAGTGAAATAATACCACAGCCATTTGGTCTCATGGCAATAAAAATATTTAGCAACTTGATTTTGTCCTTACAAATGTATGAAGTCAGTCACTTGACTTTTAATCCTTGATAGTTTCATTTGTTTGTTTAGAAAAGTAGCACTGATTCCTAGATTGCGTGTTTCTAATTTTCAACATTTTAATAGCTTTGTTTTTCTTTTTTATTCCACATGTACCAACCACCACCACCACCACCCACACAGAAATGCTTTACATATGTTAAGTTGAAGTTAATGAAACAATAAATTGTCTGGCAGTGCAATGTAGACAAGTAACAACACGTTCAGACTGGCAACAAAAAACACAAAATCTAGTTTCCTTTTTTCTGTCTAGCAACGCCATTAAAAACACGATTGCCAAACGTAATCAGTTTTCCATGGAAAATAGAACATAAATATTTTCTAGCAGGGTTTAAAGGCTTTTACTCCACAACACAAAAAGTGCAGAAAAAAGTTGAGCAAACAAACTGCAAGGATTTAAATTTCAAAAACGATATCCGTCTAGTTTAGTATTTGTTGGTTTATTTTTTCTTAACTCAAGTATTTCGAGTGACATGCAAAACCTAGAAATAATTTTAGTGTTTTACTGGTTTGTTTTTATAAGTCAATGACTACAATTTGCTGCAATTTTTGTAATGAAAAATTGAATAAAACCAAAAGCAAAGAGACAAAATATAATAAATGTTTTAAATATTCCTGAGGAACTATTATTTTCAGGTGAAACAGAAGGGCGTGCGAATGAAGAAATTTTTTACTTAAAAAAAATTCCACAAAGGGAAAAACTCTTCACATTACCAAATAATCCAGAATATTAGTAATTACAATTAAATAAATAATTTTTCAAAGAATAATTTTTTTTGTTTTAAATTTTTTAGAAATTGATTATATTTAAAATTTGTAATTATTTAAATTAAAATGAATCACATTAAAAGAAATGGGATTATTTATATTAAATACATTTTCCAAATCGCAAGTTTTTACTAAAAGAAGGTTACTTTTTAAGATCACCACAACTCATTGAAGCCGGAGTTCCACAAGGTAGTATTTTGGGACCAATTTTATATTTACTGTACACATCAGATATGCCAATTAGCACCCTAGTCCACACATCAACTTTTGCAGATGACACAGCTTTTTTAAGTATTCATTAAAGTGCCCAAGAAGCATCACAACTTTTACAAGACCACATACTCAATTTGGAAAAATGGCTAGAAAAATTGAGAATAAAAGTGATGAGAAAAAATGTACTCACATAACTTTCACACTGCGTAGGGACTCATGCCCTCCTATTCGCATAAATAACCAAATAATACCGCAGTTTTTAGACGTTAAATATCTGGGTATACATCTTGACCGTCGCCTTACTTGGAAAAGCCACATTGATTTCAAGTTAACACAAATGAAACTAAAAGCAGTACCACTAAATTGGCTTATTGGCAGAAAATCCACCCTGAGCTTAGATTGTAAACTTATACTGTACAAGTAGATCCTCAAACCAATTTGGTGTTATGGGATTCAGTTATGGGGCACTGCCTTAGCTAGCAATGTTGAAAAATTCAAAGGCGCCAATATAAGATACTACGTATGATGACATCTGCTCCCTGGTATATAACAAATTCGAACACCCACAAAGACCTAAATATGCCATCAGTTAAAGCAGAAACAGCGAAACATGCAGTCACATATCTAAAGAGGACATCTGCTCCCTGGTATATAACTAATTCGAACACCCACAAAGACCTAAATATACCATCAGTTAAAGCAGAAACAGCGAAACATGCAGTTACATATCTAAAAAGGCTTGAATATTATCGAAACCCTTTGGCGCGTAACATGTTAAATGAACCTGGTTACATTCGACTAAAAAGTAGAGATACTGCTTTTCTTGGCCGTACATTAGAGGGATGACCGACCCGCAAATGATTGCAAAATCCGTGAAACAAACAATAGTTTTGTCTAGTACTGGCTGGACGTAAAAAGTATATTTTATTTTAGACTTAAGATACGAGTGATTATTGTTAATTCAAAAATATTGAAGATACAATAAATAAATTATGACAAAAAAAAAAAAAAAATTCTAAATAGCCAACATGCATTAAAAGAACTTTTTTTTCCTAAAAAAATAGGAATGGAACAATTCAACTAATTCTAGTTATTTTTTTAATATTAAATATTAAAACTATTTTATTTGTCAAACTATTTATATCACGCACAGATGAAATTTGAAGTCAAGCTTAAGTTCATTTTTATTCTCAATAAGAAAGAATAATTTAAATTACAAATTAGGTTATAAATATCGGGTGGTTAAATTTTAAGGGCCGATGTTGAATGTGAACCACACCTAAACGTCAAGTTTTTTCTGCATTTAATTTGACATGTCTCAATTTCAGACTAACTCAATTTAAACCATGGAAAGATACACAATCGAGCAATGGTCAGAATGGTGGCAAGAAATGGCAGCGTTGGATGATAAATTTTCAAATAAAATCATCTTCAGTGATCAACATTTTCTCCTCAATACAATACAATACCAATACACCTACAAAGAGTGACTGTTTGTTACGGTTTATGGGATGGCGGCATCATCGAGCCGTATTTTTTATTAAATGAGGCCGGTCAGGCAGTTACTGTGATGGTGTTCGCTATCGTGAGATGATAACGAACTCTTTATGGTCCGAATTGGAAGATATGGATGTAGAAGATATGTGATTTCAGCAGGACTGTGCCACTTGCCGCACAGCTAACGAAACAATGGCGCTGTAATCTCACGTGATTGCGATGTCAATTTGTCGCCAAGAGCAAGTGATTTGACACCGTTGGACTTCTTTTTTTCTTCGATAAACCAGCAACAATTCAAGAGCTAAAGGACGAGATAATGCGACACATTAACGGCATAAAACCTCAATTATGCCTCAGAGTCATCGAAAATTTGGAGCATCGGATGGAGGTGTGCCGCCGAGGTCGTGGCGGCCATTTGGCCGAAATTTTGTTCCATACATAATTAAACCATACCAATATTATCAAAATAAAAAGAAATGACAATAATTTCCTTAATAATTTGTGTTTTATTCAAAATCAACATCGGTCCTTACAAATGTATCACCCTTTATTAAAGAAAAATTCGGAAAATTTCATTTTAGACACTAGCAGAATGGAATGCATTTTCTAGATAGCTACTTCCGTCTTCGGAACTCCTCGTATCTATCTACTTTGGGTAGTGCTAAGTTGTAAACATCATCAACGAAGTCTACCACTACCTAAAGCTTTCCTAAAATATTCTATATATATTTGAGCTGTAGAACATCCTCAAGCCCTGCCCATTAATGAAGTTTTTCGTCCTTTTCTATGTACAAATAAAAAATATGATATCTTTAATGGTTCATGAGCTATCGAGTTGTTTTGAAAATAAAAAGATCTTAAACCTCTGTGTGTTGGTAAACATTGCAAAGCTAACAATTATCGACAAATCATCTTTGCTTTAAAAAATGCGACCGTTTTCGTCTAGAAGCTTACCTAAGATTTGGTTAAAGATTACCTGATGAGCTAAATGAAGCACTTGGTGAAATGGCCGTAGATACTAGCTTACCCCGTAGTAATTTTTAAGATTTGGGTTAATATCAAGTTATTAATTAAGTTAAAATTAAACAAATAAAAAAATTTGTATTTTATTAATAATTAGCTGTGCCCGCCACGTCGTGGGCGTCCTGACAATATTTTGCTCGATTTCGCTTTGAAAGTATTCCATGCCAAATGTAAGACTCTTACTTATATAGTGCTTCAGTTATGGTTTATATATTTTCTTTATATAAAGGTATCCATCCCTGGATAAAATTCTAAAAGTTATATAAAATTAATAAATTAATTATTTATGCTTAAGTTCTTAATTATAAAGAGATAAAGAATAATTAGATACCAGCAAAGCAGAATGCATTTTCTAGACAGCTACGTCCGTCATTAGTACTCTTTGTACTGCTTTGCTGGTATCTAATTATTCTTTATCTCTTTATAATTAAGAACTTAAGCATAAATAATTAATTTATTAATTCAAAAAATAGTTTAAATAAAATTCATATAGTTATATAAAATTATAAAAAATATTTTAAACCTCTGTAAAAGGTGTTTAAAATATTCAAATAACAATGTAAGTCCACATAATAAAAATACAAATCAAATAAAAAATTATATTCAATTTGCACCTTATGTTGCGCAATAGTTTTTAAAATATCCCACTTTCAAAAATAAAAAGGTGTGTTGAAAATATCCCAGTTTTAAACCGAAAATGTCAGTACCTTTAAGCCGGTTGCTTTTTCACTTTCTCTACTTTCTCCTGAAAATGAGACATTTTTGCGGAAAAAAAGTGTCCTATATTGGAATCAGGATGCTATATATATATATGCCTCACAAAATTTTGTTAAAATCCATCCAGTAGTTTTTACGTGATGCGAACACAAATGAAAAGCAGACAGACTGACAGACGGAAATGAGTAACTATTTTATTATATGTATAGACTTATAAGCATACTTAGGTATACCCCGACAACCTACTTAAGGTGGAAATTTATAAAATGTTATGAAATGGAAAAGAAAAGAAACTCGATCATAAATAACTCTGTAAAACCCGTATTCAGCTTTTAACAATTTTAAATATAAAATATAGAAAAACTAGTTAAATGTAGGAAACACACTAAAGAGTTTCGTAACACCACAGAGAACTTAACTTTAATTTAAAGGTACTAAACAACACTTACTTTCTTACTCACATAAAATTAAAAATCAAAACAATTATTCTTGCAAAACAAACCCCGGCTTCAAAACTTCGAACGAATCTAATCTGTAAACATAAATTTAAAAAGGAATCAAAGAAAAGTTAAAAAATAAAAGACATATTTTTAATAAAATTTTTTTATTGCTATAGCGAATATAGTAACAAACTGTGTAATTTTTTAAGTCATGGCAAAATAACCATATACGGACACCACTACTTCATAAAAGACCCAAAAAAAAAAGACCCCTGTCTCCCAGTTTTGCCCAGGTTTTTTTTTTATGGGCCCTCAAAGATGTGGGGCCTCGATGTCATTTTTGCAAAAAATTATCATTTACTCAAGCTCATATTTTGCAAACCGTTTAAAATTGTGATATACTCTCTGAGGCAAAGTTGTAGCTTTTTTCATAAGGAGAAAAATTGTTAACATATAAAATCAAACAAACTTCATCTTCAAGGTCAAAATCGCAAAAAACTTTTAAAAATTAAATTTTTTACCTTTTTTCCCCTGTTCAGGTCCATAGGTAGCAAACCGTTCAAAATTCAAGGAAACAATCAACTACAAAAATGAACCTAAGATCTCAGTAAACAACTTTCTAGAACATATGAGCTTCCTAGGAATGATTCTTAGGTAGCGCTTAGGTAGCCGAAATGAATTTAAAAATTTTTCACTTTTGCGTTTTCAAAAAGTCGTTCAGAAACTATAGATTTATTTTCATTTCTTTTGTTAAATTGCCCACTGTGAAATGTAAATAAGTTCGATTCGTTTTAATTGTGCGAAATATTTTACATATATTTTTCCATCGTCTGTATTTATTTTAAACTGAAAGTAAATTTTCCTTAAATATTTATTAGTTGACGGTCATCTGTGGCTTCAAACATACTTTTAAAACATTTTGTGTATATAAAGTTCAGAATAATAATAAAAAAAAAAAACACAAACAAAAATATATTTGTAAGCATATCATCAAATTATTGAAAAGAAATTTATAAATGTGCGATATAATACAGAATATTTATTTCTCTTTTTTGTTAATTTTTCTTTTACTTTAACTTTGGCGGCAGTTTTGTTTTATTGTTTATTTAGATTTTATACGAAAACTTGGAGATAAAATTGCTCTTTTTATTGAATTTATTAAAAATTATTTGAATAGATGTACATTTCAGTTTTTGGTAAATATTGTGTTTCTGTTCATTCGGGTTCATTGTCGTCTTTTCATTGTTAAGAAGAAAATATCACTAATTAGTAAATGGAAATTAATGAAAAGAAAATAAATATAGAAAAAACCTTGAGGCTTTTATCAATTCAATGGCTTTTCTGAATTTTGCTTAATTTCTTTAGGTGTTAAAATATTTAAATTAAATGGGATACAATTTTTTATAATTCAAATTTAATTTATTTATTTCATTTTTTCAATTTATTTAATGCAACCATTTATGTATTAGATTTTTGCACTGGGGCGTATGATTAATAATGAATATTTATAATGTGTATGAGTTGGCATCTGTGCATATGAACTATTATTTGTTATTTTAAACACAAACAAATAGTTAAAAAATTATTCTTTTTTTTTTCATTTTATATACCTATAATAATATACAGTGCTAATGACTCTATTATTTAGCAAAGAATTTTAACCGGCCTATTCGAATCAAAAGCTTCTTTCAGTGCTTCTATTCATTTAAAACTTACAGAGGTGTTGTTTCTTTTAACTAAGAATAAATTTTTTTTATCGTTATTCACACAAAATCTCCTAATTAAAACGTACATATGTATGTTAACATACATATGTATGTTAAATTACATAATTACAAGAACGCAATGAATAAAATGTTCAACAGCATTTAAATTAAATTCGGCCTTTTATTTTTATAATATAAATGGTTTAAGCCGAATTTCAACAGTAAATAATTTGTCTGTAATTATGATGTTAATAATGATGTTATGCTTACACTTAATCAAAAATTTACCTAAATGGGATGTAGAATTAAAGAAAAGTAAGTTAGTTATTATATTAATTATACAACTAACTAAATTTGAGGTCAAACCTTAAAACGATTTCTTAAAAAAATTGTAATTTATTTTTCGTTATTCAATAGGTTGTAAATATGATAAAAATCTTAGTAAAATAAATAAAAGCAAAAAGTAAATTAAAAAACATTTTTAGTTAATTGTTTTTACATAAAACAAAAAAAAAAAACAAAAATACAAAGAACCATTTCCTTATTGACATTTAAGATTAACACAATCGGAATAAAAAAAATGTAAAACTTTCCTCTTGTTGTCATTTTCAAGAGATTTAGGTTAGATGATATTCTAAGGGTATCTGTAAAAAAAACCTGTTTCTAATTGCTGATAGTACAAGTTTTGTTAGAAAAATTACATTTGTAGTTAAAAATTTCAGTAACAAGCTGAACTTGAATGCAAAAATCTTTTAAATATTATCACAAAACCTTTAAATTATAAATTAAAAAAAAAATAATTTTACATAAGAAATAATTTTACTGAGGCTAAATATAACACCACGTAATTTTTTATGTTTACAGTTTTTTTTTAATTTTTAAAAAATAAATAAAATAGAATAAAGATATATATTATTTCTGTGGCAATAAGGAAAAAGTGCTTAAGTGCAAATTTAAAATTTAAAATTATTTAAAAAATAGCTCATCTTTAAACTTTACAAAGGAGTCAAACGTATCTTCTGGAGCATGGCTACGTTGGAGTACGTAGATTACAAAATTGCCAGTAACTTAAATTTTGCTTAAGTTGATCTAAGCTCTTATTCCTTATTCCACAGATTTTTTAGTTTTGGAGAACTTTGTTCAATTTTCATGAAATATGTTAGTTAAGTTTTACTAATTGACTTCAAATTATTAGATTTTATAAAAAAAAACCCGCTACGCACAGTTTCAATATAAAAAAGGGCCAAAAATAGAAGGAGTAGTCAGACATTTTTTGAAACTTGATACACTAGCAGAAAATAATTAAAAAATATTAATTTTTGGAAAAAGCGGGGCAGGGTCACACCTACCTCTAATGTGTCCTGAAACTGAAAAATATAAATTAAGCTTGAATAATATACTCGCAAAATTTAAAAAAATTGGTCATGCTGATACTAGTAATGTGTGTGCTAATGTTTAGTCAAATCGAAGTAAAGACTTAAAGATCTACTATATACAATTTTTTCTAAAAACGTTATATTACTTACAAAAATTGTCCGATCGTAAAAAAATTTGGTATAAGAATAGATAATTATAAATTATATATTTATTTAAATTTGGTAGAAAGTGGATAATACAAAAACATTATTTATCTTTTAAAAATCATGAATTTAGGCATTTGAATAATATTTTGTGGTCCAAAATAGGCAGTAATTTTTGAATACTCTGTTAGATAAGAGTATAAACTAACATAAAAAGGAAAAAATATATAATTTTATATAATTTTTTTATACTCCATCAGCTTAAGTAATTTTTTAATTTTAATAAAAAAAAAAATGAATTTTTCAGAGCAATGACAAATAATTATGTACTTTGCAAATATATACAAAATTATATATTTTAATTTAACTAAAAAATATAAAAGTAAAAACCCAAATTTCTAACTAGTTTTAAAAAAGTAGATTTTTGAAAATTATTTTCGTAAAACAACTAAAGCCCATTCTTCTGTTAATTCATTTTATATAAAATTATCTGCATTTAGCGCTCTCTTGTGGCTGCAAAAGTAATTAGAAAAAATATTTTGGTAACATTTACTTGACATACCCAATTATCTTTCAAACATTTATTTTTTTTTTTTTTTGTCGTGGGTCGAAACATAGTGCGAAGTCGTCAACGTCCTTACAATATCTTGTTCGAATTTACCTTTGGCTTTGAGAGTTATCCATATCAAATTTTAAGATTTTTACTTTTATGGTGCTGCAGATATAGATATTTTTTTATTGACGTAGCCATCTTTGGGTTATTACTTAGGATGTTGCAACATAGTTTTTATATAAAATTCTATTATTGTATATTTCTATAGATAGTGTGTAAATATTCCCTTTTACAAAAATAAAAGGTGCTGCCAAGTTCTGTCATAATTTACAGTTCAACGGCAATGGCCCTAATATAAAATTTATTTTTAATTTCTAGTCGGTTTTTAGTATTCTCTTATATTTTGTCCGTTACTCTTCTAAAAATATTGCCATATATTTCCACAAAATGTTATAGTTTAGTAAAAAACCTAAATGTTCTTCTCGTCAGTAGCACCTAGGAAATGTGGAAGACCAGTTTGGTTGTAATAAATGTTATTGTAATATTCCAGTCTCTAATATTAGATATAAAGGGTGTTTTTTGTAGAGGTATTGAACTTTAAAGTGCAATAAAACAACGATGGATTATTCGATTGACATGAATTTTATTTATCCGAAAGATAATCTTGCGGCATTACATTTTAAATATGATTTCTGGCATATGACCGCCACGGCTGGCGCGGATGTAGTCCAATCTGGACGTCCAATTTTCGATGACTTTTTCCAACATTTGTGGCCGTATATCGGCAATAACATGGCGAATGTTGTCTTTCAAATAGTCCAGCGTTTGTGGCTTATTCGCATAGACCAATGACTTTACATAGCCCCACATAAAGTAGTCTAGCGGTGTTAAATCACAAGATCTTGGAGGCCAATTCACAGGTCCAAAATGTGAAATTAGGCGGTCATGAAACGTGTCTTTCAATAAATCTATTGTGGCACGAGCTGTATGACTTGTTGCGCCATCTTGTTGAAACCACATCTCCTGGAAATCATGGTTATTCAATTCAGGAATGAAAAAGTTAGTAATCATAGTTCTATACCGATCACCATTGACTGTAACGTTCTGGCCACCATCGTTTTTGAAAAAGTACGGACCAATGATTCCACCAGCACATAAAGCGCACACTTGACGATTACCTTCACTCCAAATGCGGCAGTTTTGTTTGTTGACGTAGCCATTCAACCAGAAGTGCGCTTCGCTTATGAAAATCGAGAACAACGGTAAAATAAAATTGCACGATTTGCAAGCGTTGTTCAGACGTGAGTCTATTCATGATGAATTGCCAAACCAAACTGAGAATAAATCTTGAAAAGTAATGCCAACTTAAAGTTCTATACCTCTATAAAAAACACCCTTTATAAGTGTAATTCTCATGAAGCTCATTCCAAATAATTTCAAAAGTTCATATACAATTTGCCTCACTGTTTACATCCTAATTTTGTACACCTAAGACTTTATTTGAATACTGAAACCATGATTAAGCTGCCTTCAATAAAAACATACATTATGAAAAAAGTATATATAATTTGTGTAATTTTATGGATTTTATTACTCATTTCTTTCAATGTTATTAAATAGAAGAAACAATTTTTAAATAAAATATTAAAAAAAAAAAAATGTAAACAAATATTGGCCATGCCTCCGTCGTAATTTTGTTTAAAATTTCCCAGCAATGGCAAATCGTTCCGTTGTCGTTGTTTGTAATCCTACTCTAAATTTGTGTACATTCGCTTTCGATCTCGATCTCTTAGGTATGAGATAGTTTTACACAAAATTTAATTAAAATTCATGCAGAACTGTTTACGTGTTGCGAACAGATCTACCAATAGACAGATGATATTTCCAATAATTGTTATTTTGTATTCCATATCTATTAAAATCTGCACTAGAAACCAAATTTTCCTGTAAAAGTTTTATTATATATTAATATTAATAATTATTAATAATTATTAAATTTTTATATAAAAAAGACCTTGTGCTTGATAAAAAAAAATAGAATTCAAATAATTATTAATATTATAACTATTAATACTACTAATATTATTTACAATGTATAACTAAAAATTTCTGTAGCTTGGAATAAAATTGTTTTATTCAAAACCCTCGTATATACATAACAATAACAATTAAGTTGGTTTAACTCTGTTTATCGTTAAGGTTATACTAATTTTTTTCGTTAATACAAAAATAAAAAATTTTGTTCAGTGTATGCTTAATAAAATCAATCTTCGATATTAGATTTAAATCAACACATACATATTTATTATATAACTATATTTAGTAATATATTGGGATATATTTACCAAAATTAGGTTGCTCATTAAGTTGTTTTTTTCCTTCAAGTGATTGAACCATCAATCACGACAGGTGATAGATAGCCGTTAATTTGATGTATATTTGCAAGGTAACTTTTAAATTGATGCCATTAAAATGTTTTGGTATAGATATCAATTTCATTTACTAGAGAAATAACATCATTAAAGTAATTGTAGGTTTTGACATTTTATATAATTGAATAATTCTATTTTTTTTAAGTTTTATTTTTTTTTAATAAAAATGTAATTTAATTTTTTTTTCAATATCGTTGCGTTTATTCTTAAACCACGTAAGCGCTAAGAAGTCGTTTTTCTGAAAACGAAAAAAACTTATTAACTTCTTTAATGTTGGTTTTAAAACATTGCTGTACGACTCTCTGAAGGCTATAGAAACTTTTTTTAAATTTGTTACTTACAATTAATTGTAGCCAAATCTTTCGCTTACGTGGTTTTGGCGCAAATAGCAAATTTCAAATTTCTGTTTGTAAATAAACATTTATGTTTGTATTTATCAAAAAAAAAAAAACTTCTAACTTTACTAAAAATGCTCCAATTGGCCTGCAACTTTCATGATTTTTTTAATCTTAAATACAAAAAACTTAGTGGTTGAGACTTTAACATTTCCAACTTGAAATATAAAAACATTTGTATGGCGCTTACGAGGTTTTGAAAATGGATTTATTTATTTTTCATAAAAACTTGTTAAGATGAGAATGTAATTTGGTGGCAAATGTCAATTTCGAAAAAAATGTCGCTTACGTGGCTTATAAAAAGACCTAAAGTCATTTTATAAAAATTTTAAATTTATTTTTATTTTCAATATTTCGCTGCTGCTGGTAATATCGGCAGGAAATGAAACTAGTTCTATAATATTTAATTAAAATAAGAACTGTTGATATTAATTTAGGATAATTGTATTTTTGTTGTTATCTCTTTATCGAAAAGGATCTTTAAAATACTCTTGCATTAATATTAAATATTGTTAGTGTAAAGTGCAAGCGCCTTCTTATTATCGAGATAAAGAGGCCTGTGACCGACCGCCAAATAGGCAAACGTACGATATTAAATTGTTTAAGATTTTTTCTTTAAATGCGAAATCCTATAAACACAATCTGAATGCCGTTATACCCTAAATGTGTTTCATATTTTTAATTTGTGATTTTTAAATTTAAGCACTTTCATAAATTTAAAAACACAATATTTTTTTATGCAAATAAGAACTAATAAGTCAATTTCACAGAATAGTAATTGGTTTAAAAACCTTAAGCCTTAAATCATAAACAAATAGTGAACAATAATTTATACTTTTCCTTATGCTACTGAGGGCTGTTTGTACTTTAATCTTTTTGAATACTTTTATTTTATATATCTGATAATTATGGTTACTTATTAATTAAATTTAATAAATATATATATAAGACTAAAATCTCAAATTACAAATTATTTCTTTGTTGTTCATGTAAAAATCCAAGAAGCAGATAAGACATGAAACCTAACTACAATTAATTTCATGAATTTATTTATGACCGAATATTAAAAGTGACCAATTAATTAATGTAAACAATAGACAAATTAATTAGTTACAAATTAATATGTGTTCTTTGATTATTAAGTTAGAGGTATCAAAAGTATATAAATCAATAAATTTAATCTTGCAATAAATACAAGAACAAAAAAACACAAGCTTACTGTGGAATAGGTGACCAAAAGTAAGATAGAAAATGTTTATCTATACATATAATAAAACAGTAACTCATTTTCTGTCTGTCTGTGTTCGCATCACGTAAAAATTACTGGATGGATTTTAACAAAATTTTGTGAGAAGGTACCTTAGTATCTTGATTCCAATATAGGATACTTTTTTTCTTATTTCCAAGAGAAAGTGGAGAAAAGCATTGACTGTACGGCGATCTTTTATTTTAAACATGCATGCGCAAAAGATGGCGCTGATTTAGGTTAGAATCTATGGTAGAGTTTGCCTTCTTAGGATTTAAAGTAGCAATTGCCTTTCCAACACTTCTTAAGTCAAATCTAAGGGGGATGGGGGATACTGCTTCAACAGCTATGAGTGACAACTCATAGCCCATTCAGGCTGCCACGAAATTAAGTAATTTCGAGCTGAAATTACGAACGAAATCTAAAGTCTTTATACTGGGCTTTTTGACATTTGAGTTAATTTCGCAAACAGCTGATCACGCTTAGTTGCATTTGTATAATTTAATTCTTTTGCAAAAAGCTTTCGCACAACACCTTCAGATTGATTTAAAATATATACGAAAATTAAAAGCAACACTACAACAAAATTAATGTACAATTATGTACATTTTCATTATTTCATTTGGCTTTCACATTTTTTTTCAAACCAAACGGACTTTCTAGGATGTAAATATGGACATGGTTGCAAGAAAATTAGCTTTTTCTCCAAAACCAGCGTTGTCTATCGTAATTTCAAGTTAATTTCGACGAAATTAAGTAGAATGAGTTAATTTGGGCAATGGTAAAATGTATGCGAAATTACGTAATTTCAACTTGATTTCGGCCGAAATCACAAAATGACTTAATTTCGTGGCAGCCTGAATGGGCTATCAACTATATTAATAGAGTTTATTTTAATGCCTGTAAGACTTAGTGTTGCATGCTTACGCATGGACGTGTGTTCAGCGATGATGTTCTGTCTGTTAACATGGGTGATATAAATAATAAGGAATCAACAGCTAATGTTCTGGGAATGAAAATCCAGCATGATGTTCGATGGACTAAATTAATTTTTCAGGTTTCTAAAGAAGCTTTTAAGTACCTCCGTTTTTGGAAACGGTTTAAAAAATATTTCACTCCATCCTATCTTCTTACCAATTATAACACCTATATGCGGCCAAAAATGGAATACAACTCTAATGTATGGGCTAGTGCCCCAAATTCTATTTTGGAGGTGCTCGGCCGTGTAAAAGAGAGAGCTAAGAAGGTATCGCAGTAAGGTATCCAACTCTATTGATTCACTAGAGCATCGACGCAATGTAAATTGTAATTCACTGCTTTATCGTTACTACAAAGGTATTAGCTTTAATGAAATCAGGGAACTTTTTCTCCCTGTAACGCCATATCCACTAGTGGTGTTACAGAGAAAATTCGTTTCTAACCAAAACAGTTCGTATATGGAATAAACTTCTTCCAGAGTTCCTTCCTGTCACTTTCAATGTAGTAAAATTCAAATCGAATATCAATAAACACTACCTCTTCTTTTTTCTTTCCCATAACCTATTTTGTTTAGTTCAGGCACAATGAATTGCATGAGTAGGAAAATAAATACGTTTTTAAATTGTTAATAAATAAATTGTCCTTTACGGTATCATTTCTTGCCCAACATCCACATGAATTGCGCAATGGGGAATTAACAGTTCAGGTCTTCTAAGGTTTCTTGTTGCGTGCTATAATAAAAAATCTGATTGTGAACTAGCGTCAAGGCATTCCAAGTATTTTTTCACGTGTGCAATTTTTCGGGATTCTAGTATCGCTCTCAAGCGTTTCATGATTTCTTTTAGTCTGTTTTTAAGTTTAGGTGATCTGCGTGATTACCAATCTCTTCGAGCAGCCGTTCGTCGTCCACAGAGTAAATTCTATTGTATCTTAGTTACTGCCGAGTTATAGTTGCATATTGGGCAGTTAATTTGAGATTTACATTAAAATCAGCAAAACACTGCTCTACATCTGTTGATCTTCTTCACTGTTTATTTCCCGAATAATGAGTAAGTGGAACTTTTCATTACATTTTCTTATTGAAAATAAATTTAGTGTTGCTTCCATTTTAAGCATTTTCCTTCAAAACTCTTCCCTTTGCTATGCTAAAATCAATAACATCATTAATTTTCGGCTGATTTATAGGCCAATACGGGCAACGTACACTGACTAGAAATAACATTCATATTGGTGTTGTATTCTTCTCTTAGTAAATAAAATCTTTTTTATAAAGAATAAATAAATAATTGTATGTTAAGCCTTTTAAAATATACTATTTTTTCGAGTGTCATTGTCTTTGTCCCTGAACTTGTTCTCTTCTAAATAATTTATATTCTAATCTTCTCTGGTGCAAAGAATATCTATAAATCTCTGCTAGTAATGTTAAAAAGAAAGGTGAGAAACCATAAATGAATACAATAAAAAATCAATGAATATTCATAAAAACCAAAGATGCAGTATCAAGTTCATGACTATAAATTTAGTATTGCTGCAAATATGATTATAATACACACAGATAAATATCGTAGTATTTGTAAATGAATGTATTGGTTGTTTAGGAAAATACTACAATTTGTCTGTAATGATAATCCATTCTGTCCAACAGCATGATACCAGACAAATGGGAAAAATTGTTTTTTCTTTCTATGCTTTATTGGTGGCAAGCCATAAACCAAAGCGCTACTATTACAAACCTTGTTCGTGTATTTGGCAGTCAGTGACTAACTAAACACCAGTGTTGCCTGTTTAGACATTTTATTGCAAAACAAACATAATTTATATTTCTTAAATTTCTTATCATATTTTGGAAGAGATTTTATTAGGAAGTACAAATAATTATATTGATTCACTTTAAGATGCTGCATGTATTAGAAGTACACAAATGTAACCTGTTTAACTAGACTATCCTTATTTGTAATTTAAAAGCTTTAATAATATATAATGGACAAATGGAACATAATGAAAGAGCATACGAAAATTCGAAGATCCATTTTCTTGATAATTTTACAATTCTGCCTGATAAATAACAACTATTTTGTTTACAGCGAAAAATCTATAAGCAAGTATTTGGTATGCCGATGGGCAATCCCTTGTCCCCAACAATTGCTGACATCATAGTAGACAAATTACTTGACGATGCTATATTTGAACTAGAAGCCAAAAATATATATATTTATTAATTATATAGTAAAATATGTAGATGATATACTAGCTGTAGTAAAGATTAACGACAAAGATGAGATCCTAAAAACACTGAAAAAATATAACAAAAAATTGCAATTCACCATTGAAATTGCGGAAAAAGGCATTATTACATATTTGGACACGAAAATAAGTAGGACAAATAATACCTTTACTTTTGACTGGTACGAAAAAGAAACTGCCTCTGGAAGAATAATGAATTTCAAACCTACACTACCGAAATATCAAATTATTAACACTGCAAAAAATCTAACATATAGAGCATTAAACATAAGCGATAGTCAGTTTCATAATGAGAATATTAAACGTATAACAAAAATACTTAAAGACAATAGTTTCCCTACAAAATTAATTAAAACATTAATTGAAACAACATATAACAAAATAAAAAGGCAAGAAAATACTTCATCACATAATAAACATAAAGATTCTTCTTCTTCTGGATTGTTGCTCATACAGAGTAACAATGTTGGTGCCAAATGGTAAAAAGCTGCCGTAAACACTAGGTTCTTATTTGGAGATTTTGGTGTTGTCCAGAAACGACGGTTAGATTGAAAACAATGTTGTTTATCTTAGTTTTTTCTGTTGTAGAATTTTTCTGGTCATATGTAGTTTTTATTTATTTGTTTCATTTGTTTGTTCAAATCCTTCTTTTATTCCTTTCGTCAAATGTATGTAAATCTTTTTCTTTAATTTATTTGTTAATTTTTCATGTTGTTTCTTGATTTCGATGTCGATTTTCAATTTATGCAAACAATTTAGGTTATACACGATAACCCAAGCGATTACACGTGGCTGATTGATGCAAACACAAATTAACTGTACCACGGTACAGCTAACCGTAGAAGCCAATCAGCCAGTGCGAGGGAGACGCACACCACTTGAAGACCGAGCAACAAGGACGGACTGATTGACCTTAAACGATAATGACAATGACGCGCGAACGTGTTCCTCAATCCAAAGCTACTTTACGACTCCTTAATAAAATTTTAAAAATTTCTCAATCAAACATAAAGATTCAAATATTTTCTACAGTGTGCAATATATACCAGGGCTTACTGATAATAAAAGCATGATGACAACAGTAAAAAATGACAAAGTAAGCCTCGCGAACAAACCGAACAAAGTTCTAAAGACAATATTTACAAATTTTAAAACACCAATAAATAAATTACAACAAAACAACATTATTTACGAAATAGGATGCAAAGGAACAAAAGCACAAAATGCGATCTCATATACATAGGAACAACAAAGAGAACATTACACACACGAATGAATGAACATAAGATGGACATAGAGAGAGGAAAAAGATCCACTGCATTAGCGCAACATATAATGGAGACAGGTCACACAGCTGATTTTGAACATATTAAAATAGAAAAGGTTGAGAAAAAGCGTTTCATAATTGAGAGCTTATACATACAACAAGAAATTAGCAAAACAATGAACCACAAAGAAGACACGGATAACTTAAGCGCCACATAATGTAATGTTTTTTTGCTGGGAAGTAAAAAAATACAAAAAGAATAAATTAAATTAGAATCAGACTCACACAAGGAGGGTACCGTATAATAATAAGTTTATTACTTTAAAAATTTCAAGTTTAATTTTTTATACTAACTAGAGCATGTTTCTGAAGACCTTGTGTAAATAAAAAGTGTCTGGGTATAACTTTTAGAAGAAAGGAACAAATTCCTTAAATTCGCGGCATCTTGGGAACACCCTTACATTTTTATTAATTTTATTTTCGTTACACAGAAAGAAAAAACGCATTCTAAATTTAAGTAAATTCTTGTTATTTTTGGACATCATCAATCAGAAATTTAATAAATCAGGGAAGATTTAATTTTTAGACACCAGCAGGAGCGGTGTTGTAAGTAATAACTTTCATTGCTAACCGAAGGTCGGCTGAAGGAAAGAACAAATATAAGGTGGTAAATATTAAAAGTTAAAATATTCAACAAGAAGGTAGCTTAAGGTAGTGGTAGACTTCGTTCTCACCAACTGACGATTGATAATTGAATACAAGTTTTCTCGTATTCCTTTATCTGGGTTTGGTTGGTTAAATAGATGATGCTTACAACTAAACACTACCCTAAGTAGATTAGATACAAGAGTGCTGATGACGAACGTGGCTGTCTAGAAAATGTGCATTCCACTCGTGCTGGTGTCTAAAAATTAAATTTTCCCTATTTTTCTTTAATATTATCACCTAATTTGTAATTTAATTAATTCTTTCTTAGAGAGAATAAAACCGAACTTAAGCTTGATTATAAATAAGTTTTATTGTATGTACAAAATAATTTCTCATATTTTATTTCCCTGTAAAAATGTGTGAAGAGAAAAATGATTACAATTAAAATTACGATGTAGACAGATACGGAGAATACTGAAGATGGATGTAGGGAGTGTTCGTTATCTCTTATTAATAGAGATTAGAAACTTAAAAAATTATTAATTCAGTAATAAAACTCTGGCAACGTCGCTAAAGCCAACCACAGCCTCAATAAACCAACAAGTTCACGTGTAAGCATCTTAGTCACTGGTCATGAGCACTCTTGTACTCATACAAATTGAGAAAAATGGCATAGAGCCAATTTCGATAATGTACAACAAGACAAAAGAAATATTATAAACCCACAAATACTTTGAGTTTATTTTTGTTTTTTTTTTTTGCTCTGTAGCAAATATGATGAGTAAAAATTTTCACTTTTAAACAAACTGAAAATAAATAAAATCAATAAAATAAAATATGTAAATGTTTTAAGAACTAAAATGATAAAACTTTAAGACATTTAAACTGAGCTCAATTGGTAGCTATGAAAGATTTTAATTAAACTCTTTGTTATTACCAGCTAGTTGTTCACGAAAACATACATATAATAAAATAATAACTCATTTCCGTCTGTCTACTTTTCTTTGCGTCCGCATCACGTAAAAACTACTGGATGGATTTTAACAAAATTTTGTTAGGAGGTACCTTAGTACCCTGATTTCAATATTGGATACTTTTTTCTGCAAAAATATCTTATTTCCAAGAAAAAGTGGAGAAAAAACAGTGAAAATACGCAGTTATTTTAGTAGTAAAGTAAATACATAAACCATAAATGAATTACTAACCACTTACAGATGGCGCTGTTTTAAAAAGTAAATTCATAAGCACAACTGAAGCATATTTTAAGGAGGTAATATAAAAGTAAGGGTTTTTGGTCTGGATTGCTTTTAAAGCAAAATTCAATAAAATATTGCAAGAACACTCACGAAGTGGCAGGCACAGCTAGTATAATAATAAAATAAGTAACAACTGTCAGCTGTTTAAATCGTATATAAAATGAAAACCATTCTTAATTTATGCATGCCCTTTCTGATAGATGTATTCATTTATTTGCTATAATTAAAATTATAATAAATCTTAGAAACTAAAGCACTAGGAACAAAAGCTATCGGCTTGGAAAAAAATATATTATTTTAAATTTAATATATTATTTTTAAATATTTATGAATCTTTAGTTGTGGCTTAAAAATTACACAGTTCAAACGAACCAGTTTTCGTTTTTTGGATGTAGTAACCATTTAATAATGAAATCTTTACCAGAATTTGTTTATCGTAACCCAAGTAATATTACAGACAACTAAAATTTGTTTATCGCAACCATACATTCTCACAGAGAACATAATGCGGTTCCTGTGACAAAACCATAACTATGTTTTTTCTTTGCGTGTGCAAAAAAAAATCTCTTTTGTTGAAATGTCTTACCATTTTTTTCTTTTTTCACATTTTCCTGCTAAATTGCGGCAGTCAACTTCTTTAAGGAACTCCTACATGCTGTATTTCCTCTTGCCAGATCGATTAACACTTTATTAATATTTCATTGCCTTTTTTTCATTGTTTTCAAACTTAAATTGTTTGTTCAAATGAAATGAGAGGTTGCCCATCGGAAGATTTAGTATCATTATTAGAAAACTGTGGTTTGAACAAATACGCATACTCGTATTTAAGAATCGCAAAAGTATTTTGAAATTGACGATACTGACAAACATTTATAAAATCAAATTAGTTCATAGATTTTTCTTCGTTAACCCTGTTAATATTCATTTCAAGTTATCTGGGCTCAAATTGCCAAAATGTCTACTTTTTACTGCCTACAAAATTCGATATCTTTAATCGGTTATTAAATAGCCGGTAAAAGCTTATAGTTAATATAATTTAATTTGGCATTTTTATTCAGCATTTCTCAAGCCTTCTGAAAAACAAATAATATTGTTTACGAGAGCAGCTTGACAATTTCGTGAAAATTCTTCGGCCTAGAGATTTTTATTTTTCATCATTCTTTACTTTAAGATAATACATTTATTCCAGCGTCTTTTTAGTTTTTCTTTCTATCAAAGTCTTTAAAAAAGGATTTTTTTTATTAACATCATAGTCTTTTGACAGAAAACTCTTACTACATAAGCATTTCTTGAAATTTTAAAACAGGAAACGTAAGGGCCGAAATCTGAAAATTATGCTTAGCCCTATTCTTGAATTTTGGCATAGTCGCTATACATGTGTCCACCCGTGCCTTTTCTGGATGGAGCTGCACTTTTTTCTCGATAAATTATATCGTAGTTGCTTGAAATCAATACTGAACCTGGCCAAAAGCTCTGAAGTAATAGTCGCCGCTCATCATTTTACTTATTCAAAGCATTCGATGTGAGTGACACCTCGTGCATTCTAAAACTGTGTAGACTCGATAGGTATTCTGAGGAGACATATTTCGTCCTAAATCAAGTTTATGAAAAATAAAATGAACATCGCCAAGCACTCCTTTAAGGTGACCACAAGGATGCGCTTATGATCCAGTGTGAGCAATCGTGGCATCCAACGCGCGTGACAGCGTGCAAATATACCTATAGCTTAAGTCACCTTACACAATTTCATTGTCCAATCGCCCAATATTCATCGATTTTATTGACTATTTCTGATGCGTTGACCGCTTTTTAACGATCTAAATGTTTGGTGCAAGCACGGCATAAGTCAGTTAACCACTTTTTAGTTATTGAAATTTATGTTTCAGTCTTCATAGTAAATATTAATACTTCCTAAGATTTCAGTAATAGCTTTTTTACGTAAAAAGTATTAGGCTTAAATTCATTATTATAAAGAAAATTATATACTCCTATATGGCTACGTACTTCCTCATTGTAATCCTTTTCGAAATAAACAACTTTTACAGACAAATAAAATAGTACCTTTTTAATCGCGGCTTGAAAATGATGTCTTTACATCGAAAGTGCTCGCCAAACGTACCAAAACAACAGCCAGTGACGACGGTCTTCACCGAAAGGTATGACAACAGCAAAATACGAAAAATTATTGTCTATATTTTATAGATGGTGGCAAACTATTGAGCGCAGCTTGTTTCAAAATTAGAGAATGGTTTTTCTATTTTTCTTCAAAATTTTCAAATAGACACTGTAAACTTAAAAATATTTTATTGGTCTCATTTGTTTTAATATTTTTTTTTTTAAATATACAATGTATGTATAAAATGAAATGAAATAAAGATAATATTACAAATTGAAAATTGAAATTGAAATAAACGCAGCTTGCTCAAAACAAGACAGTAATAGAGAGTAATTTTTGTTTTTCATTTTTAAAATTTTTTTAAATTATTAAACTGCCCTCGCAGTTGTTAGCATGTCGAAATACTTTATTTGTTGCCAACTTAACTGTTTATATTCCATTTATTTTAACCGCTATTGTTTTATTTTCTCTGATTATTTTTATTAATTAATTAATTCATTGCGTGCATATGGCAACAATAAGAGAGCTATATTATTTAATTCGATAAAAACAATTTGTGTTAATTTCCTCTCGCATCGTGGTTTTAGCACATATTGAATCATTAATTTTTTAAATTCCTTTGTACGTCATATGCTCGTATCTATGCGTGTATCTCTAATGGTATTAAATGTACGAGTACATGAATATTTTCTGTCTTTGTTTATGTTTGCTAATGTTTGTTTACATGTTCCATTAGCACCATTTGCATAATAAATCAATTTCACCTTCAATAAATAAACGAACGCTATTATATGGGAATTCACTATCTATTTATTAGCTGGTATATTTCCTAATACAGCTCACATGGTACAATTTTGAGAGTCAGTTTAGAGCAACATTATTAGGAATAAAGTCAAAAGCTAAATAAATATATTTTATATTATGAAAAATTACATATTGTTGACTTAGTAAGCAAATGTGCTAAGTCAACTTTTTAAAAAAAATGATATTTTATTGTAGAACAACTCTAAATATGTTTTTTATAACAAATCTATACATCTTTGCATATAATAAAACTGCAGAAGGACTATTTAAGTATATAAAATGTATCCCTGATGCAGATAGTAATCGAAATAAAATACAAAATAGTAATTTTTGGAATTGTTGTCTATTTGTCCGCCTCTCAATCTGTGTTCGCATCATGTAAAAACTACTGGATGAATATGAATAAATATGTTTTTAAAGATTCTTGTTTCCGTAAAAATTCTTAATTTCTAACAGAAAATAGAGAAAATAGCGAAAGTACTCTAGCAGTAGTTTCAAATCCGAAGTGGTGATTTTTTGAAAAATAATTATTTAAATCTCGATTTAAACATACCAATAAAAAAGTTATTTCAATTAAAAAATGATAATATATTACATAGCAATGTTCAATATCCCCTACTCTATTATGTTTCCCAAGTTCACAATAATATTCATTCTGTTTTTACTTTTTTGATTTTCAACTTCATTATAACAAATGTAATATAAAGATTTAGAATATATTTTTTTAAATTTTATAGAAAAATTTTTGTAAAAATTTTATCGCATTTTTTTTGTAAAAATTTTATCATAAATTTTTTGTAAAAATTTTATCATAAATTTTTTGTAAAAATTTTATCATAAATTTTTTGTAAAAATTTTACCATAAATTTTTTGTAAAAATTTTATCAAAAATTTTTTAGAAAAATTTTATCAGAAATTTTTTGTAAAAATTTTATCATAAATTTTTTGTAAAAATTTTATCATAAATTTTTTGTAAAAATTTTATCATAAATTTTTTGTAAAAATTTTATTAAAAATTTTTTAGAAAAATTTTTTCAAAAATTTTATCAAAAATTTTTTAGAAAACTTTTATCAAAAATTTTTTAGAAAAATTTTATCAAAAATTTTTTATTAAAATTTTATCAAAAATTTTTTAGAAAAATTTTATCAAAAATTTTTTCAAAACTTTTTTGTAAAAATTTTATCGAATATTTTTTATTAAAAATTTATCGAAAATTATTTGAAAAAATTTAATCGAAATTTTGATAAATAATTTTTGGAATTAATTTTATAGCAAAATAGTAAAGTAAAAATGTTTTAGCGAAAGTTTTTGTAAAAATTTTATAGAAAAATTTTGGTAAAAAGTTTATAAAAAAATTTTGGTTAACATTTTACGGAAAATTTTTGGTAAAAATTTTATCGAAAATTTTTTGTAAAAATTTTATCAAAAATTTTTTGTAGATTTTTATACGCTAATTTTTTGTAGAAATTTATACGATAATTTTTTGTAGAAATTTATACGCTAATTTTTTGTAGAAATTTATACGATATAAGTTTATTCAAAATTTTTTTTTAAATATTATCGATATTTTAAAAAATAAAATAAAAAAAAATATTTGTTAAAATTTTGCAGAACATTTTTTGGAAAAGTTAGGATCTATTGATTGCTCCTGGGAACCCAATGGATCTATCGGCTACCTTTGTGTATTGCTTTCTATAAAGGCCTTATATACAAAACAAAGCAGAACATACCTACCAACCTAAAAACAAACAAAAATCTCTCCTCGCATGGTTTTATTGATCCCTCAAGATCTGTGTGCACTCCATACGATCTACTGGTCGCGGTCTAATATTTTTTATAACAAAAAGAAAAAGAGAATAATTACATCCGAATAAAATTAAAGGTTAATTTCCATTAGAAAATTTTTCGAAACTATGTATGACAGATTGGTCGGATTAAATTTCTCTTCTAGTGCCTTGGCAAAGTTGATTTCAACTCGAACACATTTTAATGTGTTAAATCCAAGAACAGCTTACAAGTTTTCAAAGGATTTATTTTGAAGTACTACGATTATTTGCATTTTATAATCTGAAGAAAAATCTACGTTTACACATTTTAAAAAAGAACTTAATACATTTTCTGTCTAAGACAGCGATATACAAATTTTCCAAAAAATAAAAAAATAAAAAAAAATAAACAATTAAATTGTTACTTACAAGAAATAAGTAGAGCTGAAAACATATTGTGGAATTAATATAAAATGATTTAAGAGAGAGAATAAATGCAGCAAAGAAGTTCTACAAAATTATTTGTTTACAACAGCCAAGCACAATTTTACCTTACAAGAATATCTGGAAATATAATTAGAATTCACCAGATGGACACAGGCGTAACCAATTGACAATGTCTAAGTTTAAAATTGTTTTTTTTTTTGCGATCGGTTTCCCTTTCTCATATCAAAACCCTAACTTTTTGTGCAGTACTGTTGCTGTACCTTCCAACATTTAACCATTGAGTAAGAAAAAGATAAATTATATGTAAACTGACGTTATAAGGTTTTAAACCAACATGTTTGTTTTTATTTTAGTTTGTTAAAATCAACCTGTGGTTGCTACGGGGTTAACGAAATCGAACCACAATGTTGTCTGATCTGTTTATTTCATTGATTAGCCAATTTGAACCACTTCAACTTCAATCGTGAGACTTGTTGTTTAATTAATCGTGATTAAAATAATAATCGTAACCGCGATAAATAAAATTAGTCATTAAACTCTAAATTGATTAAGTTGGTTAAATGATATCAAATACGTTTTGAGGAGATCAATTACATTTTCTAATAAATCACACATATTACATGTAAATTTGTAATGGAAAATGTCAACTGCAATTACACGTTGTATTTACAATTTGTAATTAAAAAAAATTATAATGACAAGTAATTGTTATAGATAATAATCAATTGCAATTAGGTGTAAAGAAAAATGTAAATAATCATTAAGTAATTACGAAAAAATGGTAATTATTACTTTTTTAAAAGAATTTTGAACTAAAAAAATTATTATTAACGTTTACATAAGAGGACATAAAACACAAGTAAGACATCCGAACATGGTGCGTCTTATATATCATTTAGTCTTTACAAAAAGTTGCTTCATTGCTTACCGAAGGTTGGCTGAAGTAGCAACAAATAAAAGGTGTTAATTGATAAAGAAAACTATGAAACAAGATGGTGGCTTTAGGTTGCAGTAGACTTCGGTCTTACCAACTGACAATAGATGATTACATACCATATTCCCGTATTTCTTTATCTGAGTCTAGTTGGTTAAATAGATGTTGTTTACAAATTAACACCACCCAAAGTAGATAGACGCGATGAATGGTGAAGATGGATGTAGCGATCCAGAAAATGCATTACATTCTGCTAGTGTCTAATATAAATATAAAATATAATATTTTTCAACTCCATTGAGTAGTTAGAGATAATATACTAACATAAGCAAACTAAAGAATAATTGAATTGTATGTTAAAAAATATTTCGACTAATAAATACAATGTTAAAAATATAAGGTTTTTTTTTAAACTAGCTGTGCCCGCCACGTCGTGGGCGTCCTGACAATATTTTGCTTTGAAAGTATTCTACACCAATTGTAAGACTCTTACTTTTATAGTGCTTCAGTTATGGTTTTTTATCCATCGCTGGATAAAATTCTAAAAATTATTGTAAAGCTCTGTAAAATGTTTTTAAAATATTTTAATAACGTTGTAATTCCACAAAGTAAGTATACAAATCAAATACAAATTTGATTCAATTGGCGCCTAATATCACCCTATAGTTTTTAAAATATCCCAGTTTTAAACCGAAAATTTCAGTATTTTTAAACCGGAAATTGCGTTTTTTCACTGCTTTTTCTCCACTTTCTTTTGGAAATAAAATATTTTTATGGAAAAAAAAGTATCCTATATTGGAATAAGGATGCTAGGGTATATACTTACAAAATTTTGTTACAATCCATCCAGTAGTTTTTAGGTGATGCGAACACAAATGAAAAGCAGACAGACAGATGGAAATGAGTTACTTTTTTATTATGTGTATAGATTAATTTTCTTGTTAGATTAATTAGTTATATTTATCTATATGCAAGCGCAAAGGACCTATCCTACTCTCAGCCAGTAAGTAGCAAATAAGGTAATTGTCTGCGACTCATGGACAAAATCAGAAGGCTAAACAAGTCTACTGGGGACTAGATCAATCACGCATTTGGATTCTCTTAGAGCTCTTAATGGCAGCAAGTAATGACCGTTCTGTCACTTATTTCTGGAATGATCTGAACAGTAACGTAATTTGTATGCATCTTTTTGTTAGAAGTTTCTCGTTGTTGTAGTAATCAACCCAAATTTTTCGAAAAAAAATCCTTCAACATGATTTTAACACGTTTACACAAGGTAAACCTATACTCTCAATAGCTTCTCTTATTTATTTAACTTTTCGAAATATATCCCTAGATATATTTTCCTTTGTTATATTAATCTTAAAATTAACAAAAAGTGTCTATTATATGTATGGAATCACTCTCATACTTTTAGACTACGTTTGAATCTAACCTAAAAGTTGGTATTTAATTTATAATTGAATTAGTTAAGACATGAATAATGATATTTGTCAAAAATAGTTTTTTTTTGCAAGTTTCTACAACATAAGCATTTAAACAGAAAACTGGTAAATTGCTTAAATTGTACCAAGTGATTCATTGGTGTAAAATTTTACTTTTCAGGTACAAATTGTACCAATAATGGTACTAATTTTACCAAACCTTATATGTATGGGTTAGAAAAACCCTGTTTTTTATACCCCTATAATTCTCATTTGGTTTACAAATAAATGAATCAACCAGTGTCAATGATAACAAACAGTATTTCGCTGAATTTAAGCAAAATATTTTTTTTAGCTTTTTGAATATGTAATTTCGTTTGCACATCTATTAAAAACTTTAAAAAATACATAATAATTTTGGTTGACCTTATTTTTTTTTAGATTAATTCCGTGCTGCTTAATGCTATACATTAGTTTGCGTTAGGAAAAAATATAACTATTTATTTAAAATTGAAATTAATTCATTTTTGCCCACGGTATTTGTTTAATAGATTTATTAAGATTAATCGAATTCATTATCACTAAACTGTCAATCAAACAAAATGAAAGAAGAGCCAACGAAAGATTGGTTTAATTATAATACGATTAATTTATATTAGGATTATTTAGAATGATGGATGTTATAATATTGTAATAAATATAAATTGGCTTAGGTTGTATTTGTGGTTTGTGGTTTCTGCTGAAATTCCACAAAGATCATGATTAATGCCACATTTAAAACAAAAACGAATTCACATGTTGTTTTTGTTTTAATTGTAATTATGCGAAAGAACGAATTCGTGTGACTCTGTAAAACACACTGTGTAATTTTTTAAGTCATGGCAAAATAACCATATACGGACACCACTACGTCATAAAAGACCAAAAAAAAAGACCCCTGTCTCCCAGTTTTGCCCAAAGTCCTCCAGGTTTTTTTTTATGGGCCATCAAAGATGTGGTTCCTCGATGTCATTTTTGCAAAAAATGATCATTTACTCAAGCTCATATTTTGCAAACCGTTTGGAATTTTGTTAATTTGATTTTTACTTACCGGGATTATCAGCTCTAAATCTTAGCACCACATAACTATTATTTGGCACTGCAATGGTATCTTTGGTGGGCGGCAATATGTATTGTCTGTGCAAGAGGCCACGTCTATCCAAATCCAAGGCATGTTTCAAATTAATCTTCTTCACATTTGTGTCGGGTGAGCGGCCAATACCCACTACACTGAAGCCGTAGCCGTGCAAATGGAAGGGGTAAATTTTAGAGGTAATAAGCTTTTAAGTACTCAATAATGTTTTTGTTAGAAACTTGTAAAATTTTTTTTCTTTTAAAAAAAATTTTAAATGGCTACATCAGGTAGTCATTTTATTATGAACTGCAGCGATAACACTGACATCAAATAAGTGACAAATATAACAAAATTTCTATCAAATTCTTAACCCCCCACTACATTTATTATCCTAGTGTCTACACCTGACAAATATTTATCTTGATAAAATTGAAACTTCATATCAAAAAAAATTATTTTTAATACTGGATTTTTTTTAATGAAGTTTGAAATTTATCAAGACAAATTTTTGTCAGGTATTGACGCTAGGTATAAAATAAAAAATATTAACACTAACATGATATTGTTAAGTGTTGACTTCCCATGTTAATACTTTCTTCACGTCTTAACCAACCGTCTACATTAGGCATTCATTTGTCTTTGTTGATGCCTAATGTAGACGGGGGGAAATATGAATGTTAAAGCATTCGTTATAAAAGCTCTTTAATTACCCCCGTCTTCATTAGCCATCAACATGTCTTAACAAAAGTCAAACTTCATATAAATAATGTTTTTTTATATGAAGTTTGCTTATGTTAAGACAAATTAATGCCTAATGTAGACGGGGTAACATGGCTGTTAAAACATTTGTTATAAAAGCTCTTGTCTTCATTAGCAACCAAAATATCTTAACAAAAGTCAAACTTCATATAATATTATTAAATTCAATACCAGAGAGAATTTTGTTATATGAAAATTGAATTTTTTTAAGTTTTTTGCGATTTTGACCTTGAAGATGAAGTTTTTTTGATTTTATATGTTAACAATTTTTATTCTTTATAACAAGAGCTACAACTTTGCCTCAGAGAGTATATAAAAATTTCAAACGGTTTGCAAAATATGAGCTTGAGTAAATGATAATTTTTTGTAAAAATGACATCGAGGCCCCACATCTATGAGGGCCCATAAAAAAACTTGGAGGACTTTGGGCAAAACTGGGAGACAGGGGTCTTTTTTTTTGGTCTTTTATCACGTAGTGGTGTCCGTATATGGTTATTTTTTTCCGTGTTACACTGTGAAATAGGCAGTAAGTTTTTAATTGTAAATGTATTGTTTATTATTTAGAGCAGTTTCTAATTGAATAAATATAGGGTGCCCCAGTAGGTTAGTAGATCTAGTCTATTAGTCTGGGGGTGGAGGGTTCGATTCAATACAACGAGTGAAAGTCTTTGTTACTGTTCTCGATCAATTAAGTTGGAATATAATTTGTAATTGTATAGTAGATTTTATTTATTAAAAATAATTAAAAAAACAATAATAGTAATAATAATAATAATTTTTTTAGTGTATATTATACACTAAAGAAATTACTTAAATACAATAAAATAGTCAATTCTTTAGACTACTTTCGTAAAAGAATAATTTTGGTAACACGGTTATACTGACAAAATTTCTTCAGTGTGAATATTTGCTTTACGTTATTAAATTGGGTGAGAAAAGGATAAAAATTTTGTTAAATTAAACAAAAGAAATAGTTAAATTTATTTATCTAAGTTAATTTCTTTTCTATGTAAAACAAAAAAAAAAAAAAAAAAACAAGAAGAAACATATTTTTTTATTTATTAATTGCACATGGTTTTTTACATGAATATTTTGGTGTATCTCACCTCCAGGAGAGTGGCTTGGTGGTAAGAAAATCTATCCAACAAATCAGGCTCATCGTAGCAACTGGGGCTTTCATGTTCCACTACAACCAGTGAATAAAGAATTGCTATATATTTGTGCCTTATCTTCGGAGGCCGAGGACGAGGAGGAATAATGAAAGTACAGTCAATAGTGCATTTACTATATTAAAGTATCTGCTTTCTGAAGTAGCTTTTAACAAGATTTTTTTATATATTTATTAGTTTTGGTCATGTTCTTATTGAGAATTTTTTTTTAATTGAATCATTACACCGGTCAATACAATTCTTGTTTCCTTCGATTTATTTCCTATTATTGAGTCTTTCTAAGGTCCTTACTGTACAGAAGTCCTACAAGAACAGCTTTACTTTTTTAAATATAGAATTTTATTATTTGGTAAAAAAAATACAAGAAAACTAATACACAAGTTAACAAAACTTCTATTGAACACTACCAAATGACCTTTTACAAGATTTCCTTGAATGAAAGACTTTATATAGATCTCGATGCAAACATGAGCAGTTGTCTGCCATCATATGTAAGTCATATCTTCCCTGATAATGCTCTTTCATTGTCATAAGATTCTTCTAAGACCTTTCACTCTGCTCCTCACTAAAATTTCGCAAATTTTATAGAAATTGGCCTAAATGCGAGTGCAGGAAGTGGATTTTTATGACCATGTTGCTAGCTCTTGCATGTTCAATAGCATGCACTCAACAAAATTGTCAAATCTACGAGGCTCACCAGAAAACTTAAAGTGATTGATTTTAACAGAGCTTTAGACATCAGAAAATATCAGAGGAGTCACTGTGGATCAATAATGGTCTTGTGGACATACACACAAACAATAATGTGTGATCCTCTCTAACCTAACCTAACATGCACTCAACAGACTCGACATGGTCGCCAGATGTATTATTGCATAGAAAATTACTTATAATCAAAACAAATGAATTTCCAGTTTTGCATTCGACTTCAGTCATTGACTTGACAAAATTGGGATCAGTCACGTGTAGCTTAATCTGTGACTCAGCAAAATTAACCCCCCTTCAAATTTTCTGTACTTAATCCTTGAAACTTGCATGAAAAAAAATTAAAACATTCACCAGGTATTCGATAATTTTCAAATATATCTTCACCACAAATAGATCAAAAAAAATCTAGCCCAGGTAGCCGAGGTAACCGTTGCCGTATTTAAAAAATAAAATACGTGTTAATTTGGGATAGAAACAAAATAAAATCACAATAAACAAATACATATGTATGTATGGTTTTTGTTTTTAATTCTTAAATATTTTTAAGGCATTAGAATTTGTTTTGTTTTGAATTATGCGATTTTTTTTAATTTTTTAGATTAAATAAATGTTTTGGGTTTAATATGTTTTTCCAAGTATATTTCTATCAGTGTGATTTACAAATAGAATTGTAATTGCACTGCGTTTTATCGTTGGTGTTGCAAACGTAAATATAAAAACCTCAAGGTGAATTTCAAAATGAATAAACTCGTATATATTTTTAGCTGTAAAATTAAATAATTATATATTTTGTTTTATCTAAAGACAAGGACAAATATAAGTAAAGAAACACAGCCATTTTCTTTGTAGCCGCATTGGCAGTATATTCATTACCTTCTTGCATGTTGTTATGTTTTAACAAAGTTATTTTAAGATTTAGTGCTGTTTTACCAGGATTTTTTATTAGGTGAAAGGCAAAAAAAGGAATGGCAAAAATCATATAGAAGTATTTTTACGCAAAAGAAATTCTTAATCGATTTACTGACATGAGACGAAAAATGCTGTCATTTGTTTTATAAAGATTAATCGTTTTATGTTTAGCTTTTCATGTTGTTAGGTTTTGTTAGTTGATTGAAAAATTTTCGTAAAAGCCTTTTAAATCTGAATGTGTCAAGTGTCTAGACTGTCACTAATCAGCTAACAAGAAAATCGTTTTTAGTTTTGAAATTTTTATTAAAAGAAGACTACGGTACGAAGTTTGACGGAATATGTGCTTATATAGTTACATATATGTATCAGCAACAAAGAGGATATAAATAAAATAACTCAGTCAACTGCGAGTTAGACTCACACATGTAGGGTTTCGTACTATGTTTAGTACAACTTTAAAAATTCAAGTTGTTCATTCTTTTATGTCTTATGGGACAACCTTTAATTTCAAAATTACAGCCATGTTCACGAGAATTGCATCACTATTGGAACACCCTTTAAATTTTAGTAATTGTTGTCATAGCGGCCATGGTAATACACTTTCTATAAAAAGATCAGGCACCTACCTATTGCGGTTCAAAAAATAAAGTAATATACGTGAAAAACATGTCACTGATGAACCACCCTTTAGTCATTAGAAAGAATCTATCTATTACGTTCCAAAAAATAAGGCTATTTACGTACAGTTCATGTCTCTGTCGAAACACTTTATTTTTGTTAATTTAATTTTATTATTTTTTATAGCGGCCATGGTATTTCTCTTTCTATGAATATATCAAGAGTATATCTTTTACGATTAAAAAAAAATAAGTCACTATACGTGAAAATCATGTCACTGTCGGAACACCCTTTAAGTTTTAGTAATCTTCATAGCGGTCGTGGCAACACATCGGATCTTCTGTGCGAATTATAAGAGTCTACTTATTACGGTTCAAAAAATAAGGCGTTATACATGCAAATCACGTCACTGTAAGAAAACCCGTTCTTATAGGGGTCATAGTAATACACAATTTGTGAAAATTTCAAGAGTCTATCTATTATGGTTAAAAAATTAGGCCTTATACATGCAAATCACGCCACTATCGGACTTGTTTATAAAGCGAATAAAGTTTTAATTACTGTTTGTAAATTTTTAGTATATGCCTCCTACAGTTCAGGAAATAAACACATATTCGTGAATAACACCTCTCCATCGAAACACCCTATAAGTTTTTGTATTTGCTACTATAGCGGCCACAGCTATGCACCCTCTGTGAAAATTTCAAGCGTCTACCTCTTATGGTTCAAAACTTAGGCCTTATACTTGAAAATCACACTACTATCAGACCACCCTTTAATTTTTAGATTTATTTTTTATACTTGTTTATTTAGCGACCTAAGTTTTAATTACTGTTTGTAAATCTTTAGTCTATGCCTCCTACAGTTCAAGAAATAAACACGTATTCGTGAATAACACCTCTCTATCGGAACACCCTATAAGTTTTAATATTTGTTGCTATAGCGGCCACAGTTATACAACTTCTGTGAAAATTTCAAGAGTCTACCTATTACGGTCTAGAGATAAAAGACGCTGACAGACGGACAGACGACCAGACCCTTACCTTTGTTTAAAAATTAGCTTGTTGTTTATCCATTTAGGACTTGCTTAATCATTTTGTAAAGAAGTTTAATTGTTAATTAATATTTTGTATTAAATAATTATTGTAATTTTTGACATTTTTAATAATTTTATAATTATGATTTTTAAGCTTTAGGTTTCTTTTTTATAAAAATTTTTAAAATTTATTTTTATTATCAATATTTCGCTACATCACTGGCTAGCATCATCAGGAAATAAAAATGGTGTAGCGAAATATGGAAAATAAAAATGAATTTTAAAAATTATTGTAAAAAAGAGACCTAAAGCTTAAAGAACATAATTATAAAATTAATTTTTTATTTTTAAAAAAATTTTTAATATTTTTTTCAATATTTTTAATTTATTTTTTCAAACTAAACACGTAAGCTGTGCGGATTGTATTTAATTAAAGTGTGCTCACGATGCATTGAGGTTAATTTCAATATTTTAAGAACATAAGCTAATAACCAGAGCATGAACAACCTCATTGCTTTTAAAATTATTTATTTTCCAATAGAATCAACTAAATGAGATAAAATTTGCTAGTAAGTTTATTAGGCTAATTTTCGATAGGGTTGAAGTCACCTAAAAATTGTTGGTGATTAATTCTTAAAGAAAATGGAAGTAAATTTATTTTAGGCATAATGTTTTGCATTTTCGAGATAAAAGATGATTTTTTTCGTAAAAATAAGTTTTATTTCCCAACATAGTCGTCTTTAAGCTCCATGAAAAAAGGATAGCGTCTTTTTAGTTTTTTTTTATTATCCTGAAATAATAAAATTTCTCAATGCCCTCAACAATGACCGTTTCGTTTGACCAAAATATCTAACCAATTAGCAACATCTTGAAATATGAAAATATTTTATATTCGTAAGGATCTGGAGAGTATGCTGGTTGTAGCCCAGTCCATAGTGAAGACACAGGAGTACACCTGTGCATTTTTTGGCTATGTGGGATCGATTTTGTTATTGAATAATTTTTTGGAATTCTATTTTTTAATAAGCACTAGGTCTTTTCATAAAAATGTTTTAATAATTTTTATTTTCTCAATATTTCGCTACACCATTGGGTAGCATCTTCAGGAAATAAAAATAATAAAAGTTTTAAAGTTTGTTGTTGAATAATATTTGCTGTAATCGTTTTATCCTTTTCAAGGACCATGTGAAGGACCATAGGTGCATCAAAAAAAAAACTGTAACAATGATCTTGTTGGCTCACCTAAAAACCCCACACTTTTAATTGTTCTGTGGTCTCTAGCGTTTTGCGATATATACAAGTTTATTCCTTTTCTAAACTTAATTATATTATTCTTTAAGGGAATAATAACTTGGTTTGATTCGTTTTTGGTATCGAAAGACTTGAAGTGGTTTCCGGATAGAATCTATAAATTGCCAGAATGATGGGAAAAATTTAATTTTCGATGTATTTTAATACCAACAATAATTTTTTTTCAAAAACGGTGAGAATCAATGTTAATAAAAATAGAGAATGATATGAAGGAGAATGAAAAAACGATGCTGTATTTTAATAGGAGAAAATTAACGCAATAATTTTGCAATTATATAGAATATTAAGTAATACCTAACTGCTTTTTTTTAAAACAATTTCACATCACTTCCTCTTTATCCGTTTCTCATAAAAAATCTCCTCAATTGCTAAACTTTATTATTTTAATCATTAATTAAACAATGTAACAATGAATGAAAATCACGTACTTGACAGTATAGTTTCGATTCTACTATCAAATGGAAGTAAAACTCTATACTCGGTTTTGTGAAACTGGTCCAATTTTTATTTATGGGCCTCAAAAAAATCAGTGAAAATCAGTAGATCCTTTAAAAAAGATATCATTTGTTTTTGTCTAATATCTCATTAATACTAGATGAGAGAACTTAACTTTATTTGGCAATAGTGTAGCCCAGCATTCATTTAAGAAATTCTATTAACCAAAAAATAAAAAAAAAAAAACAAAAATAATTTATTCCTACACTAATTTTAAAAAAAATCGTAATAGGTAGACTCTTGAAATTTTCACAGATGATGTTGCCGCTATAGCAGCAAATGCTAACACTTGTAGGGTGTTCCGAATGTGACGTGTTATTCTCGAATGTGTGATTATTTCGTGAACTGTAGGTGGAATACACTTGAAATATACATATACTAATTAAAATATAGTTCACTATATAAACAACTATAAAAAATCAAAATTAAAAATTAAAGGGTGTTCCGATAGTGGTGTGATTTGCATGTATAAGGCCTGTTTTGAAATATAATAGGTAGGCTCTTGAAATTTTCACAGAAGATGTGTAACTGTAACCACTATAGCAACAAATACTAAAACTTATAGGGTGTTCCTAAAGTGACGTGTTACTTGCCTTTATGTCTTTATTTTTTGAGCTATAGGAGGCAACCACTCAAAATTTGCAGACAGTAATTTAATCTATGTACGCGTTATAAGCAAGTATACAATATTAAACCTAAAAATTAAAGAGTGTTCCGATAGTGACGTGATTTGCATGTATGTATATGGCCTAAGTTTTGAACGATAACAGGTAGACTCTTGAAGTTTTTACAGGAGGTGTATTACATAAACATTGACTAATTCTTTAACCATAATAGATAGACTCTTGAAATTTTCACATATGCTGTATTACTATGACCCCTACACAAACAATAAAAACTTAAAGGGTTTTCCCGACAGTGACGTGTTTTGCATGCAAAACGACATATTTTTTGAACTGTAATAAGTAGAATCTTCCAATTTGTATAGAAGATGTGTTGCTATGGCCGTTATGACAATTACTAAAAATTAAAGGGTGTTCTGACAGTGACATGTTTTATTACGTATAGTAACTTATTTTTTTAATAGTAATAGGTAGACTCTTGATATACTCATAGAAAGAGAATTGCCATGGCTGCCATAGCAAATAACAAAATTAAAGGGTGTTCCAACAAAGACATGATTTGTACGTAAATAGCTTTATTTTTTGAACCATAATAGCTAGACTCTTTAAATGTTTACAGTAGATGTTGTACTTCGGCCGCTGTAACAATTACAAATATCTAAAGGGTGTGCCATCAGTGACATATTTTTCACTTATATTACCTTATTTTTTGAACCGATATAGGTAGGCGCATGTATATTTTTAAAGATAGTGTATTACCATGGCTGCCATAACAAAAATTGCTAAAAATTTAAAGGGTGTTCCAACAGTGATGCAATTATGACTTTAATTTTAAAATTAAAGGGTGACTCATAAGATATGAAAAAATTAACAACTTGAATTTTTAAAGTCGTACTAAACATAGTACGGAACCCTACGTGTGTGAGTCTAACTCGCACTTGACTAATTTATTTTTTAAGTACAATGTGGTTTTATTAAGCTGTTAAGGGTCCATGGACACGTTCAACTTGTAATCGTATGATTACCAAAGTTGTTCTGTTTTGCAGTAGCTATAGCTTCAGCATATATTAAATAATATTAGTACAAATTCAGGAGTCCCTGTTAAGTGTGCTGAAAAAAGTAAAAAAATATATTTTTTGTTAAAAGTGCGGGAATAAATAAATTTTTGTGATAAAGTAAACTTAGGTATCCCTGTAAATAAAAGTAAAAAAATTATACATTCATATGACGATATGGATGTCTATGGTGCTATTTTTAAATTAAGGAGGTTAAGTGAAGCAATTCCTATACCAACGAAAGAAACAAAGTTACATACTCCTAAACCTAGTACTTACCTCACAATTTCTTTTTGTGTTCTTTTTTATTTGCTATAAATTTGTAGAAAGATATCTTTAATTTCTTCAACATCTAATTATAGTCCAATTCAACAATTTAAAATTCTGTTGCAAAATACTTGAGAAAATACTCAGGGCCATTTGTGCAAATGTACTGGTGATCAAGTACAATTTCATTTAAGCACTTAAGGATATTTAATGTAAAAAAAAGAAATACCATATATTTCCATAAGTTGATATGCAAAAAATATAAAATGTTTAAAGATAATTGGAAACACAAATTTCAATTGGAGAGGAGAAACTCCTGTTTCATTTGTTCATTAATTTTTTGTCAACTTTAATTTGTTGTTCGTGTTAGAATTTTATTTCAGAGCACGTTTAGAGGATTAACTAAAGACTTTTGTGCAAATTAAACATAAAATAAATTGTAAACTCTCTTAAAATTATTCCTTAAACACTTGGTTTTTAAAATGTAGGTCACTACAAAAAGTGTTTTTAATAACACTATCCAATAATGAAAATCCCTGTAGCCCAAAAATACCTCTACATAAGGAATTTCCATCTCATAAACAAATAACCGTTTGACTGGAAAGTTCTAGATAAGGATTTATATAACCCATTTTTATATATTTCGCTTTAACATTCCAGACTGTAACTTAAATTATACACTATACATTGATTTTTTTTAAATTGTCGCTAATCAATAAAAAGTAAAATTAAATGAATATATATATTTTATTCGAATATAATATATATGTATATTTTATTGAAACGCAATATATCTAAATGTAACTTTGGTATATGGATTAGATTCATAGATTCACTTACTGCTTTTTTAAATATTCTTGATTTTTGGATTCAAATATTAAAAAAATTAAATCTACGAGTTAAGCTTTTATTTGGACTTTTGTTGTCAATATTTAAATACTCATATGCAGTTTTAATATTTATGTCAGTCACGTCTTATGATAAATCAACATAACTCTCCACGGGGAGCGCTAGAATTACAATCAAATCTAAAAACATGTATGAAATTATTGATTCAGTACTTCCTACTCAGCAAAGCACTTGCACATACTAAGTGACGTCAAACAACCATTTGAAGTTCAATTGAAATGAATAAAAAAAAGTCCTTTAAAAACAGCAGACCGGAGTTTATAATTGAACAAACGAGAAATTTGGTATTTGACCTTATAAACCATTGATAGTCTAACACACAAACATTTTTATTTTTATTTTCGAACACTTTATAAAATTTGTTATTGTTGTTGATGTTGAAAAAGTTCACACAAGCAAAAACGTGCTAAATTTGTTTAAATTTATGCAATTTATTTGCAAAAATTTTTAACAAAAGTTTTTGTATTTAAAAATTAATGGCAAATTTAAGTATAAATTGAAAAATATCGATATATGAACAATAAGGTTTTTTAAATAGATTTTAAATAAAAATAAAATTTTGTATCAGTGGGTTTTATTCCTTTTCAATAAAATATCGATATTATATATCATTTATAGGAGATTGTTTTCAACAAGGATTGTTTCCAATAGAATGATAGATTATAACCTGATTAGTCATAAAGGGTGTTTTTTATAGAGGTATTTAAATTGGCATTACTTTTCAAGATGGCAACCGATTTACAGCTGTCAAGTAATTTATTCTCAGTTTGGTTTGGCAATTCAACATGAATAGACTCATGCCTGAACAGTAAGGTGTAGATTCGTCGAATGTGCCCAAAACGAGATTACCGTTGTTGCCGATTTTCAAAAGAATTTTGTTTAGCGATGAAGCGCACTTATGGGAGAATGGCTACGTCAACAAAAAAAAAAAGTGTCGCATTTGGAGTGAAGGTAATCCTCAAGTGAATGTCAAAACACCGTTACATCCAGAAAAACTGACTGTTTGTTGCGCTTTATGGGCTGGTGGAATCATTGGTCCATACTTTTTCAAAAACGATGGTGGCCAGAACGTTACAGTCAAGGGTGATCGGTATAGAGCCATGATTACTAACTTTTTTATTCCTGAATTGAATAACCATATCGGCCAAGATATGTGGTTACAACAAGACGCGCAACATGTCACACAGCTCGTGCCACAATAGATTTATTGAAAGACAAGTTTGGTGACCGCCTTATTTCACGTTTTGGACTTGTGAATTGGCCTCCAAGATCTTGTGATTTAACACCGCTAGACTACTTTCTGTGGGGCTATGTAAAGTCATTGGTCTATGCGGATAAGCCACAAACGCTTGACCATTTAGAAGACAACATTCGTCGTGTTATTGCCGATATACGGCCAAAAATGTTGGAAAAAGTCATGGAAAATTAAACATCCAGATTGGACTACATCCGCGCCACCCGCGGCGATCATAATATAGAAATCATATTTAAAAAGTAATGCCACAAGATTATCTTTCGAATAAATAAAATTCATGTCAATCGAATAATCCACCGTTGTTTTATTGCAACTTAAAGTTCTATACCTCTATAAAAAACACCCTTTAGATAAAATAAATGCAATTTAAACAAATGTAACAATAAACAAATCTTTATGTACATTTGGTATCTAACAAAAGTTTTCAGGTAAAAGTTGAATAAACGATGGCGTATGTATATTAGATCTTGAAAGAGGATTTTAGTGTTAAAGAGTCGAGAGAGAGAGAGAGAGAAGAAAATTTCAAAATATATAAATTAATGTGTATAAACTAAGAGTAGGCAGCAGCATCAATAAATAGGGATAGTAGCAGATGAAGAAACAAAAAACACTACCCCAGTAGGTAGAATAAGGAAGCTGAGTAATTGCATCCTAATTCAGCATTCCGCAAGGATAGAGCTATCTAGAAAATGCCTTACAATCGGGCTAGTGTCTTTAAAATAATTTGTTACCGCTTTTTTTACAAATTAATTAGATTACGAACTAAACCTTACTTAATATAACGCATTTTAATCACAATAATTTTGGGAGTGGAATTTTTCTTAAGGCAAATTTAAGTCCCTTTATCAAGTCCGAATTCGACATATATACCACCAAAACGCATTAGAGTTCTTATCAAAGAATTGGAATAAATAAAAAATTTAACACTATATTGCATTAAAAAAAAGTATCATAGAGAGTCAGTCTATCATCAGTATATTCTTTTCAGCATATATTTATTCAGCAAATTAAATAATTAAAAAACATTGGGTAATTCCATTTCAAATCAACATGGCTCTCGTAATGACTACTTCAGAATTAATTAAAATTTTATATATATTTTTTGAATGTTAGAAAAATTCTATCTCCTACAGTTTTTTTTTAGCTATAAATTAACAAAAATAGAGAAATATCGCTCCTTTTAGTTGAGATTTGAGTAAAAGTTCATTTTGATTTTCATAAGCTTTAAATTGACTTTCTTAAATTAAAAAAAAAAAAAAAATGAGATGAGTAAACCATTAAAAAGTGGGACCATAGCGGGATCAGAAGTTTGCACAAATTCCCTTATAAAATCCGCTTTAAAATAATATTTTACTCAATTCTCTAGGGCTTATAGCACTGGAATTGGAGTATATTTCATCCTCGAACGCGTATGCAAAAAAGCTATATTTTCCTATTCTAATAACTGTATAGCTAAAATTGTACAAGATAGAATTTTTTAAAATTATATTTGGATTCAGAAAGTCAAAGATATAAATTACAAAAGTTTCAATAAAACCTGGAATGGTAAAGTTGAATTTTTTTTGTTGATTTGACATAACTCCATTATTTAATTTCTCAATAACATTTCATCAATGAAATTATTTAAATAAAAGGTGTTTATAAAAAAAGCATATATGACGTATATTTAATAATTAAGGCAATAAAAAAACCAAACCTATGCGACGTATGATTATTATTGATATAAAGCTTTAGAACGACAACACTCATACGCCATTTATTAATTATGTATATATTACAACTTGTATATAAAAAATAATTAATTTATGTTTTTGTATAATTGTTATTTTAGAATTTTTTATATAAAGAAATAGCTGAACTGCATGCAAAATGTCACACCTTTCATCCAGCACAAACACTCACATATTTCGTTCGCTCTCCTCGGAGAGTCAGAAAAAAGATTGGTCAAAACGTCTATCCTTGCGTGGCTTGCGTTGTGGCACATCTGTCAATAGTTCGGCAGCTGGAAAAGATGTAAGTACTCGTATTATTTCTTACTTATTAGTTGTTCTTATTATGTTGGCAACTATGTATTTAACAATAATTTTTTTATTTTTGTTATATTCATTTCTTTAAGGATTATAAAAAACACAAATTTTTTAACCGTTCTTCATCGCTCAAACAACCAACTAACAACACAGGGCAACCTTCACTTGATTTTGGAATAAGCGGGCATCCAGGTACAACTGGATCTCAGTCAGGCTCACAACAACCGTCGACTCCAAAAAAATCAAACTGGGAAGTAATTGAACATTTTAATACGAATGCCAAAGGTGGTAAAGCTGTTGTAAGCAGCAGTTTAATTGCGGTAAGAGAATACGAAAAATATATTTAAAAAAATCTTTGCTTTTTTGCTTGAATAAAAGTACGAATTCTTAGGTGTGAAAAAATTTATATTTGGTTAATTATAATGAGTTACTTAGTAATCAAATTTATTAAGATAAACACTGAACAGGTTTAGGAAAATATATATCATAATTTAAATGTGCAAAAATCTCCGCTAATGACATTAAATATCATTATCGTTGACATCTATGTTGTAGACAGATAGACCATGAGTTAACATTGATCCACTCGATCAATCATATTTCAATTAATGGCAGAATTTTAATTTGATTTAGTTCTAGTAAGAAAAATTGAAAATTTCGATTAAAAAACAACTGTAACAAATTATATTGGTAAATCGACAAATCGACTAAAATTAACTTTTATTAAGATCTTCAATTTTTACTGATTTTTTACTTCTTATTTCTTCGTTTAAGAATAATTTCGAACTAGACATGTTTAGTAATTATACAGAGAAAAAATAATAAATAAAATGATTTTTTCATAAATTCATGCAGTTCATATTATGTTTACAACCTTTGCTCATAACGACAAAATCAGACTATTTATGAAATAAATCATATTTTTGCTTAAATTTTAATGTCACAATCCAATTACAAATTTAATTCTAACTTAATTATTAAACATCCTATTGAAGACCTTCAATCGTTGTAATGAAACACTTTTGGAAAGCGAACTCACGACCCCAATACTTATAGAATAGCATACTACCTACTAGCCTACTGGGGCCCATAATTCATATTTTATATTACCGAAAAGCTATGAAATCATTTCATGTTATTTATGCTCAAAATTTATTTCTGCTTATTGGAGAAAAAAATTAAAATAATTTGTAAGTGAAATTGAACTCAATTAAACACTTTTTAATATCGTCTACAATTTGTCATTAATAAAAAATATTGTTACGAAAGAAGAATTTATTCATTATAGGCTCTGAACAAGAATACTCTCGAACAACAACAACATTAATGGTTTGTTTTCTTACAATGATGAAAGAAAGAAACAAACAATAAAGAGTAACGCCTTAAACAACACACATTAAATAATCACTCATCAGTTAAATACACAGCCACATACATAAATACAAGCATAAACAAATAAACAGCCACACATACAGGAATAAAGAAATAAACAAACACACAAACAGAAAACAAGAGCAATAACAATCGAACCTGCCAGATCTGTCTGGAATAGAACATTCTGGTGCTTTTAAATCAACTATATAAGTGAATCGTGCTGGCGAGTAGTATGGCAGTATCAATTTAAAAGTCAAAGAGTTAAGTTGTCGAATTTTAAGAGTGTTTAATAGTTTGTTGTATTTTTAAACAGTGGTGTTAAATAAATAAAGTGACTTACAGTAAAAATAATAACAGAGTGTATTTATTTAGCAATTTAAAGAACCCAACGTAAAGTAAAAACGTATATTAATATTTAATTTTGTATCATTGTCTTTTCTCATTGGATAATAATTTTTTAAATATGCGCAATTAATTCGCGTTATTCGAGTAATTTAAAAACCTTAATCGACGAAAATTTAAATTGCAAAATCGATTAATTTTTTGCTGAAATAAAATCAAAACCCGATGAAATAGATACTTTAGTTAGCAATCAATACAGTGCTACACCATTTAAGAATGTAGATTTATTATTACTGTTGATTTAATCTGAAATGAGGACTACAACAAACCTCTTCCAACAAATTCGCATATCAAGAAAGCTAACGTTAAAGAAGAAGATATCGTCAGTTTAAATAACCAATATTTTTTTCAACCACTTGACATTAATTTTATATATAACAAAACGTTTCGGAAAGACAGAGCTTATTTTTTCATTTCTAACATCTTAATAATGTTTGTAAATCCTGAATAAATAAGAATAGGAAATTTAATAATGTGAAATTACAGTTGAGCTTCCAAAAACACAAATGATTTCCCATTTTGTATTTCTAAACAATTTTAAATGTCAAACTATAAATATTAGAAACACTAATGGAATCATATATGTATGCCCACAAAGACTTACATAGATTGATGTAGTTAATGCTCGTCTTAGTCTCAGCCAAAGGTAATATTGTTCAACGCATTACAATTTTATGTTCGTTGAATATATTGTTACGTTTTTACTTTACGTTCGGTTCTTTTAATTGCAAAATAAATTACACTCTGTTATTACTTTTACTGTAAGTCACTTTATTTATTTAAAACCACTGTTCGAAAATACAGAAAACTGTTAAACACTCTTAAAATTCGACAACTTAACTCTTTGACTTTTAAATTAATACTGCCATACTACTCGCCAACACGATTCACTTATATAGGTGATTTAAAAGCACCAGACTGTTCTATCCCAGACAGATCTGGCAGTTCGATTGTTATTGCTCTTGTTTTCTGTTTGTGTGGTTGTTTATTTCTTTATACCTGTATGTGTGGCTGTTTATTTCTTTATACCTGTATGTGTTGCGGTTTATTTGTTTATGCTTGTATTTATGTATGTGGCTGTGTATTTAACTGATGATTGTTTTTTTAATGTGTGTGTATATGCGAATGTTTGTTTAAGGCGTTACTCTTTATTGTTTGTTGCTTTCTTTCATCATTGTAAGAAAACAAACCATTAATGTTGTGTTTTTCGAGAGTATTGTGGTTCAGAGCTTATAATGAATAAATTCTTCTTTCGTAACAATATGATAAAGCTATGTTGATATAAGGTTTATTGCATTTCTTCCGCCACACAGAGAACGGACCCCATAGTAAAACTGGAAAAAAATCGAAGGAGTTATGGTAGCTGAATGAAATTTTTGTCACATATCTCTCTTGGCCTTTTTTTCAAAAATTTTTCCGGTGGAGGGACATTTAAATACTCAAAATTCCCCATTTCAGTAATTATTATTTTTTTCAATTTAAATCTATCATTTCACATACAAAATGATAAAGCGTGATAGCTATTTTCTTAAAAAAATATAACCAATCTCTAATTATTTAGGGTTGCAGTATACCTTTTTTGAATATAACATTATTTTAAACTTTTTAGTATTTTTATTTTTTTAAGTTATGAAAATACTCATAACCATTGGTATTCAAATAACATTATATGAATAGGGTTATTAAATTGACAACACTAAATATTTTGAAACTAAATTATTATTTAAGATAAAAAGCATATTTAACAACATGTTTAATTTAAGATAAAAAACATATATAACATAGAAATTAAAATAACATAACAATTGTAAACAATTTCTTAATCACTAAAATAAGTTTCTAAGTCGGAATCAGTGTTAAGAGATTCGTCTACTATTATGTAATTACTAATTTCTTGATTATTGTTTAAAGAGCTACTTGTATTTATTGTATTTCTATTAAATGAAATTAATGGGTCATAAGAAATTAGGAGTTTATTCATTAAATCTTGATTAGAACTTTATCTTCTATTTTTTCGAGTGTGCTCAAGTCTGTTCTTTGAAATTGTTTTGTGAAGGCATTCTAAAGCATTCGCCCGTACCCTCACCTTGTATTAATTCACCCTGGTTTAAAGCATAGCCTACTATTATCGTACATTTTCAAATATTAAAAATATCAACTGATAATTTTAATAAAAATATCAAATATGGATGATTTTTAAAATCATTTAGCCAATTCACTATGTCTGCTATTGTGTTCTATTGTCGTATTGTCATAAATATTTATGACTGTCATTAAAATGTTGTTGGCATTTCTCATTAAAAAATATTATATGACAATAGTACTTTGAAACCTATGTTTTCACATTGTGCTATTGAATTCAGTGATGCCACACTCACATTTTTTCGTTTTTTGTTTGGAAAAGTTGGCATGATTGATTTTATTATATGTCTTCTGTTGTTTATGAAATTTCTGTGTAGTCGTATGACGTTTATTAAAATACACAATGGCTGACATATGACAGGTCGTTCACAGTAGTGATATTTGACTCTAAATAGCACTTTAGGATTTAGGAATTTAGCAGACATAGCGAATTGGCTAATTATATTTCAAAAGTTAGCGTAGAAAACACCTAAATAATTGTATACATATTTTAGTATATATAACAGAAAATAAGATTATTGATGCAAAAAAGTAGTTTTTTGATGTACCCATTTTTCGGGTCCATCGAATCTGATTATTTTTTTGAAAAAACTACATATTTTGGCTAAAAACTTCACAATTTTTTGTTACAGTGTTGTTATAAATATTTGAATTTTAGAAAACAAATATAATTGCATGCATTTTTATTGAAATATGAATTTCTGATATTTATTTTTCCAAAACCCATTTTTTGTTACTTAAAAATAATGAAAAAATTATCAAAATAATTCGATTTTAAAGCCGTTTAACTTTTTATAGGTGTAACGCACATGAAACACAAAACACTGCTGGAATCGTGGGAGTCTCAGCTTTCATCCCATATGTTTTTGTTTTTTATTGATAAATTCGAAAGTTTTTTTTTATTTTTTTTTTTTCACTGTGCGCCAGTAAGTTTTCACACATTATAGTGAAGACGGTACAACGATACACTTTTACGTGCACAGGACCAGAGATATATAAATTAACTAACCTTTTTCACAAAGAAGGTCTACCAACAGCACTCGAAACCAGCAATACTCTACGACAAAATCTCAAGAAATGGACAGAAACAACCGTTAAATTTATCACATAGACTTATTTGTGCATCTGTATCCATACACATGTAGCCCAAATTGGATGTAAAATTGTTATTGAAAATCACGTTACTATCGTAACATCTTTTAATTTTTAGTAATTGCTATTATAGCAATAAATCTTTTGAGTAAATTCCAAGACTCTAACTATAACGGTTAAAAAATAACGCCATATACGTTGGAATCGCGTCACTATCAGCATACCCTTTAGTTATTAATTTTCTTTTTATAGTTACTAATATAGCAAACATAGTTTTAAAATCTCTGTGTAAATTTTAAAATAATTCCACATAATTGAAATTCCCATCACTATTGAAACACCCTTTAAATTTATGTGATAGTTGTTATGGCGGTCATAGCAATACACGTTCTGTGCGAATTCTAAGAGTCTACATTAAAGGTTAATTAAATAATGCCATATTCGTGCAAATCACTATCGGAGGTTTTAAGGTATATTTTTTCATAAGTGCTAATATATCAAACAGAGTTTTAATTATTGTATGTAAATTTTAATAATTGTGTCTGCCTCTTATGATTAAAAAAAATTTAGTACTACATTCTACTTCTGAGAAAATTTCAAATGTCTATCTATTATAGTTCTAGAAATAGAAGGCGCTGACAGACAGACATTACGGAATCGTATAAATTGTCAAAATCAATTCACATTTTATTTTACTTCTTAAGCAAAATTTGTTTCTAATCCTTGGTGATTTTTAAAATTAAAATTTAAATTTAAACTAAAGTTAATCACAAATAAAGGAAAAAGAAATCTGATTTCCAAATAGTCCAATAATAAATTCTTGTTACAAAAGAAAAACACAAACCATGTAGTATTAAAATTGGAAAAAGGAAGAAAAACCATGATTATTGATGGTATTAAAGAGAAAGACTCACGTGATGACATTGAACATCATCGCATACCACAAAAACAGCAGTTTATTATCTTGTGTAACTACATGTAAACAAAAAACTGTTTGTCGTCTTCATGTCTGTTTTACATCTTTATGTGTATTAGTTAATTAACTTGGCATGATGAAAAAAATCTATATCTACTTAGTGTGGTACAGGGTGAAGTAGAAAGTGATAGAATAATTTAGGCTTAAGTTTAATGTAGTCGAGATAATGATGTATTTCTTAAAAAAAATCTCTTAATGTAGAACTAAAAAACTAAGATGTGTATACTTTTTAACCGACTTCAAAAAAGAAGGAGGTTATCTATTCGTCTGAATGTTGCTTTTTTTTATGTATGTAACCGCAGAACTCAGCCATTTCTGAACCGATTTTAAAATTTATTTGAAAGGTTATGCTTCAAGGTTGGTCCCATTTTAAAAACAGTTCATTATATTAAAAATTAAAGGGTGTCCCCATACAACATACATGTTTTTTACGTGTATTAAGAACCGTAAAGGGCAGCAAATTAAATTTTTAAAAAATTGCGTGCCATTATAGCTCCCAACAGCAGAAATTAATAAAAAAAAAAATTTTAAATTTAAAGGGTGTCTCCATAGGTGACATAATATGACCTATTTGGGTCTACCTTTTGAACCGTTATAGACTAAACCTTGAAAATTTGACAGAATGTCGACTTCTATGACCGTTATAATAAAATGTATAAATACTCAAAATTTTAAATTAAAGGGTGCTCCAATAGTTCATTTAATTTGATGTATATGGCCATACTTTTGAATAGTTGTACACAGACCGCTGAAATTTACAAAGAACCTGTAGTACTAAGTCAGCTATAACAAAAAGTATAAAATTTTGAATTTGGAACTTAAAGGGTGTCCCAATAGTTAATGTAATTCTATGTATGTGGCCAAACTTTTGAACTGTTAGAGACAGACAGCTGAAATTTACAAGGAACCGGTATTGCAAAGTCCGCTACAGCAAGTATACAATTTGAAGTTAGAAATTAAAGGGTGTCCCCATAAATTACGTAATTTGATCTATATGACCCTATCTTTTGAACCGTTAAACACAAACACTTGAAAATTAGGCAGAATGTCCACTACTTTCTCTGGTATGATAACAAATATAAATATTTGGAATTATAATGTAAAGGGTGTCCCAATAGTTCATGTAATTTGATATATATGGTTAAACTTTTTAACCGTTATAGACAGATAGTTGAAATTTACAAAGAATCTTTGTGACCAAGTCCTCTATAACAACAGGTCTTTAATTTAACATTGTAAATAAAAGGGTGTCCGAATAGGTGATGTTATTTGATCTGTGTGCCCCTATCTTTGAAACCGTTATAGACAGAGGCTTGAATGGTGTCCCCATACAAGACGGATGCAGGTGAAAATAACTTAACTTTTAAACAGTAATAGGGAGAGGCTTGACATTCAATAGTCTTTATTTTTTCCCTCTAATTTTGGCGCATCTTTTATTTGGTTTAAATCTAATTCTTACAGATTACTTCTTACATTTTTAGTTTAGAATTGGTGCCCTTCTATCTGTTTTGAAGTCGGTTTTTTTTTGCAAGAATTATGTGATTCATTAATATCTTGTTTTTTTTTTCAAAATTCTCCTTTATTGCTACACTCTGTTTTCGTATTTGACCAGACAAATTTATTTTATTTGTAGTCTTCTCAAAAGAATTTTATTCCAATTAAACTGATATTTTATTGACGTATAAAGTGTGAATAAATAAAAAAGCTTTTAAGACACTAAAAGAGAAATAAATTGCAATTTATGATTTGCACACACGATAGCAAAATGTGTTAAATTCTAGAGTTGTTTTTCAGAAAACAAAATTTAGTAAAAGCAAATTAATTGTAAATATTATCCTTTTAATCTACTGAGTAGTAACTAGTCCGAGAATTTTTTTCTGTTTTTTCTATGACTATGAAAAATATTTTAATCGATGTTCATGAACATTTGATTTTAAGCAAAATAAGTTTTATTAAAAACTATTTATTATAAAAGTGACAAATACCTTTTTTATATTTTAATATTTAATGAAAATTTGTTCACAGTTTGCTTCACGTAATTCAAATCCTACCATTTATTTTTTTTCGCAATTTTTTATTTATTTTATCTTCAATATAATTGAACTATCAATAATTACTCATATCTTAAGTCTAAAAATAAAAAATATCATGTTAAGTCCAACCAGTGCTGGACAAAAAAAAAATGTATGTTTCACGGTTACTGTAATTTGCGGGTTATCCCTCTGATGTACGGATGAGAGAAGCAGTGTCCCTCCTTCTTAGTGGAATGTTCATTTAGTATGTTACGGGCCAGTGGATTAGGATTAACTGTTGGCACGTTTAGATCTTTATGGATGTTCGAGTTTTTTATATACCAAGGAGCAGATGTAATTATATGAAGAATCTTGTTTTGGCGCCTTTGAATTTTTTCTACGTTGGTAGCTGAAGCAGTGCCCCATAATTGAATGCCATAACACCATATTGGTTTTAGAATTGATTTATATAATAAAAGTTTGCAATCTAAAGCTAGAGTAGAATTTCTGCCAATAAGCCAGTTAGTTGGACTGCTTTTAACTTCATTTGTGTTAACTTTTTTCTATGTGCCGTTTCCATGCGCCGGTCAAGATGTATGCCGAGATATTTGACATCTGAAAGCTGGGGTATCGTTTGGTTATTTATCCGAATTGGGGGGCAAGATTCTCTACGCAGTGTGAAAGTTATGTGAGTACATTTTTGTTCATTCACTTTTATTCTCCATTTCTTCAACCATTTTTCTAAATTGGATATGTGGTCTTGTAAATATCGTGATGCTACTTCGGGTCTTTCGCGAATGCTCAAAAAAGCTGTGTCGTCAGCTAAAGTCGATATGTGAACTCGGTTACTTGTTGGCATGTCTGAAGTATACAATAAGTATAAATATGGGGACCCAATATACTACCTTGGGGAACTCCTGCTTCGATTGCCTGGGGTGAGCTCAAAAAATCTCCTTCTTTCACAATAAATTTTCGTTCGGTTAAATAACCATCTAGCAGCTTATATAGGTTTACGGGCAAATTCAGTTTAAGCTTGTATATTAGGCCTTCATGCCATACCTTATCGAATGCTTGAGAAACGTCTATAAAAAGCGCAGAGCAGTATTTTCTCTCTTCAAAAGTCTTCTTAACAACATTAACTAACCTGTGAGTTTGTTCGATCGTACTATGTTTTTTCCTGAAGCCGAATTGATGGTTTGGAATACATCCTTTGTCACTTAGAAAAGGGTTAAGCTTAGTTATTAACATCCTCTCAAACATCTTTGACATATTTGACAATAGACTTATAGGTCTGTATGATTCAATTTTTGTGTGGTCTTTTCCAGGTTTAGGAATCATGGTAACCAAGGATACCTTCCACTCTGTGGGGAAGTACTCAAGACATAAAATGGCATTAAAAATAAGAAGAACGATTCTGCGAGCTATACGGGGCAATTTAAATAACATCTTGTTACTGGTTTTATCAACGCCAGGGGCTTTTTCGGTGTTTAAATCCGTTATTGCCTTTTCAATATCACCAAATTCAAATCTTATCAGTATTGAAGCACTAGCCTCGACAATTGGCAACTCAACTATATCAGTCGATATATTCGGGGTAAAAACCCTTTTCAAATGTCCAACAAATAAATTGCCCTTTTCGGAATCACTCCTCGCCCAGCCTCCAGATGTAGTTCGCAAGGGAGGCTTACGTAAGACTGACTGACTGAAGAGTTCTACAAGCACGCCATAATGAATAATCTGATTGAGGAGTTGCGTCTAGGTCTCCCAAATAGTTTTTCAGGGATGCTAATCTTCTAGATTCCAGCATGTCTCTTAGCCGGTTCGTGCATTCCTTAAGTCTGCTTTTGAGTTGAGGAGATCTCTCCTACCATTTATGAAATTATTTATATTGTGTGTTGACAAAAAATTAGGAAATAAATTCATAGAGTTTATGTTTAAGTTAAGCATAATAATTTATATTTAAATTATTATTTTAGGGAATAATGCGAATTACGCGAGTTCAATCATTTTCCTTCGACCAAAACGTGTAGACCTATCAATAGAAACCAGCGTTAGGAGATAAAGTTGACGATGATGCGAGTTCAATAATTTTTCTTCAACCAAAAGGTGCTCAACGTGCCTAAAGAATTTTTCACTTCAAAAATTTTAATAAAAGTTAGTTATACAGTAGTTAAATGGTTTTAAATTTCTGGAAATAGGGGAAAATAGCGTATTTTTTATAATCTTAAAAATGTGCTTTTTCCGAATGGTAGAAACATTTAAGCTGCCGACAAAATCTTTAGAAGTAAAGCCTACTAAAAACGGAAATTTATGTGGTTGTAATCATCTGTAACGAGAGTTTTCCTTCGAACAAAGCCCAATATATTTGTAATTTATTAGAAGAACTCTTATACAGATTTTTCTTTAGGAGAAAATATATTAAAGCAGTCAGGCAAAAAAAAAAAAAACATTACGGATTTCGGTGTACACAGAAAAATTGTTTGCTCCTATTAAAGGTTTTAATTACATTTAGATACAAATTTAATTTAATATTTTATTAATTCAATTATTTATTTAATTCGAATTTTATTTTTTGCTTTCTTAATTAAATATATAATTGTATCAATTAAAAAATTAATTAAAATTATATGTAAAACTAATTAAAAGCCTTGTTAGGTGCAAGAAAAATTTTTTCGATGTACGTTATGAAAAAATAGGCATTTAATTTAGTACAAAACGTGCAGGTATTTAAGTTTAACGTAAACTGTTATAAAAATATTGATATTTTTAAACGTGATTCAAAGCACTTTCTAACGTATTACTTTGTTTTTTTACATATGTTTTTTTAGGCTGGCATAACACGTTGTAACATTGATGAATCTATTGATTCAACAAATTCCAGTTCAACCTGTCAGAGCCCCATGACAAATCAACGTGATGAAGCTCATCTCCTGCAACAAAGTAAGTTTTTTTTTAGGCTACATAATCTTATTATGTTTTTACATAACTTCAGATGAAAACATTTTAATAATCACTCTAAAGCCTATAATTAAAATTGATAAGAATGGAATGAATTTGCATATTACCGAAGGGAATTTTTTTAATTGACATTAAAAGCTTACTTTATTTTTTGCACAACATTTTTATTACAAAGGTAATAAAAGCTATGTGATTGATGAAATTTATATAAAAAATAAAAATTTAACAAAATATTTTGCATAGAACTTAAAGAAAAAATATTTTTATTTTTTCAAACGATTAAAATAATAGATGTTTCGAGTTTAATTTATTTCATCGATTGATTGTGGTCATTTATTTAATTAAATATGTACAAAATATAAACAATTTAATAAGATAATAAATAATTTACAAATCAAATCCAATTGAGAATATTTATAATTAAATATTCAAATAATAATATATTCGGTATTCTGAAGGACACTAGCATAGAAGGTTATGTAATTGTAAAATGTATAATTCTTCTTATACTAAAATTTATTTGCCTGCTTATAAAAAATTGCAAAATTTTGTTTTGTTAAATTAATGTAAGCAACAATCCAATACCTTATAAAAATACACGGCCTTATTTAGCACTGCCTCTTAGTAAATTTTCTCAATAAAAATTCTGTTTTTTTTTTAAATAAACTTTTGTATTGTCCATTGAACCACTAATTTTTTCATCTTTCTAGCATCTCGATTTCTCTGCTGAAACTAAGATACATTTCTTGAGGCTAGTCGAGAGTCAGGTCAATTTTTTGAAACCTTCTTCACGATAAAGAAGTTTTGGTTAAATTTTTTATCATTAAATGGCTACTAAGTACACAAATGGAACATAGTTATTAATTATTTTATAGTTATTTAATTTAACCATATAATGTTTATATATCATCATAATATAATACATTTTTATATTTAAACAAATTTTGGTTATTTTTAATATTGTCATTAATAGAGTTGACAATAATATGGTTCTAACTTAACAATGATGTTATTATGTTTAATAATAATAATTATAATGATATGTTTTGCCTACAACCATATAATTTAATCATAATATGTTGTTCCTAGTTTATGGTTACCTCAACCATATTTTTCTTTGTGTGTAGTCAGAATTGGCAATGTCTGGGCAACACAGTGTACGACTATTTTTCGAATAGTTCGAGCAATATGTGATCTATGCAAAGTGGTTTAAAACCCTTTAAAATTATAAATTTGGTGGTTCGTGATCAATTAACTAAAGGTATTTTAATGAAATTTTATAGAGGTAAATCAATGGTATTTCTGAGTGGAGCGGTAAACGGTAGACATCTACGGGATTCAAATAGGATCTTTTGCATTTTGGATTATTTAAAGAAGACCACTTTTCGTTCGCAGTGACAATTCGATTCAGAAACGACTTTATGTTTAAGCGGTCAAGCAGCATTTTTGATATGAAAGGTAGCGTTTAAATGAATCCAAATGTTTTTATTTGTCTGGAAATTATTTCCCTATCTACTACGAATGATACTATATGCTCTATAGAAACAAGTACTCCAACTCTATATTTTCAAACTTTTTTGGCTGACCGAGACGCTTCTTACCGCATACATGAATTTTTAAACCATCTACATAAGTTGCTTTAGTATAGGTGCGATTCTACTACCAAAGAGTGGTAAAACACTATACTCAGTTTGGCGAGTTGGGTGACCAATTTTTTTATGAGCCTCAAAAATTTCTGAAAACTATTGGTTCCCTCGATTAAAGGTACTTCAGAATATTTGGCAATAATGTCGCTAAGTATCTGTTGAACAAATCTTGTGAACATTATTATCTAAATTTGGTGGTTTAATGATGATTTTTTGAACTTAACACTAACCAAAGTGTAGACAGACAAAAAGCTTGCTGAAGAAGCATATAGAAGGATCCATAAATACTATTAAGTTTTGTTAGTTTCTAAATAGGAAACAATTTTTTTTTTTCTTTAAAAATTAATCATCTAATTAGTTTAAAATATTCTTTCAGCCCTCTTTATTGAGATGTTATCGGGAATTAACCAACTTGAACCTTTTTAAGACGAATTCATTTGTATAAGAAACAATGTTAATCGATTGGGTTCCTTAGTGGAAAAATATTGAGTTAAAAGCTAAAATAAATAAATTTCCTGCAGGAAATATTTTATTGCACGGTAATTAACTTGAAGAGATTTGAATTCCTCTGCCTTGAAATTTTTTAATATTTTTTTTATCTGGCAAAAAATATATACATATTTCGAAAAAAAAGTTTACCATAAATAGGAAAATTAGACAACAATTCTTTTTAATTTTAGAGTTAATTTTAAATTTAATTTTAATATTAATTTTAATTTTAAATTTAATTTTAATTTTAAATTTAATTTTAATATTAATTTTAATTTTAATTTTAATTTTAATTTTAATTTTTATTTTAATTTTAGTTTTAGTTTTAATTTTAATTTTAATTTTAATTTTAATTTTAATTTTAATTTTAATTTTAATTTTATTTTTAATTTTAATTTTAATTTTAATTTTATTTTAATTTTAATTTTAGTTTTAATTTTAATTTTAATTTTAATTTTAATTTTAATTTTAATTTTAGTTTTAATTTTAATTTTAATTTTAATTTTAATTTTAATTTTAATTTTAATTTTAATTTTAATTTTAATTTTAATTTTAATTTTAATTTTAATTTTAATTTTAATTTTAGTTTTAATTTTAATTTTAATTTCAATTTAAATTTCAATTTAAATTTCAATTTAAATTTCAATTTCAATTTAAATTTCAATTTCAATTTAAATTTCAATTTAAATTTAAATTTCAATTTAAATTTCAATTTAAATTTCAATTTAAATTAAAATTTCAATTTAAATTTCAATTTCAATTTAAATTTTAATTTTAATTTTAATTTTAATTTTATTTTAATTTTAATTTTAATTTTAATTTTAATTTTAATTTTAATTTTAATTTTAATTTTAATTTTAATTTTAATTTTAATTTTAATTTTAATTTTAATTTTAATTTTAATTTTAATTTTAATTTGAATTTGAATTTGAATTTGAATTTGAATTTAAATTTTTATTTTTATTTTTATTTTAATTTTAATTTTAATTTTTATTTAAATTTAAATTTTTGTAGATAGAATAGACAATGTGAATTTATTGCACCTTTAATTACATGGTAAAAGTAAACTTTTGTAACTGGGATTACAACTGTATGCCCCCATAAAGTACGGATGTCAATTAAGACAGTTTACCTCTATGGTACAGATTTAACATATATAGATATTTTAAAATTTCTGGGCTTATATGCACTTTAGTTCCTATAAGCGATAAATGTAATGGAGTTTCTCATTCCACTCCATTTATTCACAAAAAAAAAGAAACACTTTTTTTTTTTTTGGGCAGCTATGGCACATACATACTTACCAAGTGGATAATTAATAGAAAAACTAAATGTCCTGAGATGCAGTTAGGTTTCCTATATTATGTTCGATTATACAAAAGACAAAAAAGTAATTCTTAAAACCTTTTGTTATGCAAAACTGATATTTTCCATAAAATTTTAATACACTAGATTTTTAAAAATTTTTCTAATTTTTAAGTAACAAAAGATACTTTTTTTGTTTTCACTGTATTTTAAGATTATGATTCTACGGAAACAGGATGTAATATTGAAGCCAACACAAAAGCTAATGGCAATCTCAGTCCAACAATATCCTTTTGGTTTCGGTTGAATCGCATCATTTTACGTTTGTGCAGTACCCATCAATTTAAAAATTTACAGGTAAGTAATGAGTGAATTATTAAAAAATGTAACAACAACATTATTTTCATCTTTTTCCATTTAGAATTATAATCATGGTTTATGTTTACTTTCTTTTTTGCCTAATAACGAAATTGCTCTTAATATTATAAAAATAAATAAAAAAAATTGAAAATTAATTAATATTGATTTCTCGGGTAGTAAAAAGAAAATAAATTTGTTATGAAGATAAATTTCAGTTTTTTGAATAATAAATGCATTGAATTCTTTAAAGAAGATGGTATAATAAAAATATATGAAAAGAATTTTTGCTGTAATTAATAGAAAATATTTTACTTTATGAGAAGATAGAATAAAATTAAAATAAGGGGGAGAACTGTGTTTGCAATTAGTTCTATTGTTGACAGATTTTCATATTTCATAAAATGCTATGAAATAAAGCATCAAAATCTTTCGGAATATGTTCTGGAGTTTCCTCGTCATAATCACAGAACTCACACCCTTCTATTGATTTCAATGCATGGTCTGTTCAGTTGTTTATTTTTAATCTACCTGCAATGGTAATTTTTACTTAGAGATATGAGATCATTAAAACGATTATAATCAAATGTGCCAATAGTTGAATTTGCATTTCTTAATCCGAGAAGGTTGATCCATTGGTGATCCCTGGTATCCTTGATCTTCGGATTCTATTTGATTACCTGTTAAGGCTTACGCACAATTGTTTAAGTCATATACATATTTATTAAACTCGAAATAATATTGTTTTTTTTATGTTTAGTATTTTAAATATTATTAGATTTTTATGCCATGTAACGATTTTAATAAAATAAACTCTAAACTTCAAATAAGTTTGCTACACATACATATGTATATAATAAGTATGTTCAGTAACTTTACTAGCAGAAACTAGCAACGATAGAGTAAAACAGAAATTTACATAATTACTTTCCTAAATATGAAAAAGTAAATGAACGCTTTACTAGCAAAAATGAACATGTAGACAACGATAGCGTCAGGAAGGACTTAAAACTTGTACCGATTTGACCATCAAATAGTATCTTTGTAAACGTAATTGTACTTAAAGGACAAACATAAATCAATCTACCGTTGTTAGCCAGAAATGTTGCTTTAAAGAAGTTCAAACTGATAATAGTAATCTCAAGGAAACCATAGAAGTAAATTAAACAACAAAAATAATAGCACAATAATTTAAATACAATTATTGTTTTAAAATATTGGTTAGTTGTTAAAAGAGTTTATGATGCATTTAACCGTTAGATGTCAATATTTTTGTGGTTAGTCAGTGCTAATAAACATTCTTATTTCAAAGAAACTTCTATAATATTTACATTAATAATATTCCAAAACACAAATATGTTTATTGTTCAAAATATATTAAAATCTGTACTGTAATATTAATTTTAAATCACAACTAGCGGGCCCGTGGCCTGCTTCGCACGGCAAAACAAAATAAGAAAAGAAACACACTTGTTTTTAATAAAGTTAGTTTTGTTCCCTATTATTCAACTTTTAATTCTAGTTTCTTACAATCTTAGACTATGTATCACTTAAACTATCTTAGAGCTCTTTCGTAGACAACATTTTTGGTTTTGCCATGAGTTGTTGTGTAGATAAAGAGAACTGATGGCTTGCCCACACATGAGGACGAAACATATAACTGGCCGTGTGAAAAGCAAGGATATTCTAAATCAATTCCACACAATTCCAACGATTGCCCTTGCGCTTTATTTATTGTAATAGCAAATGCAAGACGTATTGGAAACTGTAGTCTTTTGAATTCAAAAGGTAAACCTGCTGGAATCATTGGAATTCGTGGAATCAATACATTTTCACCTTTAAACTTCCCCTTTAAAATTGTTGTTTCGATCAAATTGTTCATGAAATTTTTAACCGCTAATCTTGTCCCATTGCATAATCGTGGTTGATTTATATTTAGAATCATAATGATTAGTTCAGCGACGTACATATACCGACTTATTTTTATATATATAGATTGTACCGAAAAAGTACGATTGCAATAAATGCATCATCCCAGATTTGTTTACTATTTATTATTTAAAACAAAAAGACCTAAAATGAAAACCTAAATTTAAAATGTAAAAACTAAATTTTATCGTTTGATACTCTCGCTAAATTAAAGAAAAACAATACACCAACAACATTTTATTTACTTTTATATTATTTTCACTACTAAATACTTATATTTTCCTTAATATTGCAAAAAATTTCTTTTTTATACAATTTTTCCAAGAAAAATATTTTGAACACAATGTGTTCGGGATTTTGTGTCCAAAATATTTTTTTGGACTGATTGAAAAATTCTTGTAGTAGAAATTTTACTAGCAAAAACTTGCAATTCATTTTTTTCTATAGTTTTAATAGTATCGATAGTTTTCCAACAAACTATCGAAAATGTCGAATGTAGTGGCTATCGCTACTTTGCCATCTCTACCGATAGTACACCGCACATACGCCAACTTCTAGCTTTTTAACCGACTTCAAAAAAAGAAGGAGGTTATCAATTCGTCTGAATGTTGCTTTTTTTATGTTTGTGCCCGCAGAACTCAGCCATTTCTGAACCGATTTAAAAGGTAATGCTTACATATTGGTTCCGTTATAAAATCAGTTCATTTTTTTTAAAATTGAAGGGTGTACCCATACAACACACATGTTTTTTACGTGTATTAAGAACCCTAAAAAATTGGGTATCACTATAGCTCCCACCAACAAAATGTAATAAAAAACTAAACTTAAAATTTCAAGGGTGTCCCCATAGGTGATGTAATGTGACCTTTATGGGCCTATCTTTTGAACAGTTAAAGACAAAACCTTGAAAGTTTGACAGAATTTCGATTACTATGACCTTTATAATAAAAAGGATAAATATTCCAAATTAAAAATTAAAGCGTGCTCCAATAGTTCATTTAATTTGATGTATATGGCCATACTTTTGAACAGTTGTACACCGACCGTTAAATTTACAAAGAACCTTTATTACTAAGTCCGCTATAACAAAAAGTATAATATTTGAATTTGGAAATAAAAGGGTGTCCCAATAGTTAATGTAATTTTATGTATGTGGCCAAACTTTTGAACCGTTATAGACATACAGCTGAAATTTCAAAGGAAACTGTATTGCAAAGTCCGCTATAACAGGTATATAATTTGAATTTAGAAATTAAAGGGTGTTCCCATAATTGATTTGACCTATATGGCCCTATCTTTTGAACGGTTATAGACAAACACTTGAAAATTAAGAAGAATTTCCAATACTTTGTCTGGTATACTAGCATTTAGAGTTCAATAGTTCAGTAATTTGCTGTATGTGCAAAGCTGTATGTGCAAAGCTGTATGTGCTTTAAGCCGTTATAGACACACAGATGAAATTTACAAAAAATCTATGTGGCCAAGTCGTGTATGACAATAGGTCTTTCATTTAAAATTGTAAATTAAAGGGTGTCCCAATAGGTGATATTACTTGATTTATGTTGCCCTATCTTTAAACGGTTTTAATATTTTAGACAAACATTTAATATTTACGCAGAACGTATATTACTATGTCCGCTATAGTAAAAATTATAAAGTTGGAAATTAAAGGGTGTACCTAAAGTTAATGATATTTGATCTATATGACCTTATCTTTTGAACGCATATAGATAAACATTTAAAATTTTAACAAAGTTAATATATATGGATTAGTTTTTTGAACCGTTATAGATAGAGACTTATGGAAATCAGAAAGTGTCCCTATAGTTAATGAAATTTGATGTATGCCTTATCTATCTACCTTATCTACCTATGATCGCTATTACAGCTATAAAAATTTAAAATTAAATGGTGTCCCCATAAAAGATGGTTGTTGATGATAAAAGCTTAACTTTTGAACAGTAATAAGGATATGCTTGAATTTCACATAGTCTTTACTCCTTTTCCTGCTAATTTTGACGCATTTTCTTTATCTTTTATTTGGTTTATATATAGTTCTTACAAATTACTTCTTACATTTTTAGTTTAGAACTGGTACCCAACTATCTGTTTTGAAGTGGGTTTTTTTTGCAAGAATTTTTTTCTTTTAAAAAGCAGACCAAAATTTGCGCTTTATTCCTAAACTTGACTTCCATACACACAATATTTCAATTGCAAATCCTCTGCTTTATAGCACATGCAAATAAATAATTTTATATAAACTAAAACTCATGCTATTGGTATGACATTCTATTTACAAAAAAAAAATTGTTTGTCATCATAAAAATAATAAAAAAATGTTTTGTTTACGTCTGTACCTGTACCCGTAGTTAATATATGAAAATTGTAACTATGAGTAAAAAGTTTTATATAAATTTATATAAAATGTATATATTTTCTTTTAGGTCTCAATTTGCGTCCAAAGTTGCTACACATTCCAAATATAAATGACCAAAATAAAGAAAAAGTTTTATAGTATTTTTTTTTTTTTTCAACTTTAAGTAAAATTAGAATTGAGCTTCTGTTAAATGAAATGGTGCCTGTGTTAAAAGTTTTAAGTTTTTGTAGCTTTTCACAAGTAAACATGTTAAAAAATGGTTTTTGCCTTTTTATAAATTTTTTATTTACTTCGTTATAAAAGAAATCTATTTGTTCTTGTATTTTTTTTGGCGTCCTCTAAAGACCTCATTTATATTTTTAAAACAATAATTATTTACATCAGTTTTCGTTTAACTTGGTGTATTGAAATTGAAAAATCTATATTTTGACACTTATGCTCACAAGATTAGTTCACTAAAATATGTTATATAATAAAATATGTTCGCTACCCCGAGCCTTAAAAAATAAAATAAACACTTGGAAGTAAAAGTATGACATTTTTCTTTTCTGTTCACATATTTTTTCTATGACGTCTAGTTTTCGAGATATTCTTATTTTAATAAAATACTGATAGTGAATCAATAAATACGTATTTATTATGATAACAATGGTCGTTATAAGAAAAAACAAAGTCGGGAGCAAGAACTTTGTTTAATGATATTAATTGACTTTTGTCTGTTGAATACAAATCTGTTTACAGATTTTATCTGTCACGTCTAGTTTTCGAGATATTCTTATTATCGAAACCTTATTATGATTTTAATGTACTTTTATGTGCTGAATCCAAATCTGTTTACAGATTGATTCTGTCACGTCTAGTTTTTGAGATATTCTTATTTAAATAAAATACTTATATTGAGATATTAAATAGGCAACCGTGAAACAGACAATTCTTTGTCCAGCGCTGCACAGAGGAGTATTTGGCCTGAAAAGCTGGCCAAAATTATTAAACGTGTTTTTTTAATTAAAAGTTTTAGTTTTTTGATAGTTTTAGGTGTAGTATGATATAAAAAGTCCAGTGGCAGATTACACTGCGCAACAAAAGTACACTGCACAACAAAAAAATTATCTCTACCCTAGAAATAAAAGTATGTGGACTATATGGATTTTGATGCCCTTAATTCAAATTTGTTTTCCGTTTTTCTCTTGTACGTGAGGATTTTCTTTTCAAGGCGTGGCATACTTCACCCCCTAAATCGTTATATATTTTGCCATAACTTGAAAACGTGTTCTCCGATATAGCAAGAGGATCAGAAGATACACTGGAATATTCTGCTTAATCTAAGCATACACGTTGTTTTCGTATCTATTACTATTTTGGAGTTATTAAAAATTTAATGGCGAAAAAAACATTTACATGCAAAATACGTCAATTTTTATTGTTTTCAAAATGCAATAAAAAAATTTAAGAACCAAAAAGTTAAAATTTTAAAAATTTTTCTAAAAGCCACATTCCTAAGGAATAAAAGACGGTATAAATCGCAAAACTCAATTAACAAATGTTGATTTTATAGGTTCAAACTCATTCTTGACAGACTGTATGTACATACATACATATGATTTACAGTCTAATTAAAATCCGCATTAGCTGCATTATCGGTGTCAGGAAGAAGAAGTGTGATAGTTTCTGATGAAAAAGCTTTTTATTAATCCGTTCTCTTTGCATACTGCAGTTTATAAAAGGGTCACTGCTCAGAAATAACATATTCAAGATATCACGATTTGTATCGCTTCTGCGTTCGTATCGTACGATATAATCGTAAGTACTTATTTCTGGCCTCGGCAGCTTCTTCTGACAATTGTCCAATTTGCAAGATTGTTTGCATTCACTTAAAACTATTATGGATAATTAAGAATTTTTGCAATTTATAATTACTTATAGGCAGGTATTAATATTGTGAAGTGTTAAAAGTGATGTGAATAAGAGTTGAAATCAATAATTAAAATTACATAAAAGTTTATGACGATATAAGTGTGTAAGAAAAAGTGCCCGATGAGCAAAAATAGAAGAAATGTGAAAATTTAAAAAAATCGTCAAAAATATTTTTTTTTTGTTTCTAAAATTTGAGATTTCAAATTTTACTGTGGTAACAAACATAATTCATAGACATGCTAACCTCACTTTTAAAAATCTCTTCTTTTTCTTTTTTTGTAAAAAAAGTGTATAATTTGTTTTTTTTAGCTTTTGAACGAATTGTTTCAACATGAATATTCAACATATTTTAATTTTTTTCTTTTTTAAATAACTTTTGATCAAACCTTTCGGCGAAAAAGATAATCTTTGTTAAACCTCGATTCGCTTAGCCGCAAAAAAATATCATATAAACATCCAGAAACAGAAAAAAACATTTAAATCTCATATAATTTTCTTCACTTTCCTGACTTAAGCACGGTCTCAGAGCTACAAATCGCAACTAAAAGTCTTCAAAATTTACAATATAATGTAAAATATTGTTGTCTGTCGAGCTGCGTACTTAGTTCTTTAGATTTCTTAAAATTCAGTTTTGCCTTTTTGGACAGATTTTTGGGTGAATTACTCCTCTATGCGCTGGCTGGAATTAAAAAGTATATATATTTTTAATTTTGATTTAAGATCTGAGCAATTGTTGTTAGTTCAAATATATTGACGACACAATAAATAAAATATGAAACAAAAAAAAAAATTAATAGGTTTTTATTATAACAAAAGTAAATAATCTTAATGTGTTACATAATGTTTGTCAAAGTAGGTACCTGCACTTATTAGTGAATAAAATCAACATTTGTGCATCGATTTTTATCATTTATGGCTTATTTTATTTCTAGTATATCTAGCTTTCGAAATAAGGACAAAAATGTAAAATATTTGCCGAATTAAGTTTTTTACGAGTTTTTGAAGACAATAAATATAATGTTTTCAATAAAAATTTTTTTTTTCGCCACCAATTTCAGAATCAACTACGAAACAATTAAAAACGAAAATACAAATTATGTGAAGTTGACTAAAAGGTAATTCTATGTCTATTTTGGTGTTCCAATTTCGATTTTAATAGAACATTCCTTTAAAGAGTTATTTAGAGATAAGTAAGCGTGGTCGCCTTGTTTAAGGAAAAATATTAGCCATGCCCATAAGAAAATTGTACGTGATACGCGAAAAGTGCAAGCGCATTTGAATTTAACGAGAATTTGAGATCACCATATTCCACATATTTATGTTCAGGGAGCAAGTTTTTTGCAGACCAGTGTTATTATAATTTTCTAGGTAGATGATGATAATTTTTCACCACGTCCACTACTTCAATACCGTCTGCTTTTGTCCAGACTATCCATATTAATATAGCGGTTGATTGTACAAAAGTTCGAAACTCAAGCCATAACAGTTCATCAATTTTCACCTTGTTTTGGAGATACCATAAACACTATTTCAAGCTAACCAGTTTTTTTCCTTAACTGTTGCAGTTTTCAAGTAATACGGTAATACGGTGATAAATATTTACTTTGTATGGTGACCGCATAGCTGGTAACAAAATTTCAGGTAGATCGGTCCACTGATGTAGCCAGCCGACAAACATACACACATATAAAAAAACTTTAAACAAACATAAGTAATAGCTGTGCCCCCACACGTTGTGTGCGTCCTTAAAATATTTTGTTCGATTTTGCTTTAAATGTAATCCACACCAAATTTTAAGACTCATATTTTTATAGCGATTTTCTATATATAAATTTTATCTAGGGATGGCTAGATAAAATTCTAAAATTTATTTTATATAGTTTATTTGACGTTTTTGTTAATATTAATTTAACTATTTTATTTTAAGCTTTAGGTCTTTAAATAATTTTATTTTTATTTTTTCAATATTTCGCTACTCCTTTGTGTAGCTACTCCAATTGTAGCAGATATTGTTATGGAGAAATTACTAGACACAAGTATTGAAAAGTTTAGTATTAAACCAATAATATTGACTAAATATGTAGATGATTTATTTTGTATAATATCCGATAGGGCAATTGACAATTTACTAACGACATTTAATAAATTTAATCCAAACATTAAATTTACAGTTGAGATAGAGTCTGATTTAAGACTTCCGTATTTAGATACATTACTCATAAGGAGAGGCAATGACATATTAATAGATTGGTTTCGAAAGCCAACGTCTTCCGGAAGAATTATTAACTATTATTCGAAACATTGTAAACGAATAATAGTTAACGCAGCTAAAATTTAATAGACAGGGTTCTGACAATTAGTAATAAAGAATTCCATAAAAATAATAAAGAAAAAAAAAGAAATATTTTAAATGATAATAATTTTCCAAAACAATTAACAAATAGATTAATAAATCAATATGGGAGAAGAAGTAATCAAAATACAAGAGATATTATAGAACAAAAAATTTATAAATCTTTAATATATGTACCAGAAATATCTGAACGTTTAGAAAAATCTAAAATCTTTGATAATAATAAATATAAAATGGCTTTTAAGACTCAAAATACTCTAAACAAATTATTCAGTAAAACTAAAGATAGAATCCAAAAATTAGAATTGTCAAATATAGTATATAAAATACCTTGTAACGGAAATGAAAATGAAAATTGTAATAAAGTATATGTAGGCCCGACGAAAAATAAACTTAAAACTAGAATAGCAACACATAAATCAGACCAAAAATATAGGAATATTAATTCGCAAAAAACAGCATTATCTTCTCATTGTGCTGAATTAAATCACTATCCCAAGTTTGAAAAAAAATTTTTATTAATTTTTAATTGTAATTTTTATTACTGTTAATTTTATAATTTTTCCTGATGATGCTACACAAAGGAGTAGCGAAATATTGAAAAAATAAAAATAAAATTATTTAAAGACCTAAAGCTTAAAATAAAATAGTTAAATTAATTCTAAAATTTATATAAAAATCTCAAAAATTATTATAAAGCTTAATAATAATATATTATATAAATATTCAGCTTTCAAAATTGGTAAAAATGCAACAGCAAAAAAATGTTTTCAAATTTACCATTTTTGGATTTTTATTTAAATTCTTTGACTCCTTGAATCCAAATATAATTTTAAAAAAATTCTCTCTGTTACAATTTGTTATCTATATAGTTATTAAAATAGAAAAAATATCGCTGAAATATATTTTAATTCCAGTTCTAAAAGCCCTAGCAAGTTGAGTGAAATCTCATTTTTAAGAGGATTTAATACCTTTTAGTTTGATACAATTCGAACAAAATTATTGATAGTGTATTTGAGATATCGAATTTTTCATTAAATATTCGACGAAACATATCATCGGTAGCACTAGATCATGAATTTAAGAATGAAAAAATATTCTTTTGAAGGTACATGAATATTAATTTAAAAATATCACGTTGAACCAAATTTTATATCATATTTTAACATAAAATTTTTTTTTTCAGAAGCCTATTCCGAAAACCTAAAAATAATTATTATCAAAACGAGGAAATATTTGTAAAAAAAAATTAGGTCTCATATTCTTGTTATTAGATGGACAAAGAAACGTGTTTGCGTGATTCTGAGACAAACGAACACATCATGAAAATATCGGCTGTTTTGACAAAAAATTACCCACATATGTATATGTAATTGAAAAGACTTTTGAAACTGGCAAAACAATTTTTTTTTTTTAATTTTCGTTGACGTTTCTCAAGCATGTCATAAGTGTGACATAGAGGTTTCTGACGTCGGCTCAAAAGACTTTAAACGCATTTGAACTGGGGTAGTCATAAATTGTGCTGAATTTCTAAATTAACTCGGTTTCCACAATAGGTTTCTACTATGTTGGGTTTACAATCATGAGGATCATGGCGGACTATCTAGCCAACCTAGGAGCCTGATGTAGATTTATAGGACCAGAATCTGTCTTTGTCATATCCAATGGAAACAACTGATTTCTAAGCCGAAGCTACCTCCGGGGGTTCCAACTGTCACTACAGGAAATTGCAAATGCCTTGACGCGGTTCACTCGGGGAAAATAGGGGCACCAGACGCTGGACGCTGGTTCCTGGAGCCCAAATCTGGAAGAAAAGGTCTGTGTTTTAAAACGCGGGTCCTCTTCGAGGCCCGACCAGTGCCCAAAGGACTGGTACCACGGGAATCGGTGGCCCCACGGAGACTCTTCTGTCTCTGTGACCGGATATTGTTGAGGTCCCCTTCGGGGCTACACGTGGTGGCTGTGGTTTAAGATCGATGTATGCAGGGTGGATGCATTATTGATCAAAATGTGCTGTTGCATTCTCAACAGAAGGAGTTGGGTAGGCTCCAACCCCTAAGCAAGAGGTTAATGAGTGCGCTAAAGCTACTTACGCGTTCGCTTACCAGTTATTGTGGTCTTCGTTACCATCAACTCAATTTAGGAAATATTAAGAAGTAAATTTGCAGGCAATATTTGCTCCACGATAAGATTTCGGAACACGTACTTTGTGTTTGTTCTGCCTTGGGGTCTTGTAGAACAAAATTCCTAAAAGGCTCTCTATTGTCTCCAAGGGATTTAAATGATCTCTCACCATATAAGGTCATGGGCTCTTCCTGTAGCCAAGCAGATAGGTTCTATTTTTAAATCGCAATTTCACCAGAGATAGTGGTGTTAGGGTCTGGTGTGCTATAACGTATTATGGAACAATCGATTTAGAATTTCAAAGAATTAGCTACATGTAATATATTTGGACTTATACACAGTAGTAGTATATACCGTATAGCACCAATAGAGCTTTGGAATACAGTTTTCAAAATCTGTATTCATAATTTAATAAATTTACTGTTTTCATTAAGAATTATGTATGTAGACCACTAAAAAGACTAAGTGGGCAAAACCTTTAATTTCAAAACTATCTTAATATGAAAAGCCTATAAATATAATTGAAACAGTCAAAACAATTAACCTCTAAAAAGCACACCCTTTAAATAGAGTTGGATGTTGTTGGAAGGGTAAATCAGGATTTTTTTTTATATGACTATGCTAATCTTATTTAAACAAAAAGTTTTAATTTCACCAACAATATATAGTTGTAACCCACATTGAAATATGGAAAAAGAGAAAATGATACTAAATATAAAAACCCCACGCAAGTGAAAATAACACAACTATTTCAAGGCTGTTTAATGTTTTGGCAACCCCCTTTTCGAAACAGTAAATTGAAAGAAAAACTATAACAACTTCAAAGCAGTTCATTGAACTGTTTCGGCATGTTATTGATACAAACATGTGGGTTACAGTTACAGTTTTCTAATAGAATTAAAACTTTTGTTTTCTGTCTGCAAGTTTTCTGCCGTTGAAAAAGGAGTGGTAAAATAAATAAGTAAAATTCTAAATGTTTTTATTAATTGCAAAGATGGTCGGAGTCAACTTTAACTAAATAAACAAAAAAGCAGATAACTTAATTGTAAAAGAAATTTGATATCTAAAGCAATAACTACTCATTATGCTTTAATAGAAATAAGGATTTAGTAAAAAGGTTGAAAATTAAATTTTAAAAATCTATATATATAAAAAAAAGTTGCATTGTGTTAGAAATTGATGTTCTCTGGAATGCGTTTCTGCAAAGTTTATATGAAAGGTGACGTCATTACCAAGGTTTTTATGTACAAACGGTCTCTGTATGTGTATTGGTTCATGAGTTATAGCCGGAATAGTGGGCGTGGTACAGCCCATACAAAGTAAAAAAATTATTATCGTGTTCCTAGCGCCTTGAAACTTTGCAAGACGCATAGCCTTTGTGCTAAGGCGCATAGTCTGCCAAAATACAGAATGAATTGGGACAGTGGGCGTGGTACCTCCCATACAAAGTGAAACATTAATTATTGTGTATATAGAGAACTATAATATGTATGGTCTTCAGAGTGGATACAAGTAAACCCCATATCCAAGCGGATACTCTAGAAAAACATAGGCTGAATTGGGACAGTGAGCGTGGTATCCCCTATACAAAGTAAACAATTATTATCCTGTATCTAGAGAACTGCAATAGGTAGCGCCTTTGAATTTTGCTTCAGTAACCCCCATATTAAGATACATTGTGTAGAGAAACACAGACTGAATTGGAATGCAGGGCGTGGTACCTTCTATACAAAGTGAAAAATTATTATCGCGTACCTAGAGAACTACATTAGATATAGTCTTGCAACTTTGCAACAGTAACCCTCATACTAATTTGCATAGTCTAGCAAAATACAGACTGGATAATAATACTGGGAGTGGCACATCCCATTAAAAGTAAAAAATTGTTATCGTTGTAATACGTATAGTCTAGCAAAAAACAGGTTGGATGGGAACATTTTTGACTTGAGAATAGCGTGCGTTTTCGCGTTAAAATTTGGTCATACTTTTCTTCCAAATTATTATTGTGGATGGGTGTAGCGAAGCACACCGAGGATAGCTAGTATATTTATATAATTTACTTGTTTTCTTTATTTTTGTAATCTATGTATAGCATGTTTACAGAGGTTAATTAAAATTTCCTAGTATAAAATACTATTTTTTTTAATAAAAAATTAAAAAAATCTAATGTGTTTGTCTTATAATATCCTTTTTCTGAAGTCCAATTATTAGTTAAATATTGGCACTGGAGCTGGAGGTTATCATAGACTTTGGCATTACTTTACTTTAAAAAAGGATGCAAAATTTATTAGTAAAATTATGCAATAACTAACTTGTACTATGTTAAACTCTTAGTATTTCAATTTGAAAGCTTAATATTTCATGTCTTTTAAACGTCTGTCCAGTACCGATAATATCATGCAAATGTAATGAAATAGGAAACGAAATCGAAAATAGAAAACCATACATTCGTGTATTTTATCCATTCATTTTTAAGCATTCATTTCATTTAGTTCTTCAAATGCATATAAATTCATGTTTTGTTTTTCAAAATTTATTACAGGTGGAAATGTTGTATCAACGTT
>OX451217.1:36340795-36542185 GCA_949628195.1 Phasia obesa
TTGCCGTGTCCTCTCAGTGTGTGACAGAAATTTATTTTTAATTTTTATACCACAAAAAGTAATAAAACCTTGATATCATGAAAATCTACATGGATATCATTACTGATGATGAAATGTTTTCAGATACTTACGAAACGAAATTGGTTATTTACGAGATGACATTAAAATTGAAGATGTCAATCCCTCAGCTGAAGAAGCTGATGAGGGTATAGACTCAACTGTTAAGACCGTCATTGATGTTGGTCTTAATCACCGTTTACAAGACTGCTTTGCTTTCGAAGACAAGAAAGGCTTCACCTTGTAGTTGAAAGACTACATACATGAAAAAGGTGTTGGCTGAATTGGAAAAGAGATCCCCGATCAAATTGATGTATTTAAGAACAACATGAACAAAGTGAAGCAACAAATCTTGATCCGCTTTAAAAATTTACAATTCTTTTCTGGTAAATCCACGAACTGCGATGGTATGGGCCATGTGCGAATGCCGTGAAATCGATGGCCAAGATGTTTCCACCCTTATGTTCTTGAAATACGGTTTGGAAGAAGAAAAATGTTCACTACAACCATATAATTTAACCATAATATGTTGCTCTTAGATTATGGTTACCTTAATCATGTTTTTTCTTTGCGTGCATGTCGGCTGTGGAGACAGCCTTTTTCTACTGCAGCTCATTTAATTTTCCCTTCCCAGCACTTTTCTTTGCCCTTCATAGGAAAAGTTCCCTTCTACCACTTCTTTGACCTTAACCCAAACATTCAGCTATGTAAAGAATAGGATTTTTGCAGGCCTTTCTCTGTGAAAACACATGATCGATTATGAAGTTTTTAACTCCAGGATAATGAAGTAGTTAAGTAATGCCATAAAATGTTATCTTTGGTCGAAAAGAAGAAGAAGCAGATGTGCGTGGGAGGTCCAAGTTATGAAATTTTGATTACATAATGTGAGCAACCATATAGATTCAAAAATTTTATATAAAATTTAAAATAAATAGTGTTTAAAATAGTGTTTAAAATATCCCGCTGATAAAAATGAAATGTGCTGCCAAGTTTGGAGTACCATTGAAATGGTAAAATTACGTACTTTCAGTACTTTTTCTCTATTTCCTCTTGCAAATGAGATATTTTTAAGTATCCTATATTTTAACTAAGATATTAAGATACCTCCCCACAACATTTTATTAAAATCCATCCAGTAGTTTTAGTCAGACAGACAAAAATTTTACAAATTGCTGTAAATGTATATGGAATGCGATTACTAACTGCACGGTCAAAAAAATTTTAAAATAATATTTCATGTAATGAAATGGTCCTGTTAAAGTTTTGTTTTATCTATGGAACATTACGGTTTAAGAGAATCGTTTAACAATCGCTAAAAGACTATTGTATATTATATTTTGAATTATATACAGTGAACGCTCTATATAAGCAACTCATTTGAACCAATTTCTATGAAAAGTTTCTTATTGGGAGAAGTTGCTTATAGGAAAAAAATAAGTATAAAAATGCTTGCCGTATGGAAAATATTTATACTTATTTCTTTTACTACCTAAACTGTGTAGAATAAATAATTTCAGTTTTATTTTATAAAAGAAAAGATTTTGTTATTATCATATAGGAGTAGTTATTAATTTTTAAATATTTAAAACAAGTTACACAAACAAATTTTAATACATCTTTGATTTAGTACAGCACTAATTGACAAAACAAACAAAAACAATTACAAATACATTTGTGTTCTTGTTAGGTTTTACTCTTATTGTTTGTTAAAAAAGTACCTCATTGTAGGATAAATTATTTTCTTGTTTCTTTGTTTTTTTTCCATTTTCAGTGTCCTTTAAAATCGATAGTTTGGATTTAACGAATTTAACGAAATTTAATTTTTTTTTTCTATTTCATATTTTATAATTGAATTTAAAACACAAACATATTAATTAATTTATTTATTAATTAACAGAAACTAACAGAATTTAAGTAATTATTCTATTTAACAGGCATCACTTCAATACTGGCAGTACAAGACACAAACATATTCCAATAACAAAAATTTTAACAATATGAGGTTATGTTGTTGTGAACAGCTGATTTTACTGAATTAGCCTTAACTTAACTCAAATATTTAACTTTAAAAATATAAAACTTAAAAATATAATACTTATAAAGAGTTTGCTTATATAGAGCGTTCACTGTATTATTATCATACATGTTTGTCCATATTAAAAAAAATTTTTTACAACATAGCAAAATCATTAACTTATTCTAAGCACTGTGAAAAGAAAACAAACCAAAAATTAACGGTTGACAAATACAATTCGCATGATTAACTTTTTAAATGTAAATAGTTGCATATCAATCATACGCAACCAGTTAGTTTGACTCGAAATAAAAATAAAACTGGAATGGCCTACACTCAACTTTACCATACACAATGGAAACAGATATTTTTATGAATATATAATATATAGAATAATATAATATATAGAATAAAAGTTCAAAGTATATTCGAACTAACCCTTGCCCCTTCCCGATTATACCCAAAATGTATACAGCTCTTCATTTCCATAAACCAAAAGCACATACTGAATTTCATTTTAAATTGTCATACGGTATGATCTGTAGAGCGTTTACAAAATTTGGGAGTAAGTAAACTACCCCTTGACCCTACCCGATTATGCCCAAAATGTATACAGCTGTTCATCGCCATAAACCAAAAGCTCATAATTAATTTCGTTTAAATATGTTATACAGTATGACCTGTAGACCGTTCACAAAACTACCCCTTGCCCTCTCCGATTTATACCCAAAAACTATACAGCTCTTCATCTCCATATACCAAAGGCACACACAAAATTTCATTTTGATATGTCAAACGGTATGACCTGTACAAACTCCACAAAAATAGTGGCATACACACTCACCCACCCACTTACAGACTTCATCGCGAAAATAGTCAAAATTGATTCAGGGGACCTTAAAACCTATAAATCCTTCGAAATCCCTACCTCGATTTTTTTCATGATTACTATACTTTACCTTATACTACGTATGGTAAAGTTAAAAAAAAAAATTAGTGTTTAAAAAATACTTGACTGTAATTTTTAATTAATAGTAATTACTTTTACTTTATTATTAGTCTTTTTATCTATTTCTATTTCTATTTTGTATCTCTATTTTTATACAATAGCTATTATTTCTTTTTGTATTGTTTTACAGGCAATCGATTTTGTCAAGACTTGACACTGCTTTTAAGCCTAAAATTAATTGCCTAACGAATGTTCAAGGAATTTTGGTTAATATATATTTAATTTTGTATATATCCACACTCTTGTAAATGTAATTAATACATTTAGACAAGAAAAAACGGACTCAAACAACTCACCCAGAATAACACAAATAAACACATAAAAATGTACGATACACTTACTCCAAAGTACATTAGATAAATTAAATCCAATATTAAATTTATTAAAGACAGTAAATTGTACCAACAACCGAGACACTACAACAATTTAAATTGAAATGCATTTTAATTACAATTGTAGTTGTTAGAAGTTTATTGGGAATAAGAAATGAAGAGAGATTTTTCTTTATTTTATTTTTTTTTGTTTGCCTTAAGTAACAAACTTAATTAAAATAGATTTAAATAAAGAAAATTTTATTGTTTGTTGTGAAGCATAATAACTTGCAGAATATTTAATATTAAACAATTGAATAAATTCAAGAATTATGGCAAGTAAAAATGAATAAATTAAAAATTTTATTTTAAACAGTTAAACGAATTTAGTTTAAAATAAAAAATTATAAAGTGCAATAATTTGTTTTTCATCTATTAATGATGGCTAAAAATACTCTAACATACGAAATTGATTTTTCCTTTAGATACCCCAGGAATACATTTCAGAATTTACCCTTCTCAACCAATAGTGGGCTTTACTGTTTGAAAGGATACAAATCAAATTTACTTTATATTTGTTTTTCTTAACAATAATATAGATTAAATTTGCACTAGGAATTTCAAAAGAAGACGTCTTTACCAAAATGTGTAATAATTTAATATAATTGGAAAATTTGTAGCAAACTCTTTACTTAAATAAATTAGTCAAGTGCGAGTTAGACTCACACACTTAGGGTTCCGTACTATGTTTTGTACAACTTTAAAAATTCAAGTTGTTAATTTTTTCATGCCTTATGAGTCACCCTTTAATTTTAAAATTAAAGTCATAATTGCGTCACTGTTGGAACACCCTTTAAATTTTAGCAATTTTTGTTATAGCGGCCATGGTAATACACTATCTATCGAAATATACATGAGCCTACATATTGTGGCCAAAAAATAAGGTAATATACGTGAAAAACATGTCACTGATGGAACACCCTTTAGATATTAGTAATTGTTACAGCGGCCGAAGTACAACACCTACTGTAAACATTTAAAGAGTCTACCTATTACGGTTCAAAAAATAAGGCTATTTACGTACAAATCATGTCTCTGAGGGGAACACCCTTTAATTTTGTTATTTGCTATGGCGGCTATGAATATATCAAGAGTCTACCTATTACTATTAAAAAAATAAGTTACTGTACGTGAAAAACATGTCACTGTTAGAACACCCTTTAATTTTTAGTATTTGTCATAACGGCCATGGTATCACATCTTCTATACAAACTGGAAGAGTCTACTTATTACGGTTCAAAAAATATGTCGTAATACATGCAAAACACGTCACTGTCGAAAACCCCTTTAAATGTTTATTATGATTAAAAAATTAGTCAATGTGCATGTAAATAACGTCACTGTCGGTACACCCTTTAATTTTTACTATTTGTTATAGTGGCCATAGTAATACTCATCCTGTAATAACTTCAAGAGTCTACCTATTATCGTTCAAAACTTATGCCATATACACATACAAATCACGTAACTAACGGCACACCCGTTAAATTTAGGTTTAATATTGTATACTTGCTTATAACGCGAAGATATATCACTGCAAATTTTAAGTGGTTGCTTCCTATAGCTCAAGAATTAAAGATATAAAGGCAAATAACACGTCACTTTCGGAACACCCTATAAGTTTTAGTATTTGTTGCTATAGTGGCTACAGTAATACGCCTTCTGTGAAAATTTCAAGAGTATACCTATTATGGTTCAAAACTTAGACCTTATACATGCAAATCACACCACTATCGGAACACTATTTAATTTTTGGTTTTATTTTTTTATAGTTGTTTATATAGTGAACTGAGTTTTAATTACTGTTTTTAAATCTTGAGTTCAAGCCTCCTACAGTTCAAGAAATAAACACATATTCGTGAATAACACCTCTCTATCGGAACACCCTTTAAGTTTTCGTATTTGTTACTATAGCGGCAACGGCTATACATCATCTGTGAAAATTTCAAGAGTCTACCTGTTACGGTTCCAGAGATAAAAGGCGCTGACAGACGGACAGACATTGTAGCGAAAACAATAGGGTTACGTTTTTACACTTTGTGTACGGAACCCTAAAAAAAGGAAAAATATTTTTAATCCTTAATTGGATACCTATGCCAGTAGTAAGGCATTTTTATAATTTTTCCATTTTAATAAATATAAATGTTAAAACTGTGAGCGTGACAACGGGTCGAAATTGTGTTCATATTCATACCTCCTTGGCCTAGCCAACCTCAGCCAACATTTGTCTTAAGATTAAAGCAACTTAACATTTCAACTCAATTTTAATCATATGTTTTGCTAGCATACAGCTGATGATATCACCTTTAAGGGAAGCTTAAATGAAATATATATCTATGTGTATCTAGTTTTAGAAAAGAGATCAGAAATTATCTCTACTTTGCATAGAACTACCACCCAAATAAGAATAACAAATTAAAGAATAAGACCAATATTTCAGACACCATTTTGAGGGAATTGACAAGCCAATGAACCCTTTTTCAGGATGTTGTAAGTATCGTGCCGGTTACCATCCTCACTTGTGAGTTTTAATGTGGTTCTCCACCAGGTTCTTTCTTCCAATTGTATTGCTACTTCTTTATTCACTTTATAGAAGTAAATTTGAGTTTTGGCTCTGTCTCAACCAGATTCTTTCATTCACTTTTTTAACAACGTTTATCTTCTTGTAAAATTGTATTGTATTTTCTTCGGTTATACACGATATCCAAGACGATTACACGTGCCTGATTAATGCAACCAGCAAAAACAGAACCGCGGTACATCAATTCGTGGAAGCCAATAAGCCAGTGCGGAAGACAGACGCAAACCACTCGAAAGCCGAGCAACAACAACGTCCTGATTGCTTTTGAACGATAAGGACATTGACGAGCACACGTTGTTCCTATACCCAGAGCTACTTTACGACTGAGTTCGACTATTAAAATTCAAATAATCAATATTAAAAATCGCAGAGCGCTGCGCAAACCTGTTTACCCAACATAATTTGGTTTTATACTAGACTACCTAGTGCGCTTCGATACACCGATCTACAAAAAATACAATAAGACTTTAACTAGTAAACGCGCTCAATTTTTGTAGGAGCCTACATCGAACTATGCACATTAGTATCAGAGTTACTTGTGCTAAGTTTCAAGACTTTGTATGGGAGGTACCACGACCACTATTCTAATCCAGCCTTTATTTCGCAGTCTACCTTTATAGTTCTCTAGCTACACGGTAATAATTTTTAAATTTTTTTAGAAGGTACCACGCCCATCTTATCAATCCAGCTAGGTTTTGACACATTATGCAAATAAGTAATAAATTTACTTGAATAAAATTTTACAGTGCTTTTATGTAGTAAATATTTACTTCGTATGGGAAGGGCCACGCCCACGTTAAATATGCAAACAAGTACCCTATTTTACAAGGCGTATATCTAGTAAGAAATTGTGGAAATTTCAGTAAGTTCGGTCAACTGGTATAGGCAGCTATAGCTTTCCGACCGATAAACAAACAACTAAAAAATAATTTTAGTTAATGGAAATAAATAAAAGCAACAAATATAAGTTAGTAAATATTAATGGAAAATAAATCAGTCAAGTGAGAGTCAGACTCACACACGTAGGGTTCAGTACTAATTTGTTTACGTCTTATGGGGCACCCTTTAATTTTTAATTATTTTTTTTACTATAACATAGTATTAAATACCCTGTGTGAATAACAAGTGTCTATCTATAACGTTTGGAAGAGAAGGTAAAATATCTCTAATTCGCGACATCTAGGGAATACCCTTTTATTTTTACTAAATTTATTTTCGTTTCTTATTACAGTAGATATTGTAAAATATAATCTTTGTAAATTTTAAATGTGAGCATATAACTGTTCAAATTCAAGGACTTTCTGTAAAAATATCAGGAGTCTACCTGTTGTGGTACACAAAACATGGCTGTATAAGCGGAACACCCTTTAATTGTTATAGCGGCTATGGCAAAACATCTACGGAACCCTAAAAACTTAAAAAAAGAGAGAAACTTTAGTAGTGGAAGACTTCGGTCCCACCAACTGAAAATAAATAAATAAATATAAAAATTCTCGTATTCTATTACCTTAGTTTGGTTGGTTAAATAGATGAAGTTAGCAACTAAAAAACCCCTCAAAGTAGATAGATGGGAAGAATGTAGCGATCCAGAAAATGCATTACATTCTTCTAGTGTTTAAAATTAATTTTTCCCATTTCTCTTTTATTGATCAGTGTAATATATAATACAAATTCTTATTATACAATTATTAATATGAAAAATATGATTTTTTTTATCACAGATTTAAAAGAAACGTATTAAAGGTGAAAAAAGGAAAAACTCCCATTATAGAAGCATCACATCAGCAGTCACCCATTAGCAGAACATTGCAAAAGCAACAGCAACAATACCGTTCTCAGCATCATTATAATTCTGCTAAACAATTCAACAATGATTTGTTACATAAAAACAATCAAAGAAGTTCATCAACTAAAAATTATCGTCCTCATTTTTATTACCAACACCAACACCAGCACCAGCATCAGAGTCTCAATCATAACGATTATAATACAACTAAAAATAACATAAAATATATTATGCAACTACAACGACAACACCAACAAGGAAATGTGATAGAACAACAACAACAGCAACAAGTTACTAATACTACATATTTGCAACAGCATGATAAAATATCCAGTGATATTCTTAATACACATAATGTAGAAAAAAAGCAGGTGAGACCAGTGGGGATAAACACAAAAACAGATTCTTTTGTTATGGCAAGTGAAAAGCATAAAGAGAATATGTTAAATGGAAAAAATAATAATAATAAAAACGAAGACTTGCTACAATCAAATGTTAGCTATTATAATAGCAAACTGTCCAAGCATCATCCAGGAAAACTAAGAAAGCAGAGAAAGAAATTTCTCTTAAATAATAATTCTTTAGAAATTGAAAAAAGGAATCAAACAAAAGAAAATCAACATTATCATCTGGAATATATGACTGAACTCAATCAACAGCAATATATTAGTAATGAGGCTGATGCGTATGACAGCAAGAACAGAGAAACCAACAAAAACAAAAATAATATTATTGTTAAGGTAAGACAAAATTTACTTGGTGGCACCAAAGATTTCTTGCCCACAAAAAGTCTGCACATTGATCATCAAGATAAGGGGCCAATTTTTGCAAGACTTCAGGCAGATGAAGGTATAACAGCAGCTATAAATGATGAAGAATATAAAAATATGGCAAAAGAAATACCGAATGAAGCCAATGAAATTGATTTCGTTTTGACGATGCTTCGGGCAATTGATGAAAAAATAATAGTTCTGTTTATCGTAATGACAATTTGTGTGTTCGTCTATTCAGGTAAGTAAATGCGAGTATGAGTTTATTTCTAGTAAGATTTTCGTGCATGTGTAACTGCTTGTATGTAGTGTTTAAGAGTGATAAATCTGAGTGGTCATGTATGTATAAATTTTTATAAATTTCAATCTAGGATTTTTTTTTACTTTTTGTCCGAATGATTGCACAAAAAAAATTAATAAGCTGCATACAAAATAAGCTAATTACGTAAGCTTATATAATTAAGCGTATCGGAATGTGAGTTAATGTGCCCTCCTGCTCTCTTCATTAAATAACACCACAAAATTTTCATTTAGTTCATTACTGTTCTGATCTCAGTTAATTAAAAACTAGCTGTGCCCACACATGCCACAACACCAAATTTTAATATTATTACTTTTATAGTGCTTCACGTATAAGTATTTTTCTTTATATAAAGTAACAAATACTTGGATAAAATTCTAAGATTTATATAAAATTCTAAAATTCTAAAAGTTATTGTAAAGCTCTTTAAAAAGTGTTTAAAATACATATTTTAATAACAATGTAATTCCACAAAAAAAAAAGAACAAGTCAAATACAAATTTATTCAATTGGCTATTTGGCAGCCAGTAATTCATATTTTGTAATTATTTATGTTTACAATTCTTGCAAAAAAAAAACCGACTTCAAAACAGCCAAACTTCAAATCATGCTTCGTGTTATTATATTCGAGGAAGATTGTAGCGTGATTTTTTAAATGTCGTAGCACAAAATGTTAATTCAGATAAAAAATTTCGAGAGAAATGATTAAGGTTGAAGCGTCACTCGAATTATCCTCAGATCATTCACCAACTATTGTCTATATATGGAATCAGCAAAATATCATGTCGCCAACAACTTGCACAAGCATTAATTGGTTGAAATATAGAAAGTATCTCAGTACTCATTGTTCAGAAAACATACCGCTAAGAACAACAGAAGATGTGGACCAGAGTCTAATTTATTTTGATCAAAACCTTAAATCAGCTGCCCAACATGCGACAGAAATCAGACAACCAGCCAGATACAATCAAATTTATTTTGTAGATGTCGAGCGGCTCTTGGCTGAAAAAAGAAAAATTAGAAGAGAGTGGCAAGCACACAGATCTCCTCAACTCAAATCTATACTTAAAGATTGCACGCAACGGCTAAGACAGCTGCTAGAATCTCGAAGAGTAGCATCTCTGAAAAATTACTTGGAAGACCTCGACGCAACTGCACAATCAGATTATTTATTATGGCGTGCATGTAGGAACCTTAAAAGACCGGTCGTACGTAAGCCTCCCTTGCGAACTTCTTGTGGAGACTGGGCAAGGAATGATACCGAAAAAGGCAATTTGTTTGTTGGACATTTGAGGAAGGTTTTCACCCCAAATGTATGTACTGATATAGCTGAGTTACCATCAGTAGAGACTAGTGCCGTAGTACCCCTAAGATTTCAATTTAGCGATATTGAAAGGGCAATAGCAGATTTAAACATTAAAATAGCCCCTGGCGTTGATAAAACAAGTAACAGGATGTTAGTTGAGTTGCCCCGTATAGGTCGCAGAATTATTCTGTTTGTTTTTAATGCCATCTTACGTCTTGAGTACTTTCCCATAGAGTGGAAGGTCTCTTTGATAACTATGATTCCTAAACCATGAAAAGACCTCACAAAAGTAGAATCATACCGATCTATAAGCCTTTTATCAAACGTGTCAAAGTTATTTGAGAGAATATTAATAACTAAGCTGAATCCAATTCTTAGCGCGAAAGGATGTATTCCAAACCATCATTTCGACTTCAGAAAACAACATAGTACAATCCAACAAACACACAGATTAGTAAATGTAATTAAAACGACCTTTGAAGAAAAAAAATACTGCTCTGCACTCTTTATCGACGTTTCTCAAGCATTCGATAAGGTTTGGCACGAAGGCCTAATATTTAAGCTAAAGCTGAACTTGCCCGAAAACTTGTATAAGCTCTTAAAAGATTACTTAACGAATCGCAAGTTTTTACTAAAAGAAGGTACCTTTTTAAGCTCGCCACTGCTCATTGAAGCCGGAGTTCCCCAAGGTAGTATTTTGGGACCAATTTTATATTTACTGTACACATCAGATATGCCAATTAGCACCCTAGTCCACACATCAACTTTTGCAGATGACACAGCTTTTTTAAGTATTCATGAAAGTGCCCAAGAAGCATCACAACTTTTACAAGATCACATACACAATTTGGAAAAATGGCTAGAAAAATGGAGAATAAAAGTGAATGAACAAAAATGTACTCAAATAATTTTCACACTGCGTAGGGACTCATGCCCTCCTATTCGCATAAATAACCAAATGATACCACAGCTTTCAGACGTTAAATACCTGGGTATACATCTTGACCGTCGCCTTACTTGGAAAAGCCACATTGATTTCAAGTTAACACAAATGAAACTAAAAGCAGTACAACTAAATTGGCTTATTGATAGAAACTCCACCCTGAGCTTAGATTGTAAACTTCTACTGCACAAGTCGATCCTCAAACCAATTTGGTGTTATGGGATTCAGTTATAGGGCACTGCCTCAGCTAGCAATGTAGAAAAAATTCAAAGGCGCCAAAATAAGATTCTACGTATTATTACATCTGCTCCCTGGTATATAAAAAATTCAAACATCCACAAAGACCTAAACATGCCATCAGTTAAAGCAGAAATAGCGAAACATGCAGTCACATATCTAAAAAGGCTTGAATCTCATCCAAACCCTTTGGCCCGTAACATGCTGAATGAACCTGGTTACACTCGACTAAAAAGAAGAGATACTGCTTTTCTTGGCCGTACATTAGAGGGATGAACCGCAAATGATTGCAAAATTCGTGAAACAAACATTATTTTTGTCTAGCACTGGCTGGACTTAAAAAGTATATTTTAATTTAGACTTAAGATACGAGTAATTATTGTTAGTTCAAAAATATTGAAGATACAATAAATAAATTATGAAAAAAAAAGATAAACAAACAAATTTTTCTACCGGGGTATTAGTGCTTTCGGAGTATATAGAGGCACAAGACCCCAGGGTTCCGGCTTTTTTAAGGTCAAACCAATGCCAAACGACTGTCTGTGTACTGCGGATCAAAAGTTTGGCTATATACATAAAATTACGCTAACTATTGCGACACCGTGTAATTTTCGAATTCAAGTTTTATGCTTGTTATAGCGGTCGTAGTAATACAGGTTCATTGTAAATTTCAACCGTCTGTCTGTAATGTTTTAAAAGTTTGGCATAAACTATTGCGACACGCTTTAATTTGTCTATAACTGTTCAAAAGTTAGGATAATAAAGGTGAAATTACGTCACCTATGGGGTCGCCCTTTAATTTGTAATTTTAGTTTTTTATTACTTTTTGTTATTGGGAGCTATAGTGATACGCACTTTTTTTAATTTTAAATTGGTGACCTATAAATTTTCATAATACACGTAAATAACATGTATGTTGTATGGGGACACCCTTTAATTTTTAAAATTTTAAACTTCTTTTCAAATTGCACCTTTCTAATAAAGAAAAAAATTTTATGATCATGAAACATACAAAAAAAGCAACACACAGACGAATTGATAACCTCCTTCTTTTTTTGAAGTCGGTTAAAAATATCCTGCTTTCAAAAATAAAAGATACCTTAACGTATGCAATTCCTTCAAATCGGTAAAATTACGTACGTACTTTCACTGCCTTTTCTCAACTCTCTCTTGAAATTAAGATATTTTTGCGCAAAAAAAGTATCCTGTATTGGAATCAGGACAGTAGTTGCTACGTGATGCGTACGTAAACAGAAAGATAGACAGACAGGAAATGATTTTCTGTTTTATTGTATGTATATACGCCTAGCTGTGCCCACGCAAGTTGTGTGCGTCCTGAAAATATTTTGTTTGATTTTGCTTTGAAAGTAATCCATTCTCTAACGTATTTACTTAACATAAAGGTACCCATCCCTGGATAAAATTCTAAAAATTATTTAAAATTTTAAAAATTATTGTAAAGCCCTGTAAAAGACATTATTGTATGTATAGATATACATTTGTCCCTATACTGTGTAGTTCCGAGTAGAAAGAAAACGTTTTTAATTTCTCTAATGCATTAAGGTGTTTCACGGTAGACTGGTTATTAGCTTATTTACTTAAAATACTAAACTCTATACTCCGTAAGCATACTTAAGTTTGGTTATCTGCTTATTTTTACACATGATGATGATCTTTTTCTGACAAAATATTTTAAAATTTAAATTTTGAATCAAGGTTTAAATGCATACCAAGCCAGATAAAAATAAAAAAGATACAGTCAATACAGTCAATGTGTGATTTTTATTGTACAGCCAGTTAAATTTACCACAATTCTTAGCAACACAATAATTTGAAAACCAAGTTTTTCGTTTGCGCAAAGTAGGTTATTTTCTAGATTATTTCTGATATAACCACATAATCACATGTCCCTATAATCTACCTGTAGTGAACAAGTTAATTTTTTTACCTTAAACCTTGGGAAAAATAAGAAATATATCCAATGATTCTTTTTTATAAATAATATGAATCAAATATGATTTATCGAAAATTTGTTCATTCTGTTTATAAATATCGTAATAAATAATATAAAACAAACAAAAATTTGCTTTTAAAATAATTTATTTATTAATGTAGGGGAGATATAGAAGCAGACCACTTCCATGATGGGTGCCTTTTCGGGTCCCCCTTCCTTCCCCAACTATTATATGCAACCGATTTTTAATTTACGGCAACCTTAGTTACATCAGAGTCATTTGCTGCCGCCTGCCCTTACTCTTGACTTTTGTGATTTCAGACGTTCGACTGGTAACTGTTGACCCTCTTCATCTTGATCGTGGAGTTTGTAGTAATTGCCAGCAGCTGTCAATGGCTTAGATCACCCATGGCATTAGTAAATACAGCATATTCTTATACAAGAAAATTGTTAATTTATTTATTTTAAACACTTTTTATTTAAAAGCCAAGTGCATTGATTTTGACCTTTACGTTCGCATGTTTGAAAACACGTTCGATATAGAGAAAACGTATTTTGTATGAAAACACTTACGTTTTCTTTCGACTTGTCGTTCGAGTCATCGTTCGCACTAGTGTAGCAAGCCCCAAATCAAATTTCTTTCGCTTCGAATGACAACAGAAAGCATACTTTCAATAACGTCATGATTACTTTGATACGGTTATTTTAATATACGTATGAGTGAATGTCTCTATTTAATTAACATTAATATTTAATGAAATTTGTTAATGCTTTTGATTTATTATGCCTTGATTAAAATTTGAATATTTAAGGATGGCAAACTTTCTTGTTGAAATCACGACAAACAAAGAGACATAAAATGGATTTATCTACTTTGGCATTTAAGATATTCACATGTTTTTATCTGTAATTTTTAAAACCATATAAATACTCGTTACCATTTTCTTTCATTAGCATGACAAAATTATATCTTTTTAAGTTACTCATTTTTTACCCATTATTTCTTTCGCTCCATATTTTCATATAAATAATTACACATTAGTCTTTGTTATTTATACATAAATATTTAATGCGGGTATAAAAAAAATATTTAATACAATTTTTCTTCTGTCAACTTTCTACACTGTTTATTACATCATTATTAAAATGTTAATACATCTCTTTGGCTTATTTCTTCTCATTTCAGTTTTGTTATGCATTTTGGCAAAACCCGCCATGAATGAGATTTTTTTAGTGTTGGTATCTTATGTCATTGTTGGCACATTTGTGGCAATACAAATAGCTGTAGGATATGCAACCTTGCCAAGGTAAGATAAGATTTAAAAGAATAAAATATTAAAAAAAAAATACTAAAACAAAACGACACACATAATACACCAGTGTAAATATTTAAAAGATTTATATGTTAATTACACAATGAAAACCAATTTGGTTGCTTGGGCTGCTTCTAAAATAAGCATACAGTTAGACAATATAGGTTTGGGCGCCACTGGTCTAAATAGAAATTAGGTATTTGAAAAACAATGACAATTTTTATAAATATTGTATTTTTTGTCTAAATTGTTATATACACCCAATTCTAAAAATTAATATTCAATTAGGCAATCGTTGATTTCTGGAACGAAACTATCGGTTAAGTCTTCATCATACACAAAAGATGCAAATAAACGGTGCAAATACACATTATATGTACAGACATTGTATTGTATGTGTAAAAATAAACATGATTCTTGTTCTTAAAAAAATCTCTTTTTTCTCTAATTTTAATAGGTTTTAGAGATAAGGAACCAATCACCTATTTTTGCATATGATCAATGTCGTTTTTTACACGTTTTTTTACACGGATTTTTCTGAAACCAATCTACCGTGTAAAAGCAGAATTAGGTGTATATATTTTTTTAGCTTTTTACATAAGTTAAACTTTTAAATTTAGGACACTATACATCATCCATTTAAAATGGACTTGGATCGATGCAATGAGTTTTGAGTGTAAAACTTCCGTTACAACAAGTATTTTTGCTTCTTTTGGGAGCTTTCATACCTTACCAATACAGCAGAGGATGTTGTTGTTGAGGTAGTTAGCACGTCGACTACAAAACATACATGTTGCCTTGAGTCATCCAGGGTTCATATCCTAGCTGCACCAATCATCAATATCAATTTTTCCCGTTACATATTAGTATTTCCTTTCTTTTTTGTAGAACGGATACTGAAGCATATCATTAACTCTTTATGGGTACCTTTTCGAACCCCTTCGATCCTTAATGATTTCTGTTATCCGACTGGTAATTAATTACTACCTTACTTTTCATTGAGTCTCGAGCTATCACTAGCGTTTTACTCTCGACTGTGGTGATTTTAGACTGTTGATTGATATATGTCTACAGTCTTCCTCATAACAGAGCTTATAGTAATTACTAACATTTGCCTAAGTCACACAAAATTTTGTGCCACCTTAGTCTTTTTCAGGCACAGTCTGTATCGTCTTACCCCGATTTTTATCTTGGCCAGATAATACAGGTAGTCACGCAGATTATAACCAAGCATCTTCTTGGCCTTCCTTTCAACTTGTAGTAAAAAAAGTGGAATCTTTGTCTTTTGGAACTCACAATTCCGGACTGATAGACTGGCACACTACTTACTAGCCCACAGAGGCTCAAAGTTTATATTACAGCGACCGCCTTCGCCGCTATTACTCTACAGCTATAAATTTTCGGAGAATTAAAACGTTAATGAAATGGCTATACAGCTTCAACATTAACGTGCCAACTTGACTCCCCAGACCAAGTTTTAAGAATCATACTTTTATACGGTTGCTAATATGGTTTTAAGTATACAACTTTGTACAGAAGTAACCATCACTAGGTAATTGCACAGGATGTTAAAACATAGACTTTGTATAAAATTCCTTAATTATTGTAGAGTTCCGTAAATTTCTTTCTTAAAATTTCTCGCTGACAAAAATTAAAAGGTGCTGTCAAGTTTTCAGTAGCATTACATCGGTTGCGTACCTTCACTATTTTATCTCTATTTTCTCTTGGAAATGATATACTTATACGGGAAAAAAGTATCCTATATATGAACCGAGATACTGAGATTCCTTCTCACATAACAACAAAATTTTCTAAAAATATTTCATGTACAGAAACGGTTCTGTTACAATTTTATTATATGTTTAGATGATCCCTTTCGTATATCCAGGCTTTAGATGGATTTGCCACCTTCGACCACGACCAATATTTATTCTCAATAAATTTGTGAAAAGTTTTTCACAAGCTTCTTTTTGAGTCGCGTGCTTAGACTTTGCACTTAAAGCAAATCTTTTGAATTTTATATTCTCATATGGTTCATTTGTGGACATTAACATATTTTTAGAGATTTTTATATTGTACACCAGAGGCAGTACAGTTGATTAAAAACAACATACAATGCGTCAGAAATGTAAAAAAAAAACATTTTTTTGCTTATACTGTACTAATTAAACAACATAACTTTCCACTGAATTTTTTATGTCAATTTTTACTTTTCCTGTTTTTGTTTATGTTATTAAATATTAATGTTTTTTCAATTACTTCTCCCCCAGTAAATCATTCAATGGAACTGTGTGCAGTGTAATTTTCATCTACATGACATATACCATGCTGCCGTTACGTTTAAGAGAATCGCTTCTTGGTGGCATCATACTTTCTGCTACACAAATTTATACAAGCTTGCGTTACGTGGATGACTCCTACAACTGGCAAGAAGTAAGTAAAAATATTATAGAGGCAGCGCACAGTGGGTGATTTGGCAAAACAATAAATCTGGAGTTTCTAAATAATTTGCCCGATTGCCCTGAAACTTTATACGGCAACAGTAGAAATATATTAGAGCTTAACTCTTGACTTTTGACCATAACATAGTTTTCAAAATCGAATTGTTATATATTTTCATGCACCCTAAGTAGTTAAATAAACAAATTCAAAATATACTTCAGTCTATTACTCTACTACTGTAGGTATGTGAAGTCTACTACTCTACTACTGTAGGCATGCAATGGAACTAACTAAGACACATTAATCAGGTAGCCTCACTACGGTGGGGAAATATTAAGGCGAAAATGTTCAATTTATTATTGTGTAAATTTTCAATTTAAACAGTTAAACTTCGATTTAATGGGGGAATGGAAGTTTAACTGTCAAATTTCATATAAAATAATTTAAAAATGTTCGCTTTAATATCCGTAGTGAGGCCAACTGATAAATGTGCGTTGGAACTAACTCCTTATAAACTACAGCTATATGTGCAGCTTTTTACAGCAGTGAAACACCGACAACAACAAAAATATGTTACAATCAGCTTCAAGCTTAAATTTTCATAACATTCAAAGTGTTGAGTCTTGTTTTTTTAATAATTTTATTAAAACAACACTGAGAGAAAAACAGAAACTTAGTAAAACTACAAGCAAAAATACATTAAAACTTTTACTACCAGTTTTCTTTTGTTTATTCATTTTAATTCAACACTTAAGGGCAAATAGTTTAGGGGGGAGTTCAGAAGAAATTTTTTAAGTAAATATTTCCTTTTGATTAAGAAAAAAAAAATATATTTTTCCTTGCTGTTAAATAAATATACAACGTTGATATATTTGTTGTTGACATTCTTTCCAAGTCAAAAGAAAAATTGTTAAAGGACTTGTTTGTATTTTTCGTTGCTTAATAATAATTTTAGTAACGTGTTATTTTTATAAATTTTATTTAAAGAAAAAACCTATCAAGATTTAAGCAGTTGTTTGTTTTTGTTTAAACCCAAACTTTTGAAAACATTTAAATTAATTATTTTTTATAGAGATTTATTCGACTAAATACGAGGAACCCTTGTCAAAATGTGCAATAAATTTTAATTTAAAATCATAAACAAAACGTATGAATTTCATGAGTTGAGTCCAGCTGGTCACAGCTAGGCTATAATTAATTTGTTAAAGCAAGTTAATATCAGCCTACTAAAAAGTAATTATAAAAAGTTGAAAATGAAATATTTAGAGAAATATAATTTATAAATAATTAGTTAAAAATATCAATTTAGTTGCAGGCAATTGTAATTTCTTAGTAAGAGAAAAAAATACCAAATCTTTGAAACAAATATAGTTATGAAGTTTAATTGAAATTTATTATTCATTCATCTATAAACATAATTGTTAGAGCAGCCTGAAACGGGGCAAATTCATACTTTTGTAAGCATAACATACTCTGCATACTAAATTTTAGATTTAAAAAAAGTCTTTAATTATTTTACCCTTGGTTTTTATTGTAGAAAGGATTAGCTTTGCGTCTTGTACCCAAATGAGCCTTAATGTAGTCTTTGTCAGCGCAACGTAGATCACGACGATGGTTTACATGCTTCCCAATAAAATTTAGCTATGAATTATTATCACAACAATTTCAAATCGACGTGACGATTTCATTGATACATAAATTAGCAAAACTGAAATCGATGTGATAACAAACAAAATTTTATTGATACATAATTTAACAAAATTATATTGTATATTCATGAACATATACAATTTTCCAAAAATAAATTTTTACATTTTATTACTATCTTTATTTTTTTAAGAGAACAAAATCTTGTCAAAAAAAATTAATAAAAACAAAAAATTTTTGGTTCCATATGAATATATTTTGAATATTTATAAAACTTTGACTGTGGTTTAAAGTATATCAAAATTTGTAGAACAAAAGCCAACCATATTGAATTTTTTTGGGTGTAATAACCATTTAATGATAAAATCTTAACCAAAACTTGTTTATCGTGACCAAGGTAATGTTACAAATAACTAAAATTTGTTTATCGCAACCATACATTGTTACAGAGAACATAATGTGATTCCTGTGACTATACCATAACCATATTTTTTCTTTACGTGTATGCTTAACGTAAAGATTATTCTTTTAAAGCTACTATATTTTCCATATCGTCTTATTATATCAACTCTTGCTTATATCGTTACCTAAAATGCATAACGCCCTAACTAACAAAAAATTTAAAATCTATTTTTTTATGACCTCCGATGTACCTCATCAAAGTACATCATCACGTTCAGACTGTATTGTTATGTTTTCAGTTTTACAGTGACTACAACTTTACCATATATTGTTAGTGAAAATTAAGCAGGGACTCCTAAAAAAATGAAAAATTAATTTTTTATAAAATAAAAATAAATAAATTTTTTATTTTTTTTTTTTTTTTTTCAAAAAATTACAGGTATAAATAATTTTTTTGACATAAAGTATATATAGAATTCTTTAAACGAGTCCTTGGCTACATTATATCCGAAGAAAGTTAAGCAGCTTTTTTGAAGGGCCCACTGATTTTCCGAATCTATCGAGGCCCATAAATAAAAATTGGTCACCAATTTCTCCACAACTGAATAAATGGTTTTACTACGCATTGAAAGTAGAATCACTTCTTGTATTTTATTCACTGTTGCACTGTGTACTTTGTTAGTGCACTGAACGCCTTTGTAATGAAAAAATGGTAAAACTAGAAAATAAAAAATTAATATATTATGACATTTTAAAAAACTATAAATCATATTTTGAGCCCGGCCATATTTTGCCGCCGAGTCAATTATCTGTACTTGAAAAATTAAAACCATGTGAAACGATTATGTTAAAAGTGTACTGAAAAGAACTGATCCGTTTGAAGAAAGTATTGAATGAAAATTTGCTACTCCAGAACTTTCCAATATGACAATATTCTGCTTGACTTTGCGCAACCATTAAAACTATTATCAACATTTGGAAATGTGAAGTTTTATCCCACCATCCACCGTATTGCCGTGACATTAGCCCTTACGACTACTATTTCTTTGGTTCAATGCTGAATGCCCTAACTGAAAGACGTTTCACTATAAAACAAATGTATTAAAAATTAACTTAATTGTTTTGTGGTCTTAAAAGATGAAAAGTAATTTTGGGATCAACTCCATATATTCCCAGCAGGCTGAAAAAATATCGTAGCCTTTGAAGGATAACGCATTGAATAAATCTCATTGGACTTATCTTAAAAAATATTGAATTATTAAAAAAAACACGATGGGAATTGAAGTATATAGCAATAAAACTATATGCCCTAAGACTTTGATTTTAATAATTATTTTTTAATTTATCTACAAAATTTTGTTACCTTAATATAACCTTAATGTAACATTAAATTAAAATAGATACACGAATTGTAGTTTATTTAGTTAATTTGTTAGAATTATAAAAAAATTACACAACAAAGGAATCAAACGAACAACGTAAAACAATTCTACTTAAAATAAAAATGCTTTTACATTCCTTTCCCTTTTGTATTCTAATCACATTTTCTTCCTTATATTTTCTTTCTTTATTGTTCCTTTTATAGTTATTAAGCTCCTTGATGGCTCTATTTTTATCCAACTTGACCGGCATTTATACCCACTGGCCGAAGGAGAAGGCACAAAGAAAAGCATTCATTGAGACGCGTCAATGTATTGAGGCTCGATTGCGAACACAGCGCGAAAACCAGCAACAGGTACGTTTGTTTGAGGAGTATTTTAAATATACAAATTTTTTTAAGAAAATAACAATATACAGACATACATATACGCACACGTAAATACACATTTACATGAAAACTTGCCTATTCAATTTTCAAATTTTTATCTAAACACAAGGCTGTACGCCAGTCAAGGATGCGGTTAACGCACAGAGATTAAGCGAAACCATTCGCCGTATAAAAGCACAGCTTTTAGGCTTTGCATAAAGTAGAGAAATATGCAAAAATATGTATGTTAAGTACTAAATTTTAGGAGTCAAATTTAAAACAAACTCAAATTATAAAATCCTTATAAAATTGTAAGACATATAAACTCACTTGAATTTTTTTATAAATAAATCATGTTTGTAATAACTTTAAACTTATAGCAAGGAAATTGCGTATGTTAATTTATATATCAAAAAATTATTTTTACAAATATTGTTGAACCTCAAAGCTGACTGCAGAAGATATTTCATTATAAAAGTTCCAACAAAAGTCCCTATTTTATTTTATTAGATTTTAATTTGTTCTTTAACATTAACAATAATGATTTCAAATGAATAAAAACAAACGATTTGGGATCAAACAGATAAAACAAATAAATATTTCGCGTTTTAGCAAATTCGCAGCACTGTTTCTGTGACAGCTGATTTGACAATTCTCGGTTGTTCTGAGGTTATTTTGGTTTGGCAATAATCTCACTTCAGAGAAATGTTTGCAACTTGTTAAAATTTTTTTTTAGATTATAATTAAATTCCACATTCACATAGGGCATTACGCTTGTTTTATGATGCTCGTAATCGCCCAATATGTTTACCATTAACTATAATTTTAACATGCAGTTTCTGTGTGCATAGTAAGGTGCGCTTTATGGGACTATGAAATCATTGTTCCATGTGTCTTCAGAAGCTACGATGGGTAGAATGTTGCACTCAACAGTTGTTGCACAGCAACATTCACATGACAAATTTTTCGTGCCTCAATTGAAACGCGCTAGTATTGCACACACGGTTTCCATAGGATTTCCATAGGCTCAGTTTACTTAGAACTTCGTTCAGGAAATTTGACGCCATCAAGTTATTTTCTCTGGAAATATACAAAGCCCGAGGTCTATGCAGGTACATTAGAATCGATAAAAGACTTGGTAAGGCATACAATATGCCTTACTGCCGAAATAGAATCAGATTTACTGCGAAGGGTTTGTGAAAATGGGTTCTCGATGTTATTTTATGTAGGCGCTAGACGCGCCGGCAACATATTATTTAATCATTAGCGCCATAAAACTATATAATTAACAAAGCCATAAGATAAATATTAAAAAATATTTATTTTATTTATTTAAATTTTAATTTATCCGTATCTATACGAATCACCATTTACATGTTTTCCTTCATCAAGTTTAGAAAATAAACAGTTTAGAAAATAAACGACAACAAAAAAAAAAAAACTACTAAGACTCTGCCAAATAAGAGATGTGATCACCTAACCGTTGGCTCTTATCCGACGGTGGTCTTACCACTAAAGTCCTTTTCACACTATTATACTGAGTATTAAGACTTGTCAAATACTTGAATCCAATGAGAAAGTGTGATAGTGTGAAAGCAGTATGTTATCAAAATGTGAAATAATACGGAAAGAAATTTGACATCCCATAATACCAAACCATTTTTAGAAAATTTTCTAAACGATAACATTTTTCATTTTATCAGGATTGTGTTTTTTTAAAGCAAAGAACCAAGCTGATTGAGTCGCAGCCGATAGTTCGCCACCGCCAATGAAATGTTTTCTTTGTCCTGTACCTGTATTAAATTGCCATCAGTCTTAACGCCTACGTACATATGTACTTTATTTCTGCCATACCTAGAAATTGTTGAATGTACGTATTATTTTTTTTTGTTTTGTTTTTTATTTTTTTATTAACCGAAAACTTGAACGGCAAAACAAACTTAAGACCCGTCACCTCTGCCGTCCACATAAAATTGCTCAGCCAACGCCGTTCAATGTCTCGTCTCGGCTTGTTCCTTTGCTGATATTTTTCATTTTATTTGAAGTGTGATAGTGTGAAAACGAAATGTTATGTTACGTTAGATTTTTTGACAATCACACAATTCTCATTGGATTTCTATCTTACAAAATCCAATGAAAATCTTAATACTCAGTATTATAGTGTGAAAGGGGCTTAAGTAAAATAAAAGCGTAGATTAGCGCCCCCACTGTGTAGTACAGCACACCCTACGATAATGCACCGTGTGTAAAAGAAGGCATCGATAGGCGCACTAGATGTACCGCACAGTCACAGTGAGTTGCAATTTTAGAACATGGCAAACCATGTACTCATGTCCTAACCTCTTGCTTAGGGTTGGAGACTATCCAACTACTTTTGTTGAGAGTGCAACAGCACACTTTGATCCACAATGCACCATCTCTGCATATATCGATCTTAATCCAAAACCACCACGTGTACTACCGATGGGGACCTTACCAATAACCGGTCACAGAGAAAAGAGGCTCTCTGTGGGGCTACCGATTCCCGTGGTATCAGTCCTTTGGATATTGGTCGGGTCTCGAATAGAACCAGTGATATAAATCAACAAATAAGAGTTGTGGAGATTTGTTTCTGATATCTCGCTTTTCCATACAACAAAACAATATCAAAAATACAACAAATATGAAAGCAAAGGCGCTCGCCTTTCTTACCATCAGTCCACCTTTTGTGGAACCTATCATTGATATTATTACCAAAATTCCCGAAACTATATCCGACAGATTGGTATAGCAACAGTTTTCTTAAACAAAGTTTCTTACAATGTCTTTTTCGAAGTTTTTTTATTTATTTTTTTTAATTTTTAGCCTTTACAGTGTAAAATAATAAAAATAAAGCAAGTGACTTGTTGTGCCTTTTGTGCATTTCTTTGTATTCTGCTCTTTTATACAGCCACTGTAAGTAATTTTTTCCTTCAGCGGTTTCATTATACTTTTAAAAATTAAAAACAAAAGATTGCAAGTGGTTTTATTGTCTTGTTTTTTTATTTTCATTTATTATGGTTTTTACCTCATTTCATGCTTAATCACTTGGAAGCACTATAGAAAAGAAAACAAACATGAACTTGTGTGTTTAAGTATTAAAAATAATTAATGCTAAACCACATGAGAGCTCAGTATGCGTAACTCGTGCGGCAAAAAAAAAGAAACATTAATATAAATTAATTAAAATTAATTTAATAACACTGATCTGCAGAGCAATACTCTTCTATCACGAACAGACTTAGAGTAGGTCATACCATACACCATATCAAAATGAAATCGAGTATATGCCTTTGGCATACGGAAATGACGAGCTCTATAGCTTTTGGGCATTAACGGAAAGGAGGGAGGCGTAATTTACTTGACACCACAAACCGAAAATAAGTTTTTTTTCGATTCGAATATACTTTGAACTATATGTAATATTATATGTACTATATTTATATTTCTATGTAATATATCCATAAAAAATATACTTCCATTAGGTATGATAAAAAATATAGTGTTAAATATATAAAGTAAAATATTCTTGTAGATCTTAAAGATACACTTACCATAACTTCACAATCGCGAAAACTCCCTGTAAGAAACTTGTGATGATAAAAATCAGCGGATCTTGTTTTCACTGAACATTTATGTAGTGCATGTTATTGTTGTATTATGAATTATAATACTACTATTTTCCCCTGGGGGAACTAATTGTCACTGCTGTACATTCTCAAAGCTTTGACGCAGTGCTGTCAGAGAAAATGGGAAATGGGCACTAGACGCCAGAGTTTTTGGAGCCTTAATCTGAAGGAACAGATATGTTTTATTATGCGTTCTTTTCAAGGCCCGACCAGTGTACAAACGACTGGAACCAGGGGAACCGGTAGCCCCACAGAGAGCCGCTCCTCTCTGTGGCCGTTTGTTTGAGAGGTACCCTCCGGGGGTTCATGTGGTGGATGTGGTTTGGATCAAAATATGCAAAGATGCTGCAAGGTTAATCAAGTGTGCTGTTGCACTCTCAACAGAAGAAGAAAATTACATGGAATTTAAAATTTTCTAATTTAAAATACTAACAACATATGGGATAATTGTAGCCACTGTAAAATAGAACAACTCTTGTAAACATAGCAATACAACCGGGACGTATCTAGGCACCTTAAATAACTTTCTACCTATACAAGTTTTTTACTAACCTATAAATTTCTTGCATTTCAAAATGTAAATTTTAATTACAAAAATTCTACTGATTTATTTTGCTACGTTTGTGATGAATTAACTATAAATTGGAACAACAAACAAGAACTTCCATACTTAGAAAGGCCTATCAACTAGAGATTTTATCGATAAGAGACAAATATTGGCTGCTGGCTAAGAACTTTAAGCGGTCGGTTTAAAGAAAATCATAAAATCATTAATTATGCCAAGGATTTGGAGTAAAACCCCAAGTCACTAAAATTATTGTTACTTTTACATGGTGGTAGAGCAAGGATTTATGAGAAGAATAAAATCTCATATCCCAATATATTATCCGCCATAGGATAAATTTTTTGAAGTGCCTTCTAACAGAGATGAAGAGACATTTAGCAAAGAATTTATTTTCCTCATAAATCAATCTATTTACTGCTCTATAGGTGCTACTTCAAGTTCATCAAAAACCTCTCGTTTTCAAACAGGATTTAAATGATCTTGTTCAAGATCTCTCAAAAAAACAACGTCTTGCAAAATCTCTTTAAAGTTAAATAGCTTATGTGTCACTTAAGTTTTTCCAACATTCTTCTGCCTGGAGTTTTCCCAACCATAAAATACAAATGTTTTTTAACATGTTGTTGTTTTATCACTAATCTACTTAGGCCATTAATAACGATTTCATCAATCAATAAATTTATGGCAACAAAAATAAGTTTTCTATTTTTATGCTACAAACTTGGTATTTGTGATCTTTTTGTATTTTAATATAAAAAAAAACAATCAAATCATCAAATATCCCTAAAGCACAAGTAAAGCTCAAATTTGATTAGAAATTACATCAAGGATGGCAGGATTATATAAAAAATTTCTGATACGAAAGGAGGCAAGAAAAACATGAAAGTATCAAACCAATATTGTATTGTTTACAAATCATTTCTTTCATAAGGCAGCCCTCTGAGCTCAAACAATTTTTTCTTAAGCACCAAACTTTAAAAATAAATATTTCTAAATATGAACGCAAATAGTTGTTCTTTTATATTTAAGTATATAAAGTTGTATAATTAAATAAAAATAGTGGGCGAAAATATATAAAATGAAATACGACCCTAACACATTGGCCAGCGCTCCAATGAAAATTTAAGAGCACTCGACAGCATGCAGAAGAATGCAGAGAAGCCCTTTAATTGCAGCAACATATAGGCTTAGTGGAAAAACTGGGGATTGTGATTCTCTCGTTTCTTGTTATTCTGTTCCAATGAAAAACATAACATATGCAAAAACGAAAAGGTAGTTTTTGCGTATGTTAGGTTTTCATTATTTTAAAACAGCGTCACGTTTTAAATAATGAAACACGTTGCGCAACCGTGTTTAAAATATTTGACATTCCAAAATAAAAGATGCCTTGAAGTTTGCAGTACCTTTAAATCGGAAAAAAATCGGCTTTTTTCTATACTGTTTCTTGGAAATAATATATTTTTGTGGAAAAACAGATACTAAGGTACCTCCTCACAAAATTTTGTTAAAATGCATTTAGTAGTTTTTACGTGATGCGAAAGTAGACAGAAAGATAGACAGACAGCAAATGAGTTATTGTTTTATTATAACGGGTGTATTTTTATAGAGGTATAGAATTTTAAGTTGCAATAAAACAACGATGGATTATTCGATTGACATGAATTTTATTTATCCGAAAGATAATCTTGTGGCATTACATTTTAAATATGATTTTTGCTATATGACCGCCACGGCTGGCACAGATGTAGTCCAATCTGGACGTCCAATTTTCGATGACTTTTTCCAACATTTGTGGCCATATATCGGCAATAACACGGCGAATGTTGTCTTCCAAATGTTCAAGCGTTTGTGGCGCATAGACCAATGACTTTACATAGCCCCACAGAAAGTAGTCTAGCGGTGTTAAATCACAAGATCTTGGAGGCCAATTCACAGGTCCAAAACGTGAAATTAGGCAGTCACCAAACGTGTCTTTCAATAAATCTATTGTGGCACGAGCTGTGTGACATGTTGCGCCGTCTTGTTGAAACCACATCTCCTGGACATCATGGTTATTCAATTCAGGAATGAAAAAGTTAGTAATCATGGCTCTATACCGATCACCATTGACTGTAACGTTCTGGCCACCATCGTTTTTGAAAAAGTACGGAGCAATGATTCCACCAGCCCATAAAGCGCACCAAACAGTCAGTTTTTCTGGATGTAACGGTGTTTCAACATACACTTGAGGATTACCTTCACTCCAAATGCGGCAGTTTTGTTTATTGACGTAGCCATTCAACCAGAAGTGCGCTTCATCGCTAAACAAAATTCGCTTATGAAAATCGGGAACAACGGTAATCTCGCTTTGTAACCAAATTGCACTATTTGCAAGCGTTGTTCAGGCATGAGTCTATTCACGATGAATTGCCAAACCAAACTGAGAATAAATCACAGCTGTTAAATCGGTCGCCATCTTGAAAAGTAATGCCAACTCAAAATTCTATACCTCTATAAAAAACACCCTTTATATATACTATACACATGTCTATACATTGTATAGATATGTGTATGGATTGGATCCTGTTTATACTTCTTTGTATGGAGTTTCTCTATTAAAACTTCGCACTGTTATTTTTTTTTTTTTTTTTGCATAAAATAATAAATAGTCAAACATCCAGATATTTATGTAAAAGAAAAACGTTTTTCTTAATCGAATCGTATCTTAATACCTCGGCATAAATTCCTAATGTCTGAATGGCAGTTTTATGTATGTACATGCTGCTCGTCTTTGAACAATCTTCCACCAGGTCAGAAGGTAAACAGCCATGCTAAAATTTTTAAATTTTTTTTATTTAAATTTTATAAATAATTTTAAAAATAATTTCTGGTTTATGTTTGATTTTTTATAATCTTGTTATATTGTTACTTATACATATATTAAGTTTATTATGTTAATCACCAAATTTTGTAACGTAATGTGGCTTTGTGCTATAAATATTAGACTCCGTCTTTTTTTACAGGAAATTAAATAAATAAATCTTTCCTTGTTGAATGGTCAAATATCACTTAAGAGCAACAAGATGACAGTATAACACTAAGTATAACTCTCAATAGATAACTCAATTTGTATCTCATTTAGTTTTGATCGTACACATTATTAACAAAATAAAGTCTACTTCAAGTCTACTTTATTTTAAATTTTATATGAAAATTTTTTTTTAAAGTATACTTTAAATAGGCTTTATTTCTTTTACATAAGGCCATGTATATTTAAAAAATATATAATAAATATAATAATTAAATATTATTTCATCAATATACATTTCTTCTCCTTTCCTTTTTTATCGAAAAAAATCCCTCAATTTCTTTTTCACGATAAAACCATAAAACCATTTATGCTTAATTGGGTGGCATCTTCGTATGTGAATAATGTGCATTCATTTTTGGAACAGGAACGTCTTTTATTATCTGTGTTGCCACGCCACGTTGCCATGGAAATGAAAGATGATATTGCGGGACAACCGCGTGACACACAATTTCACAAGATCTACATACAACGACACGAGAATGTCAGGTAAGTGAACCTTGAAAACTTTAAATTATTTTGAAAATTTTAATCATAAGTTTATATGCTAAACTAAGTTAAAAAAGAAAAAGTTAAATAAGGTTATAAGCATATTTTATACTAAGCAGCTAATTTAGGATCACAAATAAGTCAAGCAGAAACTGAGATAAAAAGCTTACAAAATTATTTTAAATTATTTCATATGCCTGCCTAAGGCGAATTGCCTTAATTTTCAAATATTTTTTTAACATTAAAAATGTATTATTTTTAGTATTTCAGCAAAAAACAAAAACGTGAATTTCTGACCTCATATTCCTGGTCATATTCACCTTCGTTTGTAGCAGTAATAAATAATAGAGGAGCTTTACAAAAGACAAAACGGGAGATTAGTAGATAGACCTTAATACCTCATGTATAATCATTAAAATTAATTCAATTTCTAAATATTATTTTTAAAATATACCTCAATATGATGTTCATTAATTTCAATTGTTTGCTTTGAAATTAATGAAAATCATAAAAAATTCACATGGAAATCTTTTAGAAGGAAATTTATATTTTTTTATATCATTATATCGTACATACTCTGTTGTGTTGCTTTTAAGGCACTTCTCCTAATCTATTATTTATTACCTTGGGTAAGAAAGGAAGAAATTAAAACAAAAACGTTAACGTAAAGAGAAAATATATTTTACGCACTTTTAAAGTTGTTGCATATTTTAAATTTAAGTTAGGAGAAAATCGATTTTGAATACAATTGAAGTTTGAGAAGGAGATTCGAATAATAAAAGATACACAATTAAGCAGACAGACACAGACGAGAAAAGGAAGGAGGGTGCATTGTGGGTTGGAAACCCGTCAAGGGGGTTGGAAAACCGACCGTAGCTCCTCAGAAAGCAGAAAGCCACTATTTTTGTGGAGGTTCAGGTCATACCGTTTGACATAACAAAATGAAATTTAGTATATGTCTTTGGTATATGGAGATGAAGAGCTGTGTAGTTTTTGGGCATAATTGGGAGAGGTCAAGGGGTAGTTTCCTTACCCCCAAATTTTGTGAACGGTCTAGAGGTTATACCGTATGACATATTAAAACGAAATTCAGAATGTGCCCTTGGTTTATGGATATGAAGAGCTGTATACATTTTGATCATAATTGGGGCAAGGGGTAGTTTACTTAACACCCCAAACTGAAAATCATTAATTTTTCGATTCGAATATTCTTTGAACTTTTATTCTTTATGTAATCCATAAAAATTTCTGTATTCATTGGGTATGGTAAAGTTGAGTGTAGGCCACTCCAGTTTTATTTCTTTTTGTAAAGGGTATCATCCCTACTAAAATATCTTGCTTTCAAAAATAAAAGAAGGTTTTCAGTATGTATATTGGTAGAATTAGGTGATTTAACTACTTTTTCTCTATTTTATCTTGGAATGGAGATCTTTTTGCGAAAAAGAGTATATTATATTTGAATCAGGATACTAAGGTACTTCCTCGCGAAATTTTATTGGAATACACCTAGTAGATTTTACGTGATGCATACACAGACAGACAGGAAAAACGTACTATTTTATTATTATATTTTATTTTTTTAAGTTTTTTAGGATACACATCGGAGAAGAAAAAATAAGGAAACTCGTAATAAACTTTTTACAAAAATACATGACTAAAACGAAAGTGAATATGTCTAGAAATTAGTCAAAAACGCCATTAAAAAATGGCTTTATTTTAAACTTAACCACCGGTTGGACCTTTATGTCCTTGAAATATGATTTGTTTCACAATTTTATATAGAACTATGACCATTTTTCTGAACCCGTTATCTTCGGGATGTCTTATTAAAACGTAAACTTTCATAACTTCCGAACGAATATGTTATTATAGCCATCTTATCACATTTCGCTAAGATATGCTCTCGACTCCCAGATTTCGTCAAAAAAATTTATTTAATGCGAAAGAAATTAAAAACAACAATTATTCAATTTACGTTATAATATTTATTTCGCTTCTCACTAAAATTGTTTTTTTTTTGTCCCTTAGCCGTTGTGTTAGTTAATCACTCTACCACGTAAACACGACTCTTAATTTCTCTTATCATATATGAATCTCACCACCCAGCAGCGTCATCGTTGGTTAATTTACATGCGATAGAATAGACTTGGACATCGCAAAAATACCTATTAAGAATAACCCGGAACAGTGTCGATGGCCTGAGTGTATGCTCCATAGGACCATAAATGAACTCGGAGAAAAATAACTCTCAGGGGAGACTATGCTCGAAATCCTCAGAGGTATTTTTACTCACGTAACTCAGCCAGAAGAACTAACTACTCTTTAGCGTAGCTGGGCCAACGTGCCACAGCAAGACATATACTCTTGTGTAGAAAGACTACTCTGAGGGGAGAATTATACTCTCTGCAATCGGAATCTCTGAACTCAAAGAATATATATCTCAGTGCTCAAATGTGAATATTCGTAAAGTCTTTAAAGTGGTAACTTGAGGAGATGCTAACTCTGAACCCTCAATAAGTATATAGGACTTTCACTTCGCCTGTCAGTCTAAAGAACCATCTACTGCACTTACTGGTTCAAAAAAGTTATCTCTATAGAAGGACAATTTTGTTCTTAATCTTCTGATGTCCCAATTATGTCAATTTTACCCAGTCTTGAGTTATCACGAAATATACTAAAGCGAACGCTTAACTAAGGGAATAATATATCTCACGCCCCTTCAAAAATCTCGACATGATTGAAAACGCCCTTTCATTTCACTTCATGTTTTCTTAACACAGAATAAAGTGTTTTGCACCAATTAACAGTTTTAATTAGTTTTAAATTAAAGTTCAATAAATTTTTTAATTGATACAAATATATATTTATTTAAATCTGAACAAAAAAAAATTTTAATTTTAATTAACAAATAATTAAATCAATTAAGTATTTAATTAAATTTTAATCTAAAACCAATTAAAACCTTTAATTGGTGAACATATTTTTCTGCAAAAAAAAATTCACTTTGATTTCAGATTGAGTCAAACAGAATTTTTTTATTAATAAAAACTTTTGTTTCTGAAGCCTAAATTTTTTTTTAAAAATCTTAATTTGTAAAACACAGCTAAAATTAAATATTTTTGCTGAGCATTTTAACATATTAGTCTTTCAGGGAACACCTGCAACCTGTAGTACTAATTTATGTTTTTGAGAGCTTCAAAGTTAATTTAAATTAAATTAAATAATAAATTATTTTATTTTATTTTTAGCATTTTATTTGCTGATATTTGCGGTTTTACAAGTCTGTCAGATCAATGTACAGCAGAAGAACTGGTGCGTCTGTTAAATGAGTTGTTTGCCAGGTAAGTGAAGTGAAAAAATCTAAATACTATCAGCAGTTTAAGGGAATAAATATAACAATGTACAATATTATATTGTGTACTGTAGCATTTACAATGAAAAAAATATATTTGAAAAACAATAAATAAATAATTATTACCAGTTTTAATTAGTTTCAGATACAAATTTAATTAATTTTTTACTTGACTTAATTATATAATTAATTAAGAATAAATTCAATAATATTTCAATTAAGAAGATAATTGAATTAATTAAAAATTAAATTAAAGTTGTATCCGAAACCAATTAAAACTGTTAATAGGAGCAAAAAATTTTTTCTGTGTAGAAACTAATAACTTCAGGTTATATTTGTTTAATTCTAGGAAGTTAAATTATAATGAATATAAAATAAATATAAAATAAATACAAATGTCAAGTTGACCTTGGTTAAGATCATGGTATTTTTCGTAAAGGGAAAACGACTTTGATAATTTGTAATTTTACTTAAGGATTTGTTAATTAATTGTTTTACTACTAATTATTAGTATTTTTATTATGCCAGGATATCTCAATATATTTTTTATAAAATCTTAAAGCGAGTATGTATTAAAGATTAAGAAGGTCAAAAATGTATTAAGGCAAAACCATTCTTCAGATTTTTTGACTATGACCGGTTTAGAAAACTGTCGTTCTATTAAAAAATGTAACACAATATCATAGACACCTAAAGTTTTACGTGAAAGTCGCAACTTATAAACAAATTGTGGAACAAGATTAACGTGAGTACCTACCTATTCGGCCTAACCTCACGGTGGTCTTACCACCGAGTGAAACTTAGGCGTAGACTAGCGCCCCCATTGTGTAGTATAACAACACTTTATAATTGCCACCAATCGCTTTTTGTGTGTGATACAGTCACAATGAGTAGCAATTTATATAATATGGCAAGCCTTTCCAAGGCAAGCCTAGATCCACATTATAACCTCTTGCTTAGGGGTTTGGAGACTATCCAAACTCCGTCTGTTGAGAATGCAACAGCACACTTGATCGACCGTGCACCATACCTACATAAATCGATCTTAAACCACAACCACCACGTCTACCCCCGAAGGGGACCTCACCAATAACCGGTCACAGAGAGGTACCAGTCCTTTGGGCACTGGTCGGGCCTCGAAGAGAACCCGTGATTTTACTCACAGACCTTTTCTTCCAGATTTAGGATCTAGGAACCCTAGCGTCTGGTGCCCGTATTTTCCCCGAGCGAACCGAGTCAAAGCATTTGCCATTCCTGCAGTGACAATTGGAACCCCCGGGGGTACTTATAAAGAAATGAAAAATAATCGAGAAGAAGTTCAGGATCCATCTACATAAGCGTTCAAAACATGAAAAACATGTTATAGTTTAATTCAGCCTCAGCCGCTTCAGAAGTTGTTAATGCTGCCTTCGGCTTAGGTTTTCTTGAAATATTTATGGTTGCTATGAACAAATTAAAATTGTTTTACACATTATTTTAGTTACGATAAACAAGTATTGGTTAAAACGTTATCATTAAAAGGTTACTACACCCAAATAAAACCATCATATGTTGTATGGTTTGATTTATACAAAGTTTCCGAAACATGAAACCGGCTAGGAAACAATATTCAATGCCTGCTAAATGAGTTGTTTGCCGGGTTTTAGCTGTTAATTCTTACCAGAAAGGGGACGTCAGTTACATTGGCTAAATTTGTATGACCATGTGTTTATTTGTTATGTGCATTGAGTTACTTACATTAAATTATTGGGCCAATCAAATAAAAATTCTATACATAAAAAACAAACTTTAACAGAACCACTTGTGTACATGAAATATTTTTTGAAATTTTTGTTGCTGGTTTAATTAGTAATCAAAATGGAATACAAATAAATCAGTAAAGTGCGAGTTAGACACACACACGTAGGGTTCCGTATTATGTTCAGTACAACTTTAAAAATTAAAGTTGTTAATTTTTTTCATGGCTTATGGGGCAACATTTAATTTTAAAATTAAAATCATATTCGCAAAAACTGCATCACTATTGAAACACCCTTTAAATTTTAGGAACACCCTTTAGTTACTAGGAATTGTTACAGCAGCCGAAGTACAACATCTACTGTTAACATTTCAAGAGTCTACCTATTACGGTTAAAAAAAAGACTATTTACACACAAACCATGTGTCTGTCGGAACACCCTTTAATTTTATTATTTGTTATAGCGGCCATGGCAATGCTCTATCTTTGAATATATCGAGCCAACGTTTAAAAAATAAGTCACTATATGTGAAAACATGTCACTGTCGGCACACCCTTTAATTTTTCTATTTGTTATAGTGGCCACTTCATGTAAAAATTTCAAGAGTCTACCTATTATCTTTTAAAACTTAGAACATATATGTACATGCAAATCATGTCACTATTGGAACACCCTTTAATTTTTTGGTTTAATTTTGTATACGTGCTTATAAAGCGAACATAGTTTTAATTACTATCTGTAAATTGTAAGTGGTTGGCTCCGACAGCTCAAGAAATAAAGACATAAACCTAAATAACACGTACAAATATCTCATTACCAAGAAAGAGGGAGAACAAGTAGGGAAAGTACGAAATTTTTCCGATTCAATGGTAGTGCAAACTTGGCAGCAACTTTTATTTTTGCCAGCGGGTAATTTAAAACACTACATTAATTTTGGAAATTTTATACAAATTTTTGATTTTTAAATAAAGTCTATGTTTCTGAGTAATTACTCAGGGATGGGTTAAGAGTTAAGAGTCTTAAAGTGGATTACTTTCAAAACATAATAAGGACGCTGATGAAGTCGTGGGCATAACTAGTTATGAATAAATTAAATATTCTTAGATAAATTAAATACTATAAATTAATAAATTACAAAAAATTAACTTTAATAATATTCTTCTCTTCGACATAAAAGCTTAAAAATTAATATTTTCTGTAAATTAGCAAAAAAAAAAAATTTTTTTTAATTCACATAGACGTTTTGGGTGCTGTGATAGGTGGGATACCTTCCCCAGCCTATAAAATATTTAAGATTTTATATTTATGGTATTAAGGCGTATGTAATCCATTTCTTTTAATAATTACATTATTTTTACAAATAATATTTTATGTCACCACCCACAAAAGGGGAAGGGACGAAAAATTTAATTTTAGTATATTCAGGGTTCAAGTTTAGGGTTTTAAACATTCGCTGACTATAAAAGTTGATTTAGCTAAATAAAAGTATAGGAAAAATAAAAAAATAAATTATTCATGTATAGGATTCGATTTCTGTTGTTTTATAGCTTTAACAGCCTATGACCATAAGAGATTTTTCTGCCAAGTTTCATTAATATAGGGGCACTCAATAAATTTTCAGAGCCACTATAAACTACAAAAAAAGTTTGCGTCGCTATATAAACATTTCGTGCCGTTAGTGGTCAGTTAATTAATATAAAATTTAATTATTTATTTTGTCCCAAGATTTCTGAATGACTTCAATACTTTATTCACATACTTTCATATACTTTATTCACATACTTTTTGGGCTAACCAATGTTTTTTATTTATTTATAAATGAAGAAAAAAGGCTTTTTAACCCATTTGGCCCAAACAGTTACTTTACGACCCCCCTTGTTGTGTTTTGTTTTTTTTTTCTTTAGAATAAGGATGGTCGTCTCTTGAAATCAGTTGGACCAATTTAAGAAACCCCAAATTCCTTTGTATGTGAAGGCGTAAAAGCAACCCATCTTTTAATGCTGATGGCTAACATCTAAAGGGTGTTTTTTATAGAGGTATAGAACTTTAAGTTGTAATAAAACAACGATTATTTGATTGACATGAATTTTATTTATCCGAAAGATAATCATAATCTTGTGTCTTTACATTTTAAATATGATTTCTGGCATACGACCGCCACGGCTGGCGCGGATGTAGTCCAATGTGGACATCCAATTTTCGATGACTTTTTCCAACATTTGTGGCCGTATATCGGCAATAACACGGCGAATGTTGTCGTCCAAATGGTCAAGCGTTTGTGGCTTATCCGCATAGTCCAATGACTTTACATAGCCCCACAGAAAGTAGTCTAGCGGTGTTAAATCACAAGATCTTAGAAGCGAATTCACAGGTCCAAAACGTGAAATTAGGTGGTCACCAAACGTGTCTTTCAATAAATCTATTGTGGCACGAGCTGTGTGACAAGTCTTGTATAAACCACATCTCCTGGACATCATGGTTATTCAATTCAGGAATGAAAAAGATAGTAATCATGGTTCTATACCGATCACCATTGACTGTAACGTTCTGGACACCATCGTTTTTGAAAAAGTACGGACCAATGATTCCACCAGCCCATAAAGCGCACCAAACAGGCAGTTTTTCTAGATGTAAGCGTGTTTCGACATATACTTGAGGATTACCTTCACTCCAAATGCGGCAGTTTTGTTTTTTGACGTTGCCATTCAACCCGAAGTGCGCTTCTTCGCTAAACAGAATTCGCCTATGAAAATTGGGAACAACGGTAATCTCGTTTTGGGCCCAAATTGCACTAAATTCCAGCGTTGTTCAGGCGTGAGTTTATTCATGATGAATTGGCCAACCAAACTGAGAATAAATCACTTGACGGCTGTTAAATCGGTCGCCATCTTGAAAAGAAATGCCAACTTAAAGTTCTATACCTCTATAAAAAACACCCTTTATGTGCAATATTTGATTCAGATCGGAACACGTCTTTTGTTCGAAAATACACTACGTCGTTATATTGTGCGACGCGGCGCATACTGCTATTCAAGAATAAAGTTAAAAAGAGCCTATTATCTTTAATTTCTACAAAAAAAATTTCCAGTCTACAAAAAAAAAATAAAAACTTGAAGATCTTCCGAAATGCCACCATGCAGAGATATTAAAAAAGTTGCAGAATCACTAAATGCAGTGTATCGAGCTTATCAAAGCCTTGGTTAAAAAGTAATAAATTAATAAAATAAAATCGTATGTATGTTCTTTGTTACATGACATGTCATTAGTTTGACATTTACATGAATAAGATTAAAATAACAAACGATTTTTATTATTTATTTTAACAGATTTTCTTTAAATTTTATCTATTATGTTTTCTTATATAAATAAGAATTTTTCGGATAACAATACTGATGTTTGTAAAGCTTTTTGTGGACCACTTTACAAATAAATAGAACTTTTATAATACCCTTATTATAATTTTTTTCTACAAATATAACATTTGAATATGTGTAGGGATTAAGATCTGCAGAAAATCACTAATTGAAAATTTAAATCCCTTTTGAAAGGCACTAATAAGAAATGAAAAAAAAGAAAGAAAGAAATATTAATAACAAAACATAAAATGAAATAAACCTCAAGCCCAATTGTAAATTTATAAAATACTCGTAAGTTAAAAATAGAAACACAAATAGCCCACTTAATTAACATATGCGTACATAAGAACCTTTATGTAATTCAAGCAGATTTTAGTTATGTATGCAAATATTTCAAACTAAATTTGTTTTTATCCTTACGCAAAATTCCCTAGATACTTCACATTAATATACAACAGACATTTACAAAAACAGATAAACATCATGTACTAATACACATGCATTTAAATCTAAATCTTTTATGGGTCTTATTTGTTAAAAATGTGTAAAATTTGAAGCTGTATTTATTTAATGGCAGACTGTTTGCATTCGAGTGTAAATTTTAACTTTTACTACTTCTTTGTTCCACTTCATTCCAGATTTGATCGATTGGCTGCTGAACATCATTGTCTTCGTATTAAATTATTGGGTGATTGTTATTATTGTGTCTCAGGGTTGCCAGAACCAAGACCGGATCATGCCCATTGTGCTGTAGAAATGGGTTTGGATATGATTGATGCAATAGCGTAAGTAGACCAAAAAAAATTAAGAGATACAAAAAATGTTTAAATATATTTTGTATAAATTTATTTAACCATCAAACTGCATGCTCTTCAATGGCTTTTATCACCAACTCATACATACATATATACATACAAACACGCATGGAAACGAACACTAAAGGTCACAGTATATTTTTAGACACAATTTTTTTTTTTTGTTATTTTAACAAAACAAGAGCTGTTATAGAATTTTGAAGCAGATTTAAACAACAAAAAAAGATAAACATGAAGCAGAAACAACAATAGGATAATTAACTCTTAAGCTGTGAGGTAACAGGGAAAGTTATTTAAGTTATAAAAGTTTTATATTAAAACTAAAAGGAACCAAAAAAATGTAAAATATTGAATATCTAACTAAGAATTTATAGAAGTGTTTTGCTCAAAGTATCCAAGAATAAGAACATCAGTTTTGGCAAGACTATTTGTTTTTTATATTTATTTATATCTACACATATGTACATATAATAAAACTGTAACAGGACCATTTCTGTACATGAAATATTTTTTTGAAAATTTTGTTTGCTGGTGCAGTTAGTAATCGGAATGGAATACAAAAAAACAATTTTTAGATGATTTGTCTTTCTGTCTGTCTGAACACTATTTACAGAACTCTGCAATAATTTTTGAATTTTATATAAATTTTAGAATTTTGTTCAAGGATAGGAGCCTCTATATAAAGACAGTACATACACCATAACTAATGCACTATTCTTAAAATTTGGTGTGGATTAATTTCAAAGCAAAATCGAACAAAATATTGTTAGGGTCCCTAAGACGTGGCGGGCACAGCTAGTCTATGTATATAAAGCACAAATTATGCATGTTTGTCGGAGAGCTATAGTCGATCAAGCTTTCTTAAATTTTTCCAGTTTGTTACCATATATGCGGTGGGTAAAAAAATAATATATATTTCTTCGATATTACCAAAGGGCGTGGCACTATCCGCACAAACTAAATATTTATCATCGTGTTACTTGGGAACCGTAATTTTATGCAAATAGCGCGCTTATTAATGTATATAATGTAGAAAAAACCTGAATAATGGGCGTGGAACCTCCCGTACAAAATGAAAAATTATTACCGTGTACCTCGAGTGCTATAATAGGGAGAATCTTGTACCAGTAAGCCCCATATTAATATACATAGAGTGGCGAATCTCATACTGGATTGAAATAGTTGGATTGGTACCTCCCACACAAAGCGAACAATTATTACCGTGTGCCTAGAGAACTGAGATAGCAAAAACCAGATTGGATTTAAACCATACAAAGAAAATAATTATTATCGTCTGCTTCGGAAACTGCAATGCTAGAGTTTTAAAATTACGCGCAAGTAATTTCTATACAATTATACATAGCTTAGCAAAAAACAAAATGTATTGGAATAGTGGGCGTAATTTGTTAACTTCAACGCTATTGTGTTAATAAACGAAAAAATATAAATTTGTAAAAATACAAAGAGAATAAAAATAAAGAGAAATGTTTGCTTGGTAGTATAGTGTGTAAAAGTGTATCAGTTGAAATCAAAGTAACAACGGAAGAGGTTTACTCTATTAAATTATTTTGTTGTATTTTGTTTTATTTTTGCTTCCACTCAACACAAAAATGTAACTTTGAGAGAGAGCTTTGTTTCTCTCCATTTATAGCTTTCAACGTACGTCAAAAGTTAAAAGTTGCCCAACGTTCGTACTTTGCGTTGAAGGAGACGTACTGATTGTGACAACGCTCATTAGAAAAGCTGTATTTCAACTTTCTTGTGCTTTGAAAAAGTCGACGTATAACGTATGACGGATTCTATGTGCCACGGCCTTAAAACAATTTCAAAAAGCTCTATCTCCTATGAAATATAATATACAAATTAAAATTTCTCATATGCTATTTCTTTGATAAGTTTGTTTAAATAGAAAATTAATAACAATTGCAACTACCGGGTAGATAGATACGAAGAGTGCTGATAACGGACGAGCTATCTAGAAAATGCATTCCACTCTGCTGGTATCTAATTTTTCTTTATCTCTTTATAATTAAGAACTTAAGCCTAAATAATTAATTTTATTCATTAGGAACTATAACACACTGTGTAATTTTTTAAGTCATGGAAAAATAACCATATACGGACACCACTACGTCATAAAAGACCAAAAAAAAGACCACTGTCTCCCAGTTTTGCCCAAAGTCCTCCATGTTTTTTTTTTATGGGCCCTCAAAGATGTTGGGCCTCGATGTCATTTTTGCAAAAAAATGATCATTTCCTCAAGCTCATATTTTCTGAGGCAAAGTTGTAGCTCTTGTCATAGAGAACAAAAATTGTGAACATATAAAATCAAAAAAACTTCATCTTCAAGGTCAATAAGGCAAAAAACTTTAAAAAATTCCATTTTTTTACCTTTTTTCCCTGTTCAGGTCCATAGGTAGCAAAGCGTTCAAAATTCAAGGAAACAATCAACTAGAAAAATGAACCTAAGATCTCAATTAACAACTTTCTAGAACATATGAACTATCAATGATTCTTAACACCGTTTAGGTAGCGCCAAAAATGAAAAATTTCCCGAAAATTTTTTAGCTACTTAAGCGCTTAAGAATCATTCCTACGGAGTTCATATGTTCTAGAAAGTTGTTTATTGAGATCTTAGGTTCATTTTTTTAGTTGATTGTTTCTTTGAATTTTGAACGGTTTGCTACCTATGGACCTGAACAGGGGAAAAAAGGTAAAAATAAATTGAATTTTTTAAAGTTTTTTGCGATTTTGACCTTGAAGATGAAGTTTTTTTGATTTTATATGTTCACAATTTTTGTTCTTTATGACAAGGGCTACAACTTTGACTCAGTGAGTATATCAAAATTCCAAACGGTTTGCAAAATATGAGCTTGAGTAAATGATCATTTTTTTGCAAAAATGACATCGAGGCCCCATATCTTTGAGGGCCCATAACAAAAACCTGGAGGTCTCTAGGAGACAGGGGTCTTTTTTTTGGTCTTTTATAACGTAGTGGTGTCCGTATATGGTTATTTTTTTCCGTGTTCCACTGTGTAATATTAAGGGTTTTAAAATAATATAGTACTAACCCCTTTTTATTGAACTTAGTCTAACAGTGGGCGGCCAGTACAATCTCGCGTACAAAGTGATAAATTAAAATTTTTTACTCTGTGAATAATGTGTTGTTACAGCTTGGCGATTAAGACTAGGGGGAAGTTTGTTATCCATAGAAAGTAATTACCATATACTTAATTGACTATACTTACTTTTTCGTGAAACGGGTAGCGAAACGTTTCGGGGGTAGATAGTTTTATATAAAAACTAGCAAAAAGGACTGAAACATAAAAATTATAGTCAAATGTTACTGCATTTTTATTTAATATTTTTTTAAGGACGAATTGCATTTAGAATAGTAATGGCTCCTTAACTCACATTATTATTTCATTGGGTTAAGGTCTTGTGAAATAAAATTTATATTTTTATAAGAAAATCAATGTTAATTTTAAAATAAAAATGAGTTTTTTTCGCTTTAAAAGAACTAGAAATCATGTTGGTTATTAAATCAACAATGTCATATTGTATCCTGAGCTAACATTTTCAAATATATGTATGCAAATAGCGCGCAGTCTAACATCGTCATTAGAGCTATTTGTATTATAAATATCTTAGTTTTTTATTGTTTTTTTAAATATTTTTCGTTAAATATATTTATTTCATCTCATCCTTTTTACTTTAGCATATGTAGTACAGTTAAAGTATAGTGATCATGAAACAAAAAATAAAGTTCAAGGAATTTTTACGATTTGAGATCTCCTAAATAAATTTTGACTATTTTCGCGATGAAGTATGTGGGTTGAGTAATCCACTTTTTTGTGAAGGGTCCAGCGGTCCCACCGTTCACATATCAAAATTAAATTTTGCATGTGCCCTTGAAATATGGAGATTTTGGGCATAATCAGAAGAGGGCAAGAGGTAGTTTACTTGCCACACAAATTTGTAAACGCTCTATCTATCGTTTCACATATCAAAATGAAAATCTGTTTGTGCCTTTGGTATATCGAGATGAAGAGCTGAATAGTTGTTGGCATAATTGAGGGGTAGTTTACTTGACATCCCAAACCAAAAAAAAAAATTATTTTTTTGATTCGAATATAATGTGATCTTTATGTGAAAAATCCTTAAAAATATTTGTTTCCATCAGGTATGGTAATGTTCAGTGTTGGCCACTGCAGATTTTTTATTTTAACATAATTCAACTTTGTTACAACATCATGTTAGTTGTATTTTAAAATTCTAAAAGTTTACATGTTGCAATGATGTACGCCAACGTTATTCATTACTAAAAATTGAAATTGGCATTCGGCAATCTATTTTATAAGCTTTACTATTGGGGCATTAGTTGTTATGAATTTTTCAACCAAACTTTCATAATTTTTAAAATATAACTTAAAAAGCCATGAATTCGTTGTTCTTACTGGTAATTAAAATAAATCAAATTGTCATACTGATTTATTTACAAAAATGTACATATTTTACAAATATTTTCAATAAAAAATTGTTGTGCAAAAGAAAATCCTGACAACCACCCCATTTCATATTTGAGTATGGACTTTATATTTTTGGTTTTAATTTCTCATATTCTCTTACAACTATATTTAGGGCGCTTTTGTCACTTTGTATGCTTAATATATATATTTTTTTATTTTATAAATTTTAAATTATGGCGCTAACCCCTCGGCAAACATCGATTATTTATTAGGCTTAAAAAAACAAAACCAAAAAACGGCAGCTTAAAAAAATAAAAAGGGGAAAATCTTTGTGAAATATGAATAATTCAGCTGAAAAAATTAAATTGTGAATGCCAAGAGAAAAAATTAAATTAAAGTGTACGGGCACAACACACTACGGTAGCGATATTTTCAAACAAATTTGTCACAACTTATCGTTCAACGCAAATGACGATGAGATAAATTTAATTTTATTCTCTCTCCGGGTTTTACTTTCCTCATATTTACTCTCATATTTTTCTTCTTATTCTCCTAACACTATTTCCATAAAAAACAATGTTAAAGTAAAGTAGTCCTCTGTCCCCTCATTAGCACCTAGCAAGCGTGGAAGCCCAGTTTCGTTGTAAAATGATGTAAGTTAGAAGTAAACAGCGTGCCTTGGTAGTCTAGTAGGTATTGTGCTAGTCTGTAAATCCGGCGTTCTAAATGCGATTCCCACCAAAGTCTCTGGAATTGTTACTACAAGTTGGCAGGAAGACCAAGAAGGTGCTTGGATATAATCAGGGTGCCTACAAATGGTTAACTGCGTTAAAGACAGTTCACGGACTGTCAATTATTATCTGGACAAGTTAAAAATCGAGGTAAGATGATCTTGGGGAATGTGTCTGGAAAAAAAGCTAACATAGAAAAGTTTTTGACTACAGGCAGATATATATTATTTGGCGATGATGTCCAGAATTAGCCTTAAGTAAATGTTAGCAATACCCATAGACTCTGTGATGAGGAAGTGTGTCGACATGTATCAGTCACCAATCTGAAATCTATACAGTCGAGAGTAGAAGTGACATCACGAGACTCAAGGAAAGTTAGGTATTCGTAAAATTTCCAATCGGATACCAGATATCATTGAAAGGGATCGAATGGTCTGGTTCGGTATCCCCCTACAAAATAAATAATAAATATAAGTGTACAGCTAAAAAAGCTAATTGCAATAACTTCACAAGTTTATGTGTAATTTGCCTCATTGTTTATAACCCAATTTCGTACGCCCAAGTAAAATTTTGGATTCTGCAGCCATGAGCAAGATGCCTTCAACAAAAAACGTGTTTGACATACATATAATTTACAGACTTTTTATGGATTTAACTACTTATTTTCAATTTTTTCAATTCGATTAAATTATATATAAAAAAGTTTAAACAAATTAATAAAAAAATTAATAATAAAACATATAATAGAAATAATTTTGACAATGTCGTCGTTAGTTTGTTCACTATTTCTCAAATGACAAATCGACAGCAACAATTAACTGTCTGCTCTTTATGGGTGTAGAGAATGATGTGTTACAATATTCGATTCTACTTTTCTTTTACCCTTAAAGAAAGCTTATGCAAAGGAGATTTAAATAAAAGGGCGATGAAATATATATGTTGTTTGTTTTTAATAAATATATTTTTTTTTCCTTTGAAATGACACATTTTGCGCTCTTGAATTTAATTTAAACAGCAGCGCTATTAACAGAGAGGATTAAAATAAAGGTCTAGGCATTAAACTCGTCAATGATTTCTTGCGCCTGCCTGTTTTAACACATTAAATTTTTGAGTTGAAGATCAAAATAGATATGCATGCATAACAAATTTTAAATATGTAAATTAATTATTTTTACAAATATTTTTTAAATAGAATTTTTCAATTTATAATTTATAATTTTATAAATCGCAATAGAAAAGGTTTAAGAATTTAAATTTCGTTTTCGTAGAGCTAACATTTTCGCTTATTTTACCCACGAACTACTCATACATATATGTAATAAAGTAAACATTTCATGTCTATTCCAAATTAATACATACACTGTAGGGGAAAGAGTATCAACTCCTAAATGTGTTACCATTCATTTTTTTTTTTTCATTTGATCATCCTAATATCAGTGTAAAGTACATGTCTTTATATCCGTTTATGTGTTTTTATCCCAAAGGGAAATTGAAACAATATAATTTAACATTTTCTATTTGCATAATACACGCATACATACTCACCTACATATACTCATACAGTTTGGTACGTGAGGTTATGGCGGTTAATGTCAATATGAGAGTTGGCATCCATACTGGACGTGTACATTGTGGTGTCTTGGGTTTAGTAAAATGGCAGTTTGATGTGTGGTCTAATGATGTGACATTAGCAAATCATATGGAGAGTGGTGGCATACCAGGGTAAGTAAATTTTACAAACAAAATTTATCTAAATTAATTAAAAAATAATGAATAAAAATTTATAAAAATGTATACTGAACCACAAAGTAAATAAGTACGGTTAAGTATAGTAGAAAATTGGAATCGTCAAATCTATGGCACGAGGGCTGATTAATAATTCCATAAGTTTTTGTAAAGGGTGTTTTTTAAAAAGGTATAAAACTTTAAGTTGGCATTACTTTTCAAGATGGCGACCGACTTAACAGCTGTCAAGTGATTTATTCTCAGTTTGGTTTGGCAATTCATCATGAATAGACTTACGCCTGAACAACGCTTGCAATTTTTGGAATATCGTGCGGAAAACGTATCGCGCGAAGTTTCTTTAGCGATGAAGCGTACTTCTGGTTGAATGTCTACGTCAAGAAACAAAACTGCCGCATTTGGAGTGAAGGTAATCCTCAAGTGTATGTCGAAACATCGTTACATCCAGAAAAACTGACTGTTTGGTGCGCTTTATGGGCTGGTGGAATGATTGGTCCGTACTTTTTCAAAAACGATGGATGTGGTTTTAATAAGACGGCGCAACTTGTCACACAGCGCGTGCCACAATAGATTTATAGAAAGTCACGTTTGGTAACCGCCTGATTTCACGTTTTGGACATGTGAATTGGCCTCCAAGATCTTGTGATATAACACCGCTAGACTACATTCTGTGGGGCTATGTAAAGTCATTGGTCTATGCGGATAAGCCACAAACAACATTGCCGATATACGGCCACAAATGTTGGAAAAAGTCATCGAAAATTGGACGTCCAGATTGGACTACATCCACGCCAGCCGTGGCGGTCATATGCCAGAAATCTTAAAATGTAATGCCACAAGATTATCTTTCGGATAAATAAAATTCATGTCAATCGAATAATCCATCGTTGTTTTAATGCAACTTAAAGTTCTATACCTCTATAAAAAACACCCTTTATTTCAGCACAGTATTTTTCAATGCAAAACTGTTACCTTTAAATTTTATTTATAACTAGATAGATAGTTTCCACTTTCAAACACGTGTGCTATTTGGTTTTTGATGACCATTAAAAGCCGACAACTCGGTAATTTGAATGAAAGTGGAAAAAATTGAAGTTCGTCTGCGGATTAAACAATATTTTTTACGTAAAAAAAATGTACCGAAACTCAGGAAAGGCGTGTAAATACTATGCCGATGGGGTAAAAATCTTATAACTTGATCCCAACAGCAATATAGTTTTAAGGTATTTTGTTATCGTATACTGCAGCTGCTTCAAACTTAGAACAAAATTCAAGGCCCCCAAAATAAAAAAAAATATTCGTAATTAATTCATTTACTAGAATCTTACTTTAGCTTAAATTTTAAGTAAAGTGAGTTTCTACTAAATGTACAATTTTTATATTAAATGTTTACCTAATTTTTATATCACATCAGCCAGGCTGGGAGCTTACTGCATAAATTTACATAATTAAATGAGTTTACTTATTATATGCTGTTCTGCTGCTGCTTTGTCCTTAAATAAATCAAATTTCGAGTTTAATTTTTTATTTATGTACATGTTAGTTGTTGCTTGTTTTAGTTAAGTATAAATTAAAATTTGTCAACATTTTAACAAAATGTGTTTTTAATAGCAAAAATTTTACGGACGACGAAAAGAGATTAGAGAGAAAGGGGTCAAACGTGTGTATAAATTATGTTTTGAAATTTGATTTTAATAATATTCTCTTTCTAAACATTGTTTTTTTTCGCAATTTTTATTTATTGTATCTTCAATTTAATTGAACTATCAATAATTACTCATATCTTAAGTCTAAAAATAAAAAATATCATGTTAAGTCCAACCAGTGCTGGACAAAAAAAATGTATGTTTCACGGTTACTGTAATTTGTGGGTTATCCCTCTGATGTACGGATAAGAGAAGCAGTGCCCTCCTTCTTAGTCGAATGTAACTAGGTTTAGTTAGTATGTTACGGGCCAGTGGATTCGGATGAGTTTCAAGCTTCTTCAAATACCTTATGGCAAGTTTCGCTATTTCTGCTTTAACTGATGGCACGTTTAGATCTTTATGGATGTTCGAATTTTTTATATACCAGGGAGCAGATGTAATAATACGTAGAATCTTATTTTGGCGCCTTTGAATTTTTTCTACTTTGGTAGCTGAGGCAGTGCCCCATAATTGAATGCCATAACACCATATTGGTTTTAGAATTGACTTGTATAATAAAAGTTTGCAGTCTAAAGCTAGAGTAGAATTTCTGCCAATTAGGCAGTTTAGTTGGACTGCTTTTAACTTCATTTGTGTTAACTTTGTTTCTATGTGCCGTTTCCATGTAAGGCGCCGGTCAAGATGTATGCCGAGATATTTGACGTCTGAAAGCTGAGGTATCGTTTGGTTATTTATCCGAATAGGGGGGCAAGATGCTGTACGCAGTGTGAAGGTTATGTGAGTACATTTTTGTTCATTCACTTTTATTCTCCATTTCTTCAACCATTTTTCTAAATTGGATATGTGGTCTTGTAAATATCGTGATGCTACTTCGGGTCTTTCGTGAATGCTCAAAAAAAGCTGTGTCGTCAGCAAATGTTGATGTGTGAACTCGGTTACTAGTTGGCATGTCCGAAGTATACAATAAGTATAAAAAGGGCCCCAATATACTACCTTGGGGAACTCCGGCTTCGATTGGCTGGGGTGATTTCAAAAAATCACCTTCTTTCACAATAAATTTCCGTTCGGTTAAATAACTATCTAGCAGCTTATATAGGTTTACGGGCAAATTCAGTTTTAGCTTATATATTAGGCCTTCATGCCGAATGCTTGAGAAACGTCGATATTTTTATCGCAGAGCAGTATTTTCTCTCTTCAAATGTCTTCTTAACAACATTGACTAACCTGTGAGTTTGTTCAATCGTACTATGTTTTTTCCTGAAGCCGAATTGATGGTTTGGAATACATCCTTTGTCGCTTAGAATAGGGTTAAGCTTAGTTATTAACATCCTCTCAAACAGCTTTGACATATTTGACAAAAGGCGTATAGGTCTGTATGATTCAATTTTTGTGTGGTCTTTTCCTGGTTTAGGAATCATGGTAACCAAGGACACCTTCCACTCTGTGGGAAAGTACTCAAAACGTAAAATAGCATTAAAAATAAAAAGAACGATTCTGCGAGCTACACTGGGCAACTCAATTAACATCTTGTTACTGGTTTTATCAACGCCAGGGGCTTTTTTGGTATTCAAATCCGTTATTGCCTTTTCAAGATCACCAAATTCAAATCTTATCGGTACTGCAGCACTAGCCTCGAGAACTGGCAACTCAACTATATCAGTCGATATATTTGGGGTAAAAACCTTTTTCAAATGTGCAGCAAATAAATTTCCTTTTTCGGTAACACTCCTTGCCCAGCCTCCAGCTGAAGTTCGCAAGGGAGGCTTACGTAAGACTGGCCTTTTAAGGTTTCTACAAGCACGCCATAACGAATAATCTGATTGAGGAGTTGCGTCTAGGTCTCCGAAATAGTTTTTCAGGGATGCTACTCTTCGAGATTCCAGCATGTCTCTTAGCCGGTTCGTGCATTGTTGAAATTGTTATGTAAATGGAAGCTGTATAAATATACCAATACAAATATGCAGAAATTATTGCTTGAATAATGACAATAATTATTTACAAATTATATAAGATTTTCTGCACATAATAATAATCCATAATCTATATATAAAAGGAACAAAATTTGTTTATTTGTTTGTTTGTCGGAAAGCAATAGTGTCCTACATCAGGGGACTGATCTTAATGGAATTTCCACAGTTAGTTATCAGGTGGTATGCGATAGGTTAAATAGGCTATATAATTTTTTCAAGTACGCATGGCACCTTCCATAAAAAGTAAATATTTATTTTGTCGAAGTAGCTCTCTTACTAATGTAAAAAAGTATTGCGTGAATCTTAAGTAGTAGGTGTGGTATCTCCCATACAAAGTGAACTATATTAGGTAGACTCATAAAACTTTGAAATAGTGAACCTCATATTAATATACACAGTCTGGCCAAACTGAAAAGAGCTAATTTTATATTCATTATAGATAACCAGTGTTCGAAGGTAAGTCAATCATTCTCAAAAAAATTATAGAACCAGCACTAAGAACTTAAAGCAAAGTAGGTTTGTTAAGTTTTTAATACTGAGTGCTGTTGTAAATTTCAAAAGAAGAATTTAAAATATTTAAAATTTTAAATTTAAAATGTACTACTTCAGTAGGCTTATGTTCTCTTATTCTCTTTAACTACTAAATATAGTTCAAATATTGTTTTATTTTAAATTTTTTTTTTTTTAATATAATATGAAAGTGTTAACAAAACAAATAAACTTGGTGTTGACATTAAAGTTAAAAGGGGTTTTTTGTTTTTCAAAGTATTAAAAACAAACTGTATAAGCAAATAGAAAAGTCGAGTAAATGCAAGAATTAAGATATTTAACTTTATGTCAACAAGGGCATAATAAACTTAAGATATTTTACAATAAAACTAGTTTAAAATTTTTCAAATTAACTATATTCATTAAGTAAATTTTACAAGTCGATCGTATAAATAATTATGTCATATAGGTGTAACTAATAGTTGAGAAGTTTATTTTGAAAATGTGACAAGTCTAGTTTTAGTTATTGCAAGATATTTAAAGTTTTTCATTTAAATAAATATAAAAAAATAATAATTCGGAATTATTAATAAAAAAAATATTCTTTATTTTTTTGTACCGCAGAATGTAAGTTTATAATTTAATACTGTTTACAGAGCTATCAAAAAAATAGGTAGAATTTCATTACAACTAAAAAGAAATGCCTCTCCTTCAAAATTAATTAAATAATAGATATGCAAAAAATGATTGTAATTTTCATTTTGATTGGGAAATATTTAAATTGCATCAGTTTTTTAATAATAAAAATAAAATACTATTAAAAGTTTTATAAATATTTATTTATACAACCAAAATATTAATTTATATTATTTATTTATTCAATAAAAAATTTTACAAATCGACAAATATTCTAATAGAAAATATAACATAAAAATAAGTTTATTTTTATTAGATACCAGCAAAGCAGAATGCATTTTCTAGACAGCTACGTCCGTCATCAGTACTCTTCGTATCGATCTACCCGGTAGTTTCAATTCGATACGAAGAGTACTGATGACGGACATAGCTGTCTAGAAAATGCATTCTGCTTTGCTGGTATCTATTTTTTTTTTTATCTCTTTATAATTAAGAACTTAAGCCTAAATAATTAATTTATTAATTCAAAAATAGTTCAGATAAAATTCATATAAAAAAACTTAATTTATAATAATCATTTTTCAGGCTTAAGTTTATTATTATAAAGAGATAAAAGAATATTTGAAACTAGCAGAATGCAATCCACATTAAGTATCGCTAAATATTTCTTCAGTAATTCTGCAAGTTAGTTTCAACTGTAATAATTTATAATAATTTATATTTTACATATCAAAACTTTTCTAATTTTAATTTAATAGCGTGCTATTAGCCCATATTATAAATGCACTTAAATTGAATACTAAGTTAGTAAACTAGATTCTATGGCCATTTATCTGCTTAATTTAAATCATCAGGAAACCTTAACCCAAAATTTAGAAGAGCTAAAGATACTATTAAGTAAAAAATTTATTTGAGTAAATAAGAATTAAGTCAAAGCAATTTTTCAAAAAGGTTCAAAGTATTAAACAACTTTTATAGAGAAATAGAATACGAGAAATTATTTATTATATTAATAGGTGGTAAGGTTGGTTGGTAATTATTTTCCACAAACTAAACTATTTTTTCAAGTTTGAAGCCGAGGCAGTACAAAAGTAGGCAGTTTAAAGTTTACAATATAAGCTAGAGGTAGAGGTTCTACCAATAAGCCAGTTTACTTCACAGACAAGAACTTTTGAACCAATTTAAGTTTACAATATAAGCTAGAGGTTCTACCAATAAGCCAGTTTACTTCACAGACAAGAAATTTTGAACCAATTTAATTAGTTGCTGTTACAATTTTAATTTATTTATTAATTATTTTAATTATTTTTGTCATTGAACAATTCTTTTATTTATTCCTTATTAAATATATAATTGAGTGAATTTCAAAATTAATTAAATTTATATCCGACACTAATTAAAATCTTTAATTGGTGCAAACATTTGTTGGTGTGCTTAACTGCTTTCAATTATATCTGTGTAAATTTTGATTCTATGTCTTTTCTAAATAAGGCTGGTATCAAAATGTATATCAAAGTATTTGAGCTCCAAGTGTTAATGAATCAGTTGGTTTTGTATGCAATAAGGAAGAAGGATCCTTCCCATTCTCATTTTGGATCATTTATATTGATTTTCTGCTTTTGAATTTTCGACAAGTTATAGAAGTATTAGGGCAAGTTTTGCTTCAACCTATATACCACAGTGCAACTGTAAAAAAACGTATGGAAGTGAAAGTATAGATTCGATTCTACTGACAAGTGGTATTAAAACCCTATACTTTGTTTGGTGATCAGATAATTCGTATATATTCTTAAAATATCTGCAAATCAGTGGGCCCTCAAAAAATGTGTCATCAGTTTTTTTCCAACCATTTATTTAGACTTCGCGATAGAGCTTACAGCTTATCATATAGTTTGAAGTACTTTAAAAAATATCGGGTACGTTGGGGGGACTTTTTATTTATGTTTTTACTTCCTACATTTTATGCCCACATAAAAATTTTGAGGCGACGTGGTACGACACATAAACAAAAGCACTAATGTATTTCAAATTTCCTTAAAAAACAAATCAAAAAAGTGCTGCTGTTTACTGATGACTATACAAGTAGATAATTAGGCAGAAAGATAATAAAAATATATTTCAGTATATAGTGCTAACCTTCCATATTCGTGTCCGAATAGTTAACCTCCTGTTGTTTGCTTGCTATACGAAACCATTTTAGCACAGAAAACTGATCAACACAAACGAGATCATCGAGAACAAAGACATGCGTAAAGTACGATGACTGGACTTCGACTGACGTTGTGGCGGGAGTTGAGGATTGGGGGGCTGCCTTTTGATAAACTGATTATCGTAGGTAAAGAAACATGTGTTTTGGGTGCGGTTGGATTAACAAAACTATTTTAAATTTTACCCGGTTTTCTTTAAAACTATTGGCTCATATGAATCATTTATACCTTAAAATATTAATTTTTCCAATTTTTGATGCTAAAACAAAAGCCAGTTTAAGATAAAAAGATAAAAGGTCTTTTAGATATAAAAAGTTGTACTTATATCTGTGCTCCAGCTTTTCAAGAAAAATTTTAAATTCAAGAACTGAAATCCTTGAGTTAGTCGCTATATCTCAGGGTCTTGCACTCTGAATTTTAATTACTTAAACCACATGTTAATTTAAAACAAAAAAATCTCACACCCCTTATGTTCTAAACCCCTCATTGGAAAATTTAACTTTCTGCTGTTAATAAAACACATATTTTACCAGCTTAAATTTGCAAACAAGTACTTTAAAATAATAGTTTTTTTTTTGTCACATTATTAACAATAAAGTACTTGAAATGCCCTATTAAATTCAAATTTAATTTTATGTTAATTCATATTTGCACTCTACACACACAAAAGCACTTGTGTGTTTTTTTCTTCTTGCTTTTGTTGTTTTTCCAGTAGCTTTATTGAACAACAAATACTTTGCGAAAATGTGTTTTATAAACGATGGAGGTGTGTAGGCAAGCAGAACATCATCAACATTTACTGTTGAATTGTTGCAATCATCCTTAATGCCACCATTGTTTGATTTTGTCATTATAATACACAAACATGCTTATGAACATTATCATAAAATACTTATGAAAGAACACCCACTACACCACACTCTCATGTATGCTTGTAGCTGTTGTATTGTATTCTATTGTATTGTATATTTGTAGCAACCTCACGTTATTCTTGCATTAAAGTGTACTTTGCACAATGTGCACGTGTTGATTGTTGGCATGACCCATGTTAATGTACATGTATGTGTTAAAATTTGTGTGTATTTTGCAAGTGTATACATTATGTGCTACGGTTTTTTCATTAATGGTTCAAATACTACAATCATATAAACAGAAAAACCATGAGTGGAAACGAAAAAATTGATATTTTGTATTTAAAAATTAGTTATTCACTGCATATTATCGAGATAAAGTTGGCTTATTTACTGTTCATACTTTGAATATTGATTGGTCTTGGTATTAAGGTTGTGTATAATGTGGTTTAATTTAGGTTTGTTTATAGCTGGGTGTATGTTGGCTTCAGCCTATGATAAATGCAATGAGATAAACACAGAATTAGTATTTGTTAAAAAAAAAACTATTTAATTTCAGAAACAAAGTAAATAATATCAATAATATTGTATCTTAAGTCTGATAATAACGTAAAAAAGTAATTTTTAGAAAAAAAATCCAATGTTTTTTCGTTTTCGAAAACCCCTATTATGCAAACTGTGTGAACCTAGAAGTTCTAGCTTTGGCTACGTGGATGGATTACTTTGTAAGCAATTGAAATAAATTCCTTAAAATATAAAAGTATTGCCCGAAAACCACTTTCATACTTTGCGGTGGATAGATAAAACTTTTTTCTCATTAACTTTTGCACGGATTTCAACGATAGATTACTCTTACTTAGTTTGTGCGGTACATACTTTCTATTTGTAGGAATTATATCGCCATTTTTTGTATACCCTTTACCACAGATAGAAAGGGTATATATAGGTTTATCACTCCGCGTGTAATTTGTACAATATTCATTTTTGAATAAAGTATATACATACATATGTATATTCTAGATAGAGAAGTTGATTTAGCGATGTGCATCTGTCTGTCCGTGTTCGGGTTGAAATCAACTTTGCCAAGGCACCACAAGAGAAACAGAAAATTTAAGTCCACCAATCTACCAGGAATAGTCTCGCAAATTTTACTATTTCAATTTATCAGACCATTCCCTGCGAGGTTGCGGGCAAAAAACCACGCCCATCTATATTTTTTACATTTTTCAGGTTGTTTTTACTTTTTTCGGTTTTAATTATTTTCGTTTTCTTTTGTTGTAACTAAATATTAGACGGCGACCAATAGACCGCATACAGATCTCGGGTGGCAATATCCCCCCGGGAGGAGGGTTTTTGTGTTTGTTTTAGATTAAAAGGGTTTTTGTGCTTTGATTTTAATTAAATGCCATAATAGAAAGCAATAAAAATAGAGGTGGCCAATAGACCTACAGCCACTGGGAACCAGGAGCGGCAAATGGACTCCTTATGGGCGGGCTCAATATGGACAACATTTTTTAAAGGTATTTTATTATTTTATTCTGACACTTCTAAAACAATATGGATTTCAGGACAGTCCAACATAGCCCTGGAGTGGGGCGATGAGCCCTTGTCGGGGGGTGGTGGTTGTGTGAGGTTCGTTTTTCTTCGGTTTTGTCGTTTTTGTATTTATTTTCTTTAGGTCTGACCGTTTTAGTGCCAACAGAAGCTGGGGTGTGGGGCGGCCAGAAACCCATTTTGGTAGTAGGGCAATATTGGATTTGACTTCTTCTGCTTTTTTCCGCTTTTTTATAAATCAAAGCAAACAAAGTTTTACTCCTTTATTTGCTTTGATCTAATTATTGTTGGCCTAATGAATGTAGTGTGGTCGTATTAGGAGGGACGGGGTGTATACGATTCATCATGGCCGAATATAGCACTCTGAGGTGTTTTTCTTCTTAAGTTTTAATAACAGCACGTAAGCAGTAACGTGATATAAAAGACTACAATAATCGTAGAACCAGTTCCAAATTCAAACGGTTAAGTCATTCTTAGCAACTTTTAGCATATAAAATTCAATGTGTCACTTATAACTAATACATGTTTTCCTAATTTTTTTTTTTTTTTTTTTTTTTGTTTTTTGAGGAAATTTAGAAAAAATTACAATAAAATATGTTCATTGAATTTTTCATTAATAAAAAAGCAAATTAAAAAACTCAACACAGAAAGCAGTCGTTGACAACAAACAAAAACTAAATGAGTTAAGCACACATACATAAAAGGTCCAATGAATGTTTTAAATACTACTTCAACAAAAAAAACGGTGTTGTAAGCTCTTTTCATCAGAGCACATGCGAAAAGAATTCCTGAAACATATGTGTCACAAGAAAATAGTTTGAGCATATGTTTCAGGATAATCGACAAAGTAATACAATTTTTACAAGCTCCTTGTGATAAATCTCAAACAATTAAAATTATCTTGAAATATTTATTTGATTTTCCTGGTCTTGAGCCAATTATTCTTAAAATAATAATTTAAAAATTGAAATAATAATGTGTTTCTCTTACTTTTTCTTAACTTTCAGTCGTGTTCACATCACTAAAGAAACGCTCAAGTGTTTGGATGGCGATTACGAGATAGAGGAGGGAAAAGGTGCAGATCGTAATTCATATTTAAAGGATCATCAAATTGAAACATATCTTATTGTGCCGGGAGACATTTACAGACCGGTACTTATTTTAGAAAATGCTGTAAAATTTATGTTCTTCATTTTTTTCTTTTGTCTTTTAAGCATAAAAAATCCCGCAATCGCTTGCAGGTAAATGGCAATATATCCAAAGAATTACGTATGATGGGTCATGGTAGTATGCAGAAAAATTGTTCCAAGTAAGTTTTTATTAAAAATTAAAAAATATTATGTAAACTAAGTTGCGATGAACTTGCCTATTCATGGAATTCTAGACTTGCGAGTGGAAGTCAATAACAAGGCCCTAAAAAATTTACTTAATTTTTTTTATTTTAGATTTGGTTTTAGTGACAATAGTGAATCAACAAAAGATCCCGAAGATGAGGTCAACGAGTATCTTATGAGAGCAATAGATGCTCGTAGCATCGATCATTTGAGATCTGAGCATTGTAGATCAATGCTTTTGTCTTTCAAAGATCATTCATTGGAAAGAAAGGTAAATAATTTTGAAGGAAAAGTAACAAATATAAAACAAAAAATTACTTATTTATACATAAAATTTTATATTTCCCTTACAGTATGTCACCGAACCAGATCGCATGTTGAGCGTGTATTTCAATTGCAGTTTTATAGTTTTAATTGGCACCACCATAATACGTCTGTGTGTCTTTCAAAGGTAAAATTAAAGTTGCTGCTAACGAAATCACTAAATAATGAAATAACAAATGAAATGTTTTTTGTTGATATACATAATTTTATTCTTTTCTTTTTCGGATGGAAATGTTTTATCTCTTATTTATTTTTAGCAATATTTATACTGTAGGCATTTCCTGTTTAGCTGTGACTGTTCTGTTTTTGATATCCTTGGTAGTGGCATGTCATGATTTGAATGTCAAAGTGAGTATGATGTTTAACAAAGACGCACATTCAGCTAAATTTTTACACACATACACATATATTTTTGTCCACACAAATGTCGCAAATACCTGTAAACTGTAAAAAAAAAAATGAATTTTTCGCATAGCTACAAGTTTTGTATTGACTGGTATGGCTTGACAGCTTTGTAGGAGCTTGCCGTTGTTGCTTCCAAATTTATTCATTTTATTTTTATATGTAAGGCATTTCAATGTTTCAGGAGTTCGAAGACTATGGTAATTTCCACAATGTTTAACCACATTTTGGATATTTTTAAATATAAAACAATTAAATTCGTATATACGAATATATTATATATTTTCTGTGGAAAAACTAGTCAAAAATGTTATTCTCACGTAAAGAAACAAAAATGTTATTCTCACGTAAAGAAACACACGGTTATTGTATGGTCACAGCAACCACACTAAGTTCTCTGTAACAATACATGTTTGCTGTGAACAAATTATAGTTATTTTAACAATACTTTGGTCACGACAAACAAGTTTTTGTTAACAGTTAATCATTTAATGGTTATACGCACCAAAAAAGCAACATGGTTGATTTGAACCATATTAAAATTTAAACTACAACCAATTTTTTTTTTATTTTTGAAAATGCTATAAAAAAAACTACTGAATATTTTCTCAAAATTCTTTTTTTATTATAAAGTAGTTCTGGTTAATAATGGAAAATAATTTCATTCAAAGGGCTGCCTCGGCTGGCCATGCAGTAGCCTACACGATCGGTCCAATTTTTAAGCACATTATCTATTGTGTGCAGCTGTATTTCACCAATGGCTTCACGAATATTGTCCTTTAAAGCGTCAATTGTCTCTGGCTTGTCGGCGTAACACTTATCTTTGACGGCACCCCACAAATAATAATCCAACGGTGTCAAATCGCAACTTCGAGCTGGCCAAACGACATCAGCTCTGCGGCTGATAATGCGATCTTCAAAAACATCGAGTGTAGATTCGGCTGTGTGGCACGTAGCGCCGTCCTGTTGAAACCAAATGTTGCGAATATCCTCCTCTTCAATTTTTGTGAACAAAAATTTGTTCAACATGGCCCGATAACGATCGGCATTGACTGTAACGGCCACTCAATGCTCATTTTCGAAGAAAAATAGCCAAATTATGGCTCTGGACCAAAATCCGCACCAAACAGTGACTCGTTTTGGGTGCATCGGCTTTATATGTATGCAAGCGGATTTTCTGTGCCCCAAATGCGACAATTTTGCTTGTTTACATACCCGCCAAGATAAAAATGAGTTTCATCTGAAAAGATGATTTTTTTTGTGCAAAATCGGCATCTTCTGTAAGTCAATATTATATATTCGTTCAGCAGAAGGATAAAACTAATTATCTGTCAAATCAGACATGAGCTAAGTGTTACCATTCACGAAATAAACACTAGTTGAAAAAAAGTTAGATCGCGGACCCTTTATTTAAAAATAAAGTTATATTTATAACCATAATATATTATTTTTAAACATAGTATGTTAAGTATGACTAAAAATTAACAAATAATGTTTGTTTTTAAAAATGCATATTTTGGTTATGGCCTTTTTTCAGTTCCGAAATATGTGTCGAAGCTATCGGTTCATCTAAAGCCGTAAAAACATTAAATTCACATTTTTTGTCAACAAATAAATTTGCTTTTTATTATAAATGATAGTTATAAATTAAAAAGAAGAAACATATCAAAATATGTCTGTAAGTCTGAATGGAAATATTTAATAAATATATACGTTATATATACGTTGTCACATATAACCATTTACATATTTCACATTATATTATAGTATGTTTATATTAAAAAGATAATTATGGTTGTATTTTACAATGTTATTTTTATGTAAGACATTAATATGATCCAGTGACAATAATATTATTATAGTTTAAAATAATATGGTTTGAATATGACCATAACATGTTGCTCTTAGATTATGGTTACCTCAGCCATGTTTTTTTTTTTGCGTACAGATGATTCCTTTTATCTGAGTTAAGTTTTTTGGAGTATTTCAATATATATAATACTCATTTTCTTTCTTCGAAACACACATCCGCCATAGAATTCCGTATTATATATTATTTGAAACCTTACATATGCGAAATTCCGGGTGGCTTCACCTGTTATGCTCTCTTCTTGTATTCGACCAAAAAAAAAAAATATTAAAAATATTCTAAGTTAAATGTGGCCAAATCTGAAAAGGTTTTGTGAGACTATTCGTAAGAACTTATTTCCAGGGAGAAGAGGATATAATTACAAAACGACAACACTGACAAAAAAATATTATAAAAAACCTAAAAACAAAATTTTGTTGTAAGAACTGAAACATCGTCCAATTAGTTCAGTGTTAATATAATCGATTCTCGATACTCCTTTTTCACTCAGGCTGAAAACTCCTTCTTCTCCTAACATATTTCACATATTTAGTACAATGAAAAGACGATACAGAAATTACACAAGGAAACAATACCCCAGCAATTGAAATGCAGTTTTATTATATAAAATATCACTAATAATAACCACAATATGAATAAACATTTCATTGTTTAAATTTTGTAAAAAATAACACAAATAATAAGTCATTCCATGTCAAATCAACCGATAAAAATATAATTTTTGACCTAAAGTTTTACAAAATGGTTAATATTTGGTAATTTGTTTCTTGCCTTGGAGATAATGAAAAATATGAAGTTGAAGTGAAGAAAATTTTCAAAACGGCAGATTTTTCACGTGTTTGGAAACGGTTAAATTCCTCTAACTCCAGAACCATTCAACCTAGAGAGTTTAAACTTTCACCATTCTTTTAAGAATTTCACGAGCTTACTTTTGAGATATCACTTGACTGTATTTGCTTAATGACTAAAATTTTAAAAAGTCCAGAAAAAAACTTTTTGGAAAAAATATAAAATCGGAATATTTTATTTCCTTTAAAAAAATATATATTTTTGTTGTGCTTTCCATTAGAATACATGTGCCAAATTTCATGATGGTATTCTAATGGGATCATATTTTAAAAACAAAGTTACTAAAGTAGTTTAGCTACTAAACACGTAATATGCATGTGAAGATTGTAAAGCAGGTATGAATATTTGTTGTTGTTTATGTCGTAATGTCTACAAATATTTTAAGAAATTTAGGGGTCATGTTATCTAACGGTATTTGCAAAAACAAAACGCAAGAAAATAAACTTGTTGTTGCTAATCGTCATTAATGAAAATTACCAAGGCGTATCTAAATATGCCTTGAGAACAATTAATCCAGTGGCTAAGAAATCGCCTAACAAATTTAAAGAAGATGCACTATTTTTCAGACGGTTCAGCAGCACAGTATAAAAACCGTAAAAATTTTCTGAATCAATGTCTCCACAAGGAGGATTTCGATGGAGTGGAGGCTGAGTGCCATTTTTATGCTACTTCCTACGGAAAGGGAGTTTGCGATGGAGTTAGAGGCACTGTAAAAAGGCTTGCCGCCAAGGCCAGCCTTCAAAATCCCCTGGACAACCAAATTTTAATGCCCTTCCAGCTCTTTCAGTGGGGTGAAAAGAACTTACCAGCAATAAATTTTTTTTATGAAAGGTCTTTAAAAGCAAGGTTTGAAGGAGCAGTAGCTGTGTCCGCTACCCAGAAATTCCATGCCTTCATTCCGCTAGACAAAAATAGAATAACAACAAAGATTTATTATTTGTCTGATAATTCAGAAATACACAAAATAAACAGTGTAAAATAAAATAAAATAAAATAAAATAAAATAAAAGTGTAAATATCAATTTAGAAAAAAATTATTTCACAGGGACACCATTAAAATATCATCATGAAGCTTTGTGTAACAAATTGTTAAGAAGGTAATGTACACAATACCTTTTTTTTTAAATTCCGATTTTTGTTAAATTTGAAATTAAAATTTTGATTTTGAATTTGAATTTGATGAAAAAAATTTCTCATTGACTTAAACTTTTTATGATTGAATCTAAAAGAGCATGAAAAATGCTAAAAAAATTACACCTTTTCCAGCTTTCTATCTTTATGCGTTTTCTTTTTTTAAGTTTACGTAGCTATAATTTCCAAACCGGTTGACGGATGTGAATACAATTTTGTATTATTCTTAGTTTCTGTAAGGGGAACCTCTATACCAAATTTGATTAAATTCTGAGATAGTAAGGTAAAATCACTCCATTGATATGACATTGAATGACCCTAATATATTTAAATAAAAATGGTTTTATACCGTTCTGTAAAGTTAAGTTTTTCTTTAAATATTCATTGAACGTTTAAGCACATTTCATTTCTCCCTCACTATCTATCAAAATGAATACACTTTTAAATATTAAATTTTAATAAACATTATCCGATTCGTTTTGTTATTGAGTATTCGATTGCTTATTCGTTTATTATTTATTAAAATTTTTCCTTTTTTTCATTTATTTTAGCTTCCGAATGGCATCAAAGATTTTTCATTACAAATTCACAGCAATCGCATGCTGTCGCAATGTTTTGCATTTTTAACAGTTGCCTTGATTGCACTTACAACGGGACTATCAATGGTAAGTGTTGCACACTTTTATGATGTTTATGTTTTTTTTTTATTTCCTTCAATTTTTTCGCTTTTTTACACAAGCACTATTTGGAATGCAATTTTTATTGAGTCTACGTGAGGGAAATGGGAATATGTTTGTAACGAGCAAAAAGAAGAAGTCAACTGTATGATGATGTGTTGTTTGGAAGCATTTTTGCAGTAGCAGAAGTGTATTACGTATGAAAGGCGTCGAATGTGTTGTGTAACATTACTTTTAAATGAGTTTTTAATAAAAAAAGCATGATTCTAAGGACAAATGAATAACTTTGAGTTAACTATTTAAAGGTTTTTTATAGAATAAATGTGTTTTAGTGTCCAAAATAGTGCTTGGAAAACACTTTGTAGTTTAAAGAAAATCATGATTTTATTTTTTTGATTTTTTTTTTAACTTATTCACGAAAACAAATGTATTTAATGTAATCTAATATTGTATGTAATGTAGGGGGAATATCGAAGCAGACCATTTCCATAATGGGTCCCTTTTCAAGCCCCTTCCGTCCCCTATGATTACAGGCAACCGAAATGTAATTTAGGGCAACCTACCTACATTGAGTCATGTGCTACAACCAGCCTTTAATCTGACTTGAATGATTTCAGACTGTCGACTGGTAACTTCCTGCCTTCTTTCTCATCACACAGTCTCTAGTAATTGCTAGCATTTGTTCAAGACCTCCCATGGCATCCACCAGTGGTCCTGAGTCTTATGCTAGCTAGTGCTGGACATTAACACACAATGTGCGCTGCCATCTCAGCCTCTTTCCTTTCCCCGTCTCCTCTTCTGCCTCTGCCTCACACTTTTAGGCATGAGCTGTAGAGACTCCGACTCGACGTTGAAGGGACGTTTTGAGCTGCCTGCTTCCGAAAAGGATTTGCCTAAGCCCACAGGGCCAGGTGCGTCCAGTTCATCCATATTACGTCCAATTCATCTACATAGCCGCAGGAGTATCTTCATAGATTGACCACACCTTGCGGGGATTCTTTGTCATTCTATTTCGATAACCTCCCCTGGCCAGTGGCACCGGGGTTGCTAAAGGGATTAACCTCTCCACCTCTAACGAGGCTTCCTTATCCTTCCCTATCGAAATATCCTGGTTCAACGCCATAGGAGAACCTTTAGAGATTAACCTGTTCACCCCTTGCGAGGCGTTCCTGTCCACCCACACAGAGCTCCTTATTCATGGATAGGTCTACATTGAAACTGGAGGTCGACCGCTATCCAGATATCGCATACTAAAGGCCAAGCACCCTCTTGACCACGCATCTATGGCGTATGCTGTTCTACCGTGGATTAGAGGAGCTGTTAACAACCAGTTCTCTTTAACCACTAACTATCCATTCAGGATCTCGGCACAGCTACCAACCACTTTAACCTTACAAGTGGGAGTAATCTAATATTACAATTATTGTATTTCCAGCGAACTATTTTCAGGTAGCACGCCACGGCAGAAAATAGCGGAAATAATACTGGACGATCAGAGAAAAAAGTGCCTAAGATGACTGTGACTGCAGGCATCTTAACCGACCGGTTAAATCAATTTATCTATGAATATTTAGATATAAAACACTAATGGCACACTGGGTGTCGCAATCAAGACTATGTCAAAAATACATGAATTGGGCCACTAACTGGTACCCAATTACCATACTGTCCAGATTTAACCCCAAACGAATATTACCGGTTTACATTTTTTGGTTGTTATGTTTCGCGTACGCTATTGATGTAAAAACATCAAGACGCGTTTAAAATATTACTAATTTAAAATAGTACTATTTTATATAGTACTATTTTAGTACTATTTTAAATATTACTATTTTAAATTAGTACTATTTTAGGAAAGACATCATTATCAAGCCGCGTTTAAAATTGTACTATTTTAAAATAGTACCATTTTAGTACTATTTTAAAACGAACTAGTTTAGTAATATTTAAAAATAATCCTATTTTATACGCGGCTTGATAATGATATCTTTACAGGAAAAGCGCTCGCCAAACGTACTAAGCCCATGGCAATGACGTCGGTCTTCGCCGAAAGGTATGAAAACAGTATTTCAATTACTGGCGAAACAAATCCAATCTATTTAATACCAAACGGAAATAGACTTAGGTCAAACCAAAATGCCAACATTGAAACAAATCCCATTGGTCGGACTCAAATACAGAGAAATTCGCTAAACCAAATATATCGAGCTTATAGGAGACTTTTTTTAAATTTTAAAATATATTTTTCGTCGAAAATAATATCTTTCATCCGAAGAGTCACTAAATTATTAAACTGAAAAGTTTTCTCCCGCATTTAGAAAATTTATCAATCGTGTTCGTTTTTATTTAGTTTTATTATAAATCGGCTAAGAATAAGTCAGATTCACACGTACTTCTTGTATAATAAGGTGCTTCAATAGTCAAAATTTTACAATTGGATATCAAGTAGCTAACAATACTTAATTTCGCTATTCATTTATAAAAGGTGTGCTTTATAGAGGCGGTGAGAAAACAGAGAAAAACGATTTAAATTTGTATCCAATTCACTGAATTATTTAGATTTTTGTATTCATAAAATATTTATTATATCTTCAATATTTTTTAACTAAAAATAATTACTCATATCTTTAGTCTAAAATAAAATATACTTTTTAAGTCCAGCCAGTGCTAGACAAAGATAATGTTTGTTTCATGGATTTTGCAATCATTTGCGGGTCATCCCTCTAATGTACGGCCAAGAAAAGCAGTATACCTTTGTTTTAGTCGAATGTAACCAGGTTCATTCAGCATGTTACGCGCCAAAGGGTTTGGATGAGATTCAAGCCTCTTTAGATATGTGACTGCATGTTGCGCTATTTCTGCTTTAACTTATGCAGGTTTAGGTCTTTGTGGATGTTCGAATTTGTTATATACCAGGGAGCAGATGTAATCATACGTAGTATCTTATTTTGGCGCCTTTGCTTTTTTTCTACATTGCTAGCTGAGGCAGTGCCCCATAACTGAATCCCATAACACCAAATTGGTTTTAAGATCGACTTGTACAGTAGAAGTTTACAATCTAAGCTCAGAGTGGAGTTTCTGCCAATAAGCCAATTTAGTTATACTGCTTTTAGTTTCATTTGTGTTAACTTGAAGTCAATGATGCTTTTCCAAGTAAGGAGACGGTCAAGATGTATACCCAGGTATTTAACGTCTGAAAGCTGTGGTATCATTTGGTTATTTATGCGAACAGGAGGGCATGAGTTCCTACGCAGTGTGAAGGCACTTTCATGAATACTCAAAAAACCTGTGTCATCTGCAAATGTTTATGTGTAGACTAGGGTGCAAATTGGCATATCTGATGTGTACAGTAAATATAAAATTGGCCCCAAAATACTACCTTGGGGAACTCCGGCTTCAATGAGCTGTGGCGAGCTTAAAAAGTCACCTTCTTTTAATAAAAACTTGCGATTCATTAAATAATCTTTTAAGAGCTTATACAAGTTTTCGGGCAAGTTCAGCTTTAGCTTAAATATTAGGCCTTCGTGCCAAACCTTATCGAATGCTTGAGAAACGTCGATAAAAAGCGCAGAACAGTATTTTTTTTCTTCAAAGGTCATTTTAATTACATTTACTAATCTGTGTGTTTGTTGGATCGTACTATGTTGTTTTCTAAAGCCGAATTGATGGTTCGGAATACATTCTTTCGCGCTAAGAATTGGATTCAACTTTCATATTCTCTCAAACAACTTTGACACGTTTGATAAAAGGCTTATAGGTCTATATGATTCTACTTTTTTATTAGATAATTAGATTATTTTATTATATTGTTACGTTTTTACTTTATGTTGGGTTCTTTTAATTGCAAAATAAATACACTCTGTTATTACTTTTACTGTAAGTCACTTTATTTATTTAACACCACTGTTCAAAAAAATACAGCAAAATGTTAAACACTCTTAAAATTACACAACTTAACTCTTTGACTTTTAAATTAATACTGCCATACTACTCGCCAGCACGAGTCACTTATATAGTTGATTTAAAAGCACCAGAATGTTCTATTCCAGACAGGTCTGGCAGGTTCGATTGTTATTGCTCTTGTTTTCTGTTTGTGAGGTTGTTTATTTCTTTATACCTGTTTGTGTGGTTGTTTATTTGTTTAGGCTTGTATTTATGTATGTGGCTGTGTATTTAACTGATGAGTGTTTTTTTAATGTGTGTGTGTATATGCGAATGTTTGTTTAAGGCGTTACTCTTTATTGTTTGTTTCTTTCTTTCTTTCTTTCATCATTGTAAGAAAACAAACCATTAATGTTGTTGTTGTTCGAGAGTATTGTGGTTCAGAGCCTATAATGAATAAATTCTTCTTTCGTAACAATATTAATGTTTGTGCTACATGTCACACAGTGCTGCATCCTCCTGAAACATATCTGCAATACTAATCCCTTCCACTTGAGGCACTGAAAGGTTAATAGCTACATGTCTCTACCGCTCACCCTTGACTGCAATGGAGCAATGAGCATCGTCCTTGTATCCAACTGCGGAAATTCTATGTATTGACTTTCAATTTAACCAAAAGTTTACTTATTAAGGGAAACAAAATCTAAATTGTAAGTACGTTACCCTGTGAAAATAAGAATAGTCTGCAGAAACAATTACGATTTTCGTTACAAATATTAACAAATAACTACACCTTTATAAGCAACATGAAAGGTAATTTAGTTGCAAAGCCTTTCTGCTGAAGTTCAGATTTTGAATGCTTTTGCATCGCAACAATTAGTTTCAATCAGTATTCGCTATACAATAAAAAAAATATACCACCTGATATATTTTTACATTCTTTCTAGTGAAAAATATATGGTATTTTTAGTAATTCGCTGACTCTTTAATTATTATTTCAAATAACTCACGATATACATATACACGTATAATACACGTTTATATTCAAGGCGTCCTGCATGAGATTAACAGTACCAACTAAAAGATTTTTAGTTTCTCCATACGAATTTTTAATAATTTTTAATATTTTAGCATAATTTTATACCAATTTCTATTTATTATAATTCTATTACAGTTTCAAGAAATTATATTTAATTTTGCCACAACACCAACAAGTTCGATTAGCACTCAGGACACCAGCACAACATATAGCACCACAAACAATTTTAACAACAACAATAGCTACAGTAAAACTCCTATAAATAAAAACAGCAATACAATATCACTCTTAGATATTATTAAGAACGATGATGCAAATAACGTTGAAGCAACTACAATGAGGCCACCCACCGATGACGCAACAGCTGCTGCAAATTTCAAATACTTTGATAGCGATTATTATTTCGCCATTAATGTAAGTAGTAGAGCAGCTGGAAACAGTCGCTTAGCATAACCACAGTACGTGTTTTTTGTTTAACTCCATACATTTTATATACATTATATTACATACCACATAAATAAATATTATATGTACTCGTAGACATGATTTTGAACTACAGCAACTGAAAATTGCTTCTTAAGTTATTTGGGGAGCTGAATTCAAATCTGTACTTTGTTATACACTTCACCAGACGTGGAAATGGTAGGACTCATTGCATGTCAAATCAACCGATAAAATTATAATTTTCGACCTTATGTTTACCAAAATGGTTAATATTTGGTAATTTGTTTCTTTCCTTTGAGGTAATGAAAAATATGAAGTTTCAATTTTTTTACTTTTAGTTTCCGAGTTAAAAATTTTTAAAAATTTTCAAAACGGCAGATTTTCACGTGTTTGGAAACGGTTAAATACCTCTAACTCCAGAACCATTCAACCTAGAGAGTTGAAACTTTCACCATTCTTTTTAGAATTTCACGAGCTTACTTGAGATATCACTTGACTATATTTGCTTAATGACTAAAATTTTAAAAAGTCCAGAAAAAAATTTTTTGCAAAAAATATAAAATCGGAATATTTTATTTCCTTGAAAAAAATATATTTTTGTTGTGTTTTCCATTAGAATACATGTGCCAAATTTCATGATGGTATTCCAATGGGATCATATTTTAAAAACAAAGTAACTAAAATAGTTTAGCTACTAAACACGTAATATGCATGTGAAGATTGTAAAGCAGGTATGAATATTTGTTGTTGTTTTTGTCGTAATGTCTACAAATATTTTAAGAAATTTAGGCGTCATGTTATCTAACGGTATTTGCAAAAACAAAACGCAAGAAAATAAACTTGTTGTAGCTAATCGTCATTAATAAGAATTACCAAGGCATATCTAAATATGCTTTGAGAATTACTTAATTTTTTGGATATGAAAAGGGTTACTTGAAAAACTGTTGTAATTTGAAATTTCATTAGTAAAAAAAATTACTTTGTCTTGAATTAATTACAATGGAAAAGCAGTAGGGAAATTGTGGAACAAAATTAACGTGAGTACCTTCTTAGTTGGCCTAATCTCACGGTGGTCTTACCACCGAGTGAAACTTATGCGTAGACTAGCGCCCCCATTGTGTAGTATAACAACACTCTACGACTGCCACCAATCGCAATTTGTGTGTGATACAGTCACAATGAGTAGCAATTTATATAACATGGCAAACCTTATCCAAGGCAAGCCTATATCCATATTATAGCCTCTTTCTTAGGGGTTTGGAGACTATCCAAACTCCGTCTGTTGAGAGTGCAACAGCACACTTGATCGACCGTGCAGCATACCTAAATAAATCGATCTTAAATCACAACCACCACGTGTACCTCCGAAGGGGACCTCACCAACAACCGGTCACAGAGATAATAGGCTCTCTGTGGGGCTACCGATTCGATTTAAAGAAGTTGTACTATTTTTCAGACCGTTCAGCAGCACAGTATAAAAACCGTAAAAATTTTCCACAAGGATGATTTCGATGGAGTGGAGGCTGAGTGGCATTTTTATGCTACTTCCCACGGAAAGGGAGTTTGCGATGGAGTGGGAGGCACTGTAAAAAGGCTTGCCGCCAAGGCCAGCCTTCAAAATCCCCTGGACAACCAAATTTTAACGCCCTTGCAGCTCTTTCAGTGGGGTGAAAAGAACTTATCAGCAATCAATTTTTTATGCAACTAATGAAGAGTACATCAATGAAGCAAGGTTTGAAGAAGCAGTAGCTGTGTCCGGTACCCAGAAATTCCATGCCTTCATTCCGCTAGATAAAAGTAGAATAACAACAAAGATTTATTATTTTTCTGATGATTCAGAAATACACAAAATAAACAGTGTAAAATAAAATAAAAGTGTAAATATTAATTTAGAAAAAAATTATTTCAGAGGGACACCATTAAAATATCATCATGAAACTTTGTGAACAAATTGCTGAGAAGGTAATGTACACAATATCTTTTTTTTCAAAAAAATTAAAAATTCCGATTTTTGTTAAATTTGAAATTAAAATTTTGATTTTGAATTTGATGAAAAAAATTTCTTGTTGAACCAAATTTTTAATGATTGAACCTAAAAGAGCATGAAAAATGCTTCCAGCTTTCTATCTTTAATAGTAGAGCCAAAATCGCAGTTTAAAAATGTCATGTACCGTAATTTCATGCGTTTTTTTTAAGTTTACATAGCTATAATTTCGAAACCGGTTAACGGATTTCAATACAATTTTGTATTATTCTTAATTTCTGTAAGGGGAACCTGTATACCAAATTTGGTTAAATTCTGCGATAGTAAGGTAAAATCACTCCGTTGATTTGACATGGAATTACCCGTAGATATAAATTTGATATTCCGTATTAATTTTCTACAATATTTATTTCCGATGCCATAAAGTATATATTCTGGATCCATAGAAAGGATGATTAAGCGATATCCCTCTCTATGTCCGTCCGTTAGTATTCGGGTTCATTAAGTAATTAAGTATTTTTTACTCTTTTATTAAGACTTAAGACTCAATATTAGTTCACACACATTGCAGAGACAATAACCAAAACAAATTTGAATTTAGAACTAAATAACCTAAGAAGTTAAATTAAGAAATTAAAACATCAATTGCTGCAGTCCAAAAGTTCAAGACTCAACTTTGAAAACTTGTGTAATTAATAAATATTTTGTTAAATTCTTTACTCTTTTGTTATTTAACTAATTTTACCTAATGTTGTTGTTGTTGTTTTCTTTTAGACATTTTTGCTGCTGACATTACTCTCAATGATGACCTGTGCCACTTATCAAGTTTTACGCATCTTGTTAAAGTCAATTTTACTGTTGATGGCCTCAGCTTATTACATTGGATTTTCCATTTACTTTCTTCTTCAAGAGGAAACATCTTTAATGTGGGTGTAAGTTTATTTTTTTTTTTTTGCCTTTTAAATGCATAAACACATAAAGAAAGCATAACTCATTTTAATAAAACTTGTTGCAGCTTAAATTAATTTTCTATTCATTGAAGTTGTCTGGCACAAAAAGAGTAACATTTTAAAAGAAACGTAAACTTGTTATTGTATGCGAAGTGCTTAAAGAGGAAATGTCAGGTTCAGTGTTATGTAACCAAATACATGTTGATTGCAAAAGTTTAAGAAATTTATTTTTTGAAGTTTAAGGAATTTCTTTTGGGATACATAAAGAGTACGCTGTCAGCTGCGTGATTTTGCCAAGGCTGAGAAATGCACCTAAAATCGGGTTTGTTGTTATTGCGAAATCATGTTTAGGATTCCGACCCAAAGGGTAAAAATTTTAACCCTATTGTTTTCGCTACAATGTCTGTTCCTTTTGTCTCTCTATCCGTCTGTCTGTGCTTTCTACATTTAGAACCAATAGGCCATTTAATATTTAATTTTATCTTCTAAAGACATGAAAAAATTAATATCTTGAACTTTTAAAAATGTATTGCACATTGTAAGGAACCCTTCGTGTGTGAGTCTGCATCGTACTAGACCGATTTATTTGCTCACATGAGATGAGAACCCATCTAGTCATATTTATGTGTTTCCTTTATCATATCTTTTGCAAACGTCTTTATTTTTGGTTATGTTGGTTATATCTATCTTTTTTGTGTTGGGACTGCGTACTACTTTGTCGATCCCTTTAGCTTCAATGATATATTATACCCGATTTGTATATTGCTGCCTGAGTCTCGTTCTGTCACGAGCTCTATACTTTCGTCTGTAGTGATTTCAGACTGGTTACTGATAAATGTTGACTTTGTTCTTCACCTCAGAGTATCTCGTAATTGCTAATATTTTTCTAATTGTGGATGCTTTGCTGCAAAGCATATTACTTAAAGCTATCATTATCTCTCACTAACATAGTTAACCACTTTAAAGTACTCAGATTATATTCAAGCTTTTGATTTAAGACATAATTTTTTACTGCCTAGTTTTATTATTAACTAGCTATTTCCGGTGCGCTTCGCTACACCACAAAAAGCATGAAAATAAAAGTATGGCCAAGCTTTAACTCGATAACTTCCCTAGTGTCACGACGAAAATTGTTCAGTTTTTGTGAGAGATACGATGCCCACTTTTCCCATCCAATCTGGCTTTTGCTAGACTATGCGTATTAACACAATAATAACTTTTCACTTTGTATGGGAGCCACACCCCCTTTGTTTCAATCCAGTCTATATTTTTCTAGACTATGCCCATTATTATAAGGTTTTCTTGTGCAAAGTTTTCAAGATTCTACTTATTGTAGATCTCCAGGTACACGATAATAATTTTTAACTTTGTATGGGGTTCCACGCTTACTGTTCTAATTCGTTCTGTAGCAGACTATGTAGTTTTTAGCAGACTATGCGTCTCAGCACAGTGGTTACTCGCTCAAAGTTTCAAGGCTCTATCTATTGTAGTTCGACTTGAATAATAAAAGAAAATAACTATTTTTACAAAAACTTAAAGGATGTAGTTTTAAAAAACCACGTGAAATAAATTAGAATTTTTACATCTTGTTAAAATTTATTGAAACACAAAATACTTTAATAATTTTACTCATTTTTTCTTTCTACTTTTTATAATTGATGATTGGTTTTCCTGTGCCTCTCGTATTCTATGCTAATGGAACAATGGTCAACATACAATTACATCTAAAACACTTAAACTTATCATGTTTCCTGTGTATGTGCATGTACTTCCTGCAACTGTGTAAATCTAACCATTAACGTGTATTCCATGGGGGCGTTCTCTTGGATGATGTTAATGATGACGCTGCCTTTTATCTATGCTTTTATTATTCCCTTATCAAATGCATTAGCAATGAAGAAGCACTATTGCGTTATATAATTGATTTAATTTTCCTCTTTGCTTTTGTGGTGGCATTGATGTTTCACAGCCATCAAACTGAGGCAACGTATCGTTTGGATTTCATTTGGAAATTACAGGCCACAGGTAAGAAAATTATGCGTTTATTTTTCTATGCTCACAGTATTTTTCTACTTCAGTAGATGTCAAATATGTAATTCAGTTAAAAGACCATGTATGTAAAATAGGGTAATTTATTTCTTTTTTGATCTTATGATCAAATGACTACTTCAACATGTCGAATAATTATGAAGGTTATTTGTGTTTAAGACAGCTGTAAGTTAAGGTTTTTGTTTAATTTAAATGAAGTCAGGATATGGAGGCAGAACATGATCCTGATCTTGACATATTTCAGGTACTCGATTGGTACTACAGAGACTAATTTTCATTCGTTAATTCTCGCGCTACCACTGGCATTTATTACTATTATTATTATTATTAAGATAGAGGGATATCGAAGCATAACACTATCTTAATTGGTACCTTACTTTCATTTTGTCACGTGCTACCAGCGGACCTTACTCTAGACTTTTGTGACTTAAGACTTTCGACTGGTAACTGGTAACATGGATATGGATCCCCCCCATGGCATTTACCCCCGGGGGTTCCAATTGTCACTGCAGGAATATGGCAAATGCTTTGACGCGGTCCACTCGGGGAAAATAGGGGCACCAGACGCTAGGGTTCCTAGAGCCTAAATCTGGAAGAAGAGATCTATTGTTTTATAACACGGGTCCTCTTCGAGGCCCGACCAGTGCCCAAAGGACTGGTACCACGGGAATCGGTGGCCCCACAGAGAGCCTATCCTCTCTGTGACCGGTTATTGGTGAGGTCCCCTTCGGGGGTACACGTGGTGGTTGTGGTTTAAGATCGATTAAGTAGGTAAGGTGCAAGGTCGATCAAGTGTGCTGTTGCACTCTCAACAGACGGAGTTTGGATAGTGTCCAAACCCCTAAGCAAGAGGTTATAATATGGATCTGGCCTTGGAAAGGCTTGCCATATTATATAAATTGCTACTCATTGTGACTGTATCACACACAAAAAGTGATTGGTGGCAATCGTAAAGTGTTGTTATACTACACAATGGGGGCGCTAGTCTACGCCTAAGTTTCACTCGGTGGTAAGACCACCGTGAGGTTAGGCCGAGTATGGCAGGTACTTACGTTAATCTTGTTCCACAAATGGCATTGACATTTAACAAGTCTCCAACAATTTCCATGGTCCTAAGTCTTATTCCAGCCAGTGCGGCGCGTTTATACCAATTTTTGCCACCGTCTCAGCCTCTTTCAAGCACCGTCTGCAAGTATTATCTTCGATTTTCATTTTGGCTAGATGATACTTGAAGTTATCATGACCTGTTATTAACGGATTTATCCAGCTTAAGGTACTGTTGTTACATCTAAGCATCATACTAGCCTTTCTGCCAAGGGGCAGAAGGGGCTTAAGGCCTTTGCTCGCAGGGGCCAGAGCCACTCTGGTTTTTGGTCCACAAAAATTCTCATTTCTCTCTCCCCTTTTTGATAGTTGGTCTGCTGCTGATCGTTTACAGCAGTGCTTTAATGTTCTTTAACCCACATCATTGTTACCTCATTACCGAGGCCCATCTGTTAAGTCTTAAAACACATTTCAGCACTACACAGAAGAAATATTTTCGCTAATTAAAGGTTTTCATTGGTTTCAGATTAAAATTTTAATAAAAAATTAATTTATTCAATTATTTCTTTAATTAAAAAAATTTTTCGTTATGTTTTAAACAAATATATATTTGAATCAATTAAAAAGTTAATTGAACTTTAATTTAAACCTTTAATTTGATTAAAAATTGTTTTCTGTGTGTTTGGAGTACCCGTTCAAGTGCAATGAGAACCTTTCTTCCATAGACTCAACTTTCTAGCAAGCCCAGAATTGCCTCTTCACCAAACACAGACAAATTTTTTTGCTCCAATTAAAGGTTTTAATTAGTTTCAGAAACAGTTTTAATTATTTTTTTAATTGATTCAATTATATTCTTAATTAAGAAAGAACAAAATAAATTTATATTTAAAAAAATAATTGAATTAATAAAACATTGAATTAAATTTGTGTCTAAAACTAATAGGATCAACTATATTTTTCTGTTAACGCAGACTATAGGACATATTCAGCTCAGTTGAGTATAGACCAGCTCCTACTGTAACGACCGTAAGAGAACTATCATTCTCCACTTACTCATTGTGAGTGTCAGATGCCGTCTTTCAACTACATATTTTTCTTCTACTCATGCTTTCGGTCGATATTTGAGCTTCCCTAACCAAGGAGATAAGTAGGTCCATAATAAGAAAACTAGCCTTTACTCTCGACTGCAGTAATTTCAAACTTTTGCTTGGAATCTCCCTCTCTTATTGTTCCGTATACTATGTTGTAAAGAATGGTTAGATTTCCATTTCTCTTATTTTATTTCTCTTACATTAGATACAAATTTATTGTTAAGTAGGCTTAAGTTCGTTTATTATAAATATTAATATATTATTTTTTTAGAACTCAAGCCTACTGCACAATTTATTTTTTTAGTTAAATAGTTCGACTAATAAATTTAAAAATGTTTCTTAAATAACTTTTAAGATTAAAGACCTTTGCTTCATATTTATCAATTTTTCAACCTTTAACCAAGTGTATTTGTATAAAAAAGTTTTAAAACTATAATTCAAAGAATAAAAAAGGAAACATCTTAACAGCATAAATATTATACTTAAACATCATTGAATTAAATAAGACCTCCATTGTGTGGCAACAAATAATAAAGGATATAGAATCATTGCCTCTAATATATTTTATTGCTATTTTGTTTTTTTTTTTTCTTATTGTATTATTTTTTACTTTTTCCTCACTTCAAGTCTTATTTTTAACCAACATCTTGACTTAAATTAAATTAAATTACGCTGTGCGTGGTTGAAGTGTCATTGTAACATTGATGGGAAGGAATGTTGTTTGTGCGGTTGCTAAGATTGACACACTGCAACTTTAATGTATTTAACTAGGTAATAATAACAATTCAATAGGAAGGCACGGATTATGATTAAGATATTGAAATAAGTTTTGAATGAACAGAAGCTATAAATACTCATATATGTTTACTAAGTGTCTTGGCGGGCTAGTAGTTAGTAAGACAGATCTTTATTCTGAGGATATAGGTTCGATGCCCACAAAATGCAAAATTTTTTAAATGTATTCTAATGTGATCCATTGTGATTAATTTCTTATTTTTCTCGTATAAACTTCCAAGTCACATTTAATATTGAAATTTGTCTATGCAATTTAATAGGAAGGCACCATTTATCTTGCTTATCCTGCAAACCCTTGGAAAGCCGTTCTCCAATGAAGCTACTTTAACCGAACAAAGACTATCACACCGTTAGAACATGTCTGTTGATGCGTAGAAGTATGTTGTTTCCTGCCATGTTTACACTGGTCCACATGACCCTTAACCCACGCTACTTTTCTAAAACCAATCAGTTCTGTCTAATATAGCCTTAGCGAGTATGCTGTAATAGTGAGTGATCGGTAATTTCACAGATGTTTCCCTCATCTAATTTGCTAGTCTCATCAGAGATCTCAATTTCGTTGATGTTGCAATAACGTGGTTTTCAGCATAAGCTTAAATTCTAACTCCGTGGAGTTGAATTCCTTTACTACCTACGTTTCCATGCCCACACTGCTGCTGGCATCTACTTACCACAATTATGTGTATTAAACTCCGCTATAAATCCTCATACGGGAATTACATTTGTAGCGTTTTTCATAAATTAAATTTAATTGCCCTGTGTGATATGTTGATGGTACCTGTTGCTGGTAAGATTGTCACTTTCCTCGGTGAGTAGTAGATGCAGAATACTGCATAGAGCTGCTTGGTGTACTTCTAAAGACAGTTGTAATGCCAAGTAAAGCTTATCTGCACGAAGTTTACGAAGATGACATACCTTAGAATTGATCGCATGACTAACGTATTAAACCATTTTTCCACCTATGGACAAATTCTTACCCAGGGATTTTCTGCACAAATCAGGATCTCATGTACATCAAAATCATTTAGTTAGGCCCAATCACCTCTCTTTTTAGAATGGTGAACAACCCCTCAATATATAAGAAAGTCGCCAAAGTTAATTTTTTATACTATGAACCGTGTCATAATTTGCAAACTTAGTCTGGGAAAAGTCGTAGTCAGGATTCTTCCTCGGGTTTTATGAGATAGTGACGAGTCTTGTTGAAAATTACGAAAGCGCTTCGTTAAAAATCTTTACAACGGTGGATTTTCTGATTTTCCTCTATGTCCTGCAATTGCTTTCGCTGAGAAATTTGCTAACACGATCATTTTGTTGGCTAAGCCCTAAAATATGTTTCATCGGAAAATACCAAATATTTGCGTTTGCTATCAACGTGCTAGTGTTTTACCACCTTTTCTCTTACTGACAATTAAGCTCTTGTGCAGATATTAAATCTTGAGTTTTTCGAATCATTGCTCTGGAGTTGTTGCTACTTTTAGGGGTCCACTTGTATGACACTTGACTGCCTGTTACTTTACACCTTAAAATAAATATTTTAGTTATTTCATTTTAGAAAGAAGTTAAACAACACTAATAATTTAATAAAACTATATAAATTCATTCCTCACAATGAATAAATAAAAACAAAATTGAATTTCATGTAAAATTTTATTACATTTTTGTTACTCAATACATTTTTCTTCGACATTTCAAAAATGTAGTGAAAACAAATTTTAAATTGAATTTCAAACAAGTTTAACTTTAAAAAAATATTTCTTATTTTCTTGGTTTTTCTTGCAGAGGAAAAGGAAGACATGGAACATTTGCAAGCATACAATCGCAAACTATTGGAAAACATTTTACCCGTACATGTGGCAGAACATTTTCTGAGTCGTGATAAAAATATTGATGTAAGTTCAGTTGCAGTTGATACTCGTAGCAAATAATCTATGAACCTTTTAAGGAGAGAAATAATTTAATCATTATCCTTGTTTTTATCAGAAAGTCAAAATAAAAATGTAAATAAAATTCTTTAATTCTAATTAATTTGAATATGTTTCAACAAACTTGCTTCAACTTCAACAACACGTTCAATGGATAAAATCTTTGGCAAAAAGCTTTTAGGTTTTGTTATCTTAAATAACTCATTTATTTGGCAAGGTATTTTTTTAATGTATAGAGTCCCGAAATTAAGAAATATCTTTAATTGCTATGGATAAAAATTAATGAGATCCAGCTACTAAGTTTTATAATTCTTGCAAAAAAAAAACGACTACAAAACAAATATATGTGCATCAATTCTAAACTAAAAATTTAAAAGGAAGTTATCTGTAAGAAATAGTACTCAAATCAAATACTTTTATACTTGTTGCGGAGATAGTAATATACGTTCTGTACATTCAAATGTATATCCGCAATGGTAAAGCAGATAAAGCCATATACGACAAATTACGTCAGATATGAGGAAACCCTTTATTTTTTTACACTTATTATTACTGACACAGTAATAAAAAGTAACGGTTCCAAAGATATGGCTATATAGCTTAAACAATATCACATAGGGAACACCCTTTAATGTGGACAGATTCTTTGTAAATTTCAAATGTTTGTCTAAAACGGTTCAAAAGTTTGGCCATATGCATCAATTTACATCAACTATTGAGACACCCTTTATAATTTTAAATATTTATAAGTGTTATAACACGGGACATAGTAGTGGAGATTCTGTCTAATGTTCAAGTGTTTGTCTGTAACGGTTCAAAAGACAGGGCTAGATAGGTAAAATTATATCAATTATGGGGACACCCTTTAGTTTCCAAATTTAAATTATATACTTGATGTTATAAAGGACTTAGAAATACAGGTTCTTTGTAAATTTCAACCGTCTCTCTGTTACGGTTCAAAAGTTTTGCAATATACATCAAATTACATCAACTATTGGGACACCCTTTAACTTCTAATTATAAATATTTAATTTCTGATTATAAATATTGGACATTCTGTCCAATTTTCAAGTGATTGTCTACAATGGTTCAAATGGTTCATATATTTAAATTGACGTCACATATGGGGACACCCTTTAATTTTTAAGTTTATTTTTTTATTAATTTCTGTTATTGGCAGCTATAGTAATAAGCAGTTTTTTTAAATTTTAAAAGGGCTACCTTTACGGTTCATAATACACGTAAAAAACACGTATGTTGTATGGGGACACCCTTTAATTTTCAAAATTCTGAACTTCTTTTTAAATGGGACCAATATGTAAGCATTTCCTTTCTAATAAAAAAAAAATGCTTCAGAAATGAATGAGTTCTGCGGGCACAAACATAAAAAAAGCAACATTCAGAGGAATTGATAACCTCCTTCTTTTTTTGAAGTCGGTTAAAAATGGCCTACTTTAAAAATATATATAATGAAACATAACCCGTTTTCCCTTGTAGCCACACAATGGGCTTCTGTTCTGACCCTAATTTTAATCGAAAAATCATCTTCAGCGATGAGGGCCATTTCTATATAAATAGATACATGAACAAACAACACAGTCGAATTAGAGACAATATCAAACCACATTTCTTTGCTTGGTATTCGTTTTGGGCTGGCATCGTCATCGGTTCATATTTCTTTGAGAACGACGTAGACCAAGCCATCAGCGATGATTATCAACTTATTTTGGCCTGAATATTAATGACATGTGGTTTCAACAGGATATTCTACGATTTGAGTTCGAGCGAGATCGTGCCGTTTGTCACCGTTAGACTTTTTCTTGTCAATGTCAAAAATCAATGTAATTCCAGAAAGTAAAAATACAAATCAACTACAAATTTTTTTCAATTGGCTATTTGGCAGTAAGTAATTATTATTTTGTCATTATTTTAAAGCAGCCCCATCTGTTGCGCAACCGTGTTTAAAATAGCTTTGACTGTTTTTCTCCACTTTCTATTGGAAATAATATATTTTAGCGGAATAAGGATACTAAGGTACCTCCTCACAAAATTTTGTTAAAATCCATGCAGTAGTTTTTACGTGATACGAACACAAAAAAGAAAAAAAGACGGACAGACAGACAGACAGACAGACAGACAGACAGACAGACAGGAAATAAGTTACCATTTTATTATATATGTTTTTATAGATTTAGCGATATTTCGCCGATACTTTCAGTTTGTCGATATTTTTTTGTCAGTTCATTAATACTTATCAAATTTCGAAATCTTAACATACTTTACACAGTGAAGCAGATTTAAAATATTTTGGATATAATTCAGCCATTTTTAGTGGCCTATGCCGATTGATCTAAAAAAAATTTAAGGTGCGAAGTTCACAACTTTGAAGTCACATAACGATACGTCTAGCATCAAAACTTAAGCTCAAAACTCTTCTGCTATGCCCATGTCAAATTTTGGATCGGCCTAGCCTTTTACAAATGTCTGAATTATTTCCAAAATATTTTCATTCGGCCCCACTGTGCACTGTAATGCTACATAAGTTGAGGCGTTTATTTAAATGGATTGGGTACAAGTTTGTCTGTAAAGTAGAACTTAAAGAGTGGGTAATGATATTAGAGGTGGATAAAATTTTTAATTGCTTCGAAAAGGCCTGCACTTGGGGCGGATCAGCCGAAAGTAGAAGGTCTTCGAAAATTATTTTAAAAAATCTTAATAAATTCGTATTTATCATATGTTGCAATATATTGAAATCACAAAAATAAACGGCTGACTATTTTATTGGCAGATTCGATGGTTTGGCAAATAAAGATGCATTTTCTTTATTTACATTTAAGTCTATAGCACAAAACCATGTTATTAAATTGCTTAACCTTAATGTCGCCGCCTCTACATCTGATTAAAGTTCTGACAAGGCTATGAAAACGGGGCTTTCTAGCGTTTATATAAAGATTATTTGAACGTTCCAGGAATTTGAACCCTGTTCTTTTGAAGCTTTAATTCTCCCTTAGTTTTTGTTTTGTTAAGGCTTTAGATATGGATATTATGTAATATTCATGTTAGATAAATCGATTTATTGTACATTGTCAGCTTTAGAAATATGAATTTCGTATTTAAATATAAAGATATATGTATTTTTTTATTCTACTATTTGTTACGTTCGAAGCAGTATTTGCTAGATGGCATAGGTTTCACTTCAGGTGAAGGTATCAGATATTTGTTTGATTCGTTTTCGGTCTCAAAAGATGAGAAAGGGTTTTGCAATAGAATCCATAAATTATTATAAATTAAAAGATAGGGAGGGAAAAATATTAGCTTCCCATACTTAGAATGAAATAAATTTTAAGAAATCTTCAAATAAACATTGGGAATTAGTGCATAAGAGTATACCAACTATACAGTTCCAATATAATAACCCTAAACTAATATCTCAATGACAATAGCAAAAATCCTCTGAGTGAGTTTGAGAACACTTTACGTTCCCAGTAAAAAATAATCCTTCGCCGTATGAAGGGTTTTTAACGGAATGACGAGTTGTTACCGCTTACGACCTTACTTACGTATGACATGATATTTGTTCGCTATGTCCTATTTAGTAGCATTTCATTTTTTATGCGATTATTTCAGCGAGCGCAGTGTAGATGTCCTTTATTAAGTTCGTAACTTGTCGTAACTCCTCGTAAATTTAAAACTTAAAAAAAACATTACAGCTGTGCTTCTTAGTACCCCCGGGGGTTCCAATTGTCACTGAAGGAATATGGCAAATGCTTTGACGCGGTCCACTCGGGGAAAATAGGGGCACCAGACGCTAGGGTTCCTAGAGCCTAAATCTGGAAGAAAAGGTCTGTGAGTAAAATCACGGGTTCTCTTCGAGGCCCGACCAGTGCCCAAAGGACTGGTACCACGGGAATCGGTGGCCCCACAGAGAGCCTATCCTCTCTGTGACCGGTTATTGGTGAAGTCCCCTTCGGGGGTACACGTGGTGGTTGTGGTTTAAGATCGATTTATGTAGGTAAGGTGCTAGGTCGATCAAGTGTGCTGTTGCACTCTCAACAGACGGAGTTTGGATAGTCTCCAAGCCCCTAAGCAAGAGGCTATAATATGGATCTAGGTTTGCCTTGGATAAGGCTTTCCGTGTTATATAAATTGCTACTCATTGTGACTGTATCACATACAAATTGCGATTGGTGGCAGTCGTAGAGTGTTGTTATACTAAACAATGGGGGCGCTAGTCTACGCATAAGTTTCACTCGGTGGTAAGACCACCGTGAGGTTAGGCCGAGTAGGCAGGTACTCACGTTAATCTTGTTCCACAATTGTGCTTCTTAGTATGTTCTATTGTAAGGGGAAATATCAAAAATTCGTTGTTTTTTGTAAACTTAGCATTTTATGTCATACAAAATGTCCTTTATTAAGGCAACATTTATGTGCTTTTTATTAAGAGGTTTTGTATTGCAGGAAAAGAATGTTCTGCTAACCAAAGCACGATTTTTGCTAATATTTGAACTTAACCTACATTTTTCTTTATAAAGTAGAATTTGATAAAATAAAATTGAATTTAGAATATTGAGTCACTTTTTCTATCTACAATGACTACAGAAAAATCTAAACACTTTTATGACCCTTTAAATTAAGTAGCATTTTTTTTTTTTTTGTAAATATTATTTAACTCATATTTTTTATTATTACTTATTATTATTGCTAAGTTGTCACAATTGTTTGTATAAACTTACAAATTTAATAATATACATATTTGTTCAAGTGGGCGTTGAAAACTTTGTTAAACTTTACTTCTTCTTCGTCAGCTTAAATAAACGTCAGTCACTCAAGTGTCAATACTTAAATTTTTGTTGAATTTAAAGAATGACTGGCTACAACAAGTTTCCTTCATTAAATATGTAAGACTTCGTGTGAGTACAAATATATGTGGTAAAACGGTAACAAGAGATTAGGGGTGTGCCCAACTTTAAAAAAAATAACATAAATTATTATATGAGCCGTTCAGTGCACTATTCGATTATATCCATAAAAAAAATTGAGTATATAGCCAACAAGTAATCGTTTCGCGTTTCCTTTTCTAAAAAAAAAATTTTGCCTTATTAATAGGTAATACTTTTTATGGATCACCCAGCCCTTGCAAAGTGTGACCTTTTTTATGATATCAAAAAAACACAAAAACAAACTAGTTTTACATTTATGTCTATGTGACAAATTTAAATTCAAAATAAAGTTCTTGCTTTCATTGAAAAAAAAAAAAAAATATTATAAAAAAGTGCAATATCTCACCCTGAATAAAAGTTGAGTGTAAAAAATGTAGCATATATTTACCTGGTTTTGGTGCGACATATTTAGAAAAGAACATAATGTTTTTTCACACTCTAAAATTTTTTTAGAAAAGAACATAAAAATACAGTGGCTCACAGCTTATTTTGTGCAGTGTTTTTTTTTTTCTTTTTTTTTTTCTTTTTAATGCTCTATAAAAACAAAACTAGCAGGAATCTAAAAAAGAATTGGACATCATTCAATAGAAAATATTTTGTCTAAATAAACAAATATCATTTATTGCAAAAATCTTTGTTTAATAATTTTAAAACTAAAAAAAACAAAAAATACTTAAAATTTCATTGTCACAGCTTATTTTATGCAGGCACTTATGATTTTGCATATATCAAGTTTAGGAACTGTTATTAAATTATTTAATATTTCGTGTGGTACCCTTTATTGTCTATGACAAATTTGAGGCGGTTTGGCATAGATGCAACCAGTTTTTGTGTAACACTGGGCAAAATATTCTCCCACTCCGTCTTCAGCGCTTCCTTCAAATCATTTTTGTGTTTCCTTATGTTAATTTCTAATATTGACCATAAATTTTCTATATCGTTAAGGTCGGGCGACTGTGGTAGAGGTGTCATTAAATGTGGACAGTTATATATTAACCAAGTTTGGACAATACCTGGTTTTTGCTTTGGGTCGTTATCCTGATAATATCTAAAATTTGATTTTATACCCAATTTTTCTGCACTCTCCAATAAATTATCTTTTAGGATCTCAAGGTACCTAAACTTGTCCATTGTTGTTTCAGTAAATGTTAAATTTGCTGTCCACATACAGGCCCACACCATAACACTGCCATCACAATGTTTCACTATAGCTTTTAGGTTTTCTTTTTTGAGCTCCGTATATGGTTTCCGCCATAGATAAGACATGTCATCTGAACCGAATATGTTAAATTTTGATTCCAAAATTCAGAATCCATGGTAGAATGTTCTTTGGTGAAATTTAATCTGCAAAGTCTATTTTCGGGTTAATAAAAGGTTTCTTGCGTGCGACTCGGCCATGAACATCATGTTGGCGCAATACACGGCGAGCAGTTTCGACGCAACATTGCTTTCCCAGGTCAGCTTCAACTTCGGCAGTCAGTTTTGGAGCTGAAACCTTTGGATTCGCCTTTATTTTTCTTAAAATATACCGCTCGTCGTTCAGTGAAAATTTCATTAGGTGCATTTTTGCCCTTGTTATGGACCCTATTTTCATGAATAAAGCGCTCGATGATTTTTTGCACTGTGGAAGCATTTATGTTAACTATTTCTGCTATTTTTCGCTGTGAGTGACCGTTTTTGAAATGGTTTAACACCAATTCCCGTTGTTCTATCGTTGTGCGCGGACCCAATTGAATTTTTGAAAAATGACACTTCAAGTAAAAAAGTTAGTCTGATAATTCAACGCCAGACATTGCCAAAAGTAGAATACAGAAAAATTAAAAAACAATAACCCTCTATTAAGGTACCGTTACAGTCAAAAATGGCTGCATAATTTAAGCTGTGAGATGGAAAAATGGGGTATTTTTTGTTTTAATACACCTTTTAAGTATTTAAATGCAGATTTTTGCAGTGAATGATTTTTGATTGTTTATCCTGAATATTTTCTCTTTCAAATTGTGCAAAAATTTTTTTTAATGTATTGCTAGATTCGTTTTTATAGAGATTTTAAATGAAAAAAATTCACAAGATGTGAGCCACTGTCTATGCAATATTTTTGTCAGAAAAGAAAACGCCATTAGAGTTATTCGATTTAGCATCAAAAAAGTTATAAAGTTTTTAAATTTTCTAAGTTTTTCATTATACAAACATTTTGTAATTTTATAACAGACTAGCTGAGCCCGCCACTTCGTTAGCGCCCTTGTAATATTTTGTTTTGAAAGGAAACCACACCAAAGACCCTTACTTTTTTAGTGCTACAGTCAGGTTTATATATTTACTAAATAAAGGATCTCATCCTTACTGAAATAACTGCGTACTTTTATTGCTTTTTCTCCACTTTAAAAAAAATTCTAAAATTCTAAAAATTATTGTAAACCTCTGTAAGAGGAGTTTAACATTAATTATTTTAATTACAATACAAATTTTATTCAACTGGCGTCATCTGTTGCGCAATAGTTTTTAAAATATCCCACTTTCAAAAATAAAAAGGTGTGTTGAAACTTACCAGTTTTAAACCGAAAATTTCAGTACCTTTAAACCGGAAATTACGTTTTCACTGCTTTTTCTCCATTTTCTCTTGGAAATAAGATATTTTTGCGGAAAAAAAGTATCCTGTATTGGGATCACGATACTAGGGAACCTCCTCGCAAAATTTTGTTAAAAGCCATGTAGTAGTTTTTACGTGATGCGAACACAAAGAGAAAATCGAAAAGACAGAAAAGAGGTTACTGTTTTCAATTTCAGCATTATACTTCAATTTATAATAATTTAGTAGGGATGAGACCCTTTATTTAAAGTAAATACATAAACCATAAATGATGCACTAAAAAAGTTAGGGTCTTTGGTGTGGATTTCTCTCAAAGCAAAATCGAACAAAATATTGTACGGACTCTAACGAAGTGGCGGACACAGCAAGTATATCATATAAAAGTATTAATTATACAAAGTGTCTTGACACTTTAGCTTAAGCAGTTTAAAAATTGTGGAGCTAAACAATTCGTATATTGAGCGGCTCGTAACTGTGTTAAAACCTTTTTTTTCTGAACACCCTATTTTTTCTACTCGATGAATATTAAACTTTACCCCCTCTACTTAGATTTCTTCAATACAATATTCATGTAAATATTTTTTTTCTTTTCTTCACTCTCACACAGGATTTATACCATGAACAGTGCGATAGTGTTTGTATTTTATTTGCTTCAATACCAAACTTCAGTGAATTCTATGTAGAGCTAGAGGGCAATAACGAAGGTGTCGAATGTTTACGTCTACTCAATGAAATTATAGCGGACTTTGATGAATTATTAAGTGAAGAACGTTTTCAGTAAGTGAAGCAACCAACACTTAAATAACAGTGTACATTTAAACTATTGTTGATTGTTCAAATTTAAAACTAATAACTCTTGCCGTCTATATATTTATTTGTGGTTTATTTTTATATTTTTTTCTATTCAGTTACATCGAAAAGATCAAAAGCACGGGAGCTACTTATATGGCTGCTTCCGGTTTAACCACGCAGACTTGTGATATGGTGAATTTTAAACACATAACCGCCATGGCAGATTATGCTCTGCAGCTGTTTGATAAAATTGAAGAAGTCAATATGCATTCGTTTAATAATTTTCGTATGAGAATTGGTGAGTTGAGAATTTGTACAAAATACTGTATGACCAAATTATTTTGCTTTATTTTAAAATCACGCCGAATTTTTTTTCATCAACTAAAGGTTCTATTTAGTTTTAAATTAAATTAATGTTAATTTTTTAATTGATTCAAATTTATATTCGTTTAAAACAAAACAAAAAATCCTAATTTAACAAATAATTGAATCAATTAATTATTTAATTGGTTTTTAATCCAGAACAATTATCCCGTTAATTGGTGAAAATATTTTTTTTTCTGTGCAGTAGCATGATTTTGTTGGGATTTGTTTTCTAAATATAACCAAGCAGTAAAATAGTCGTTGAGTTCACTTAATGTGGAGAATTCATTTAGAAGTAATTTACAATTCCAATTTTTGCCAAAATTGTTCATAACTACCTTAAGTGCAGAATTGTTGAGCGAATTATAAGATCCAGCATAAATTGTTTTCCCCTTCAATCGGTTATGTTTAAATTGAAACGAGGGTCTTCTCGGATAAGCCCCACTATGAAGAGCTTTAACTAAGAATTCTGTGCTAAGCTGAGCATTTTTTTGATTGTATTTTTTTTTAATGATTCAATACAATTACAAATGAAATTCAATCTTAAGTTATCGAGCTTATTAACCTAATATAGCTACTCTTTTCATTAATTGTAGAGCTGTTGGTGGGAGTCGAACCCACAACTTGTACTTGTTTTGGAAAAAGCCAATCTTACTAAGTTTTTATATCACTTCTAATTAACGAAAGTAAGAAATACTTTATTTTGAAGCCTAGCTGAAATAAGGGTGTCACTAATAAAGGCAAAAATGTTTTGATAGAAGTCATTGGATTCTTAGTGGCAACTAAGGAATTTAATTTTAATACAACGCAAAGGAAAATTTTTAGATAACATTACTTCTATTAAACTTCGATGTTTTTTGTTTCTTTTCTTAATAACACTAACTGTTAAGCTCTTCGGTGCACTCAACTGTCTCTCCTTATGTCCGACTATCTTTTGCCCTCCTGGGACACTAATTGTCTCTATCGACTTTCTAGTGCTTTAAAACAGTGCTTCCGGGGCATTATTATTAATATAGGACAAATATTGAAGCCCTTATGGTTCCCTTTTTTCCCTCTTCCATTCTTGTTACTTGTTATTTACGCCAACCTTTATCATTTTTTATTTTTTTGTTTAGGAGGAATACCAAAGCATAGCACTAACTTCATGGATCCCTTTAAGACCCCCTTCGTTCCTTAATGATTTCTGGTATTCGACTGGATATTTACGAATAACTTACTTAATTAAGTCTCGTGCTGTAATTGTAGCTTTTTACTCCCGACTGTAGTGATTTCAGACTGGCGACTGAAATATATCGACATTCTTCCTCATCACAGACACTATGGTAATATGGTAATAGCTAACGTTTGCTTACGGCTAGGTTTCCACAGCATCTCCATATAATATGTGTCTGCCTGTCCAGAGCCTTTTTTTATTAGTCTTTTTCCAAGCACAGTCTGCAATATTGTCTTACCGGAATTTTTAATCTTGCCCAGATAATACTTGAGAGTCCGTGACCTGTACTAACGCAGTTAACCATTAGTAGGCACCCAGATTATATCCAAGCTCTGTCATGGTCTTCCTGCCGAGTTGTAGTGACAAATTCCAAAGTCCTTGATTGGAATCGAACCCACATCCCCAGACTGACTAGACTAGCACGCTACCGATTAGCCTTGAAAACAAGTTTTCTCGTATTTCTTTATCTGGGTTTGGTTGCTTAAATAGATGATGCTTACAACTAAACACTACCCTAAATAGATAGATACGAAGAATGCTGATGGCGGACGTGGCTGTTTAGAAAATGTGCATTCCGCTCCTGCTGGTGTCTAAAAATTAAATTTTCCCAATTTTTCTTTAATATTATCACCTAATTTGTAATTTAATTAATTCTTTCTTAGAGAGAATAAAAACGAACTTAAGCTTGATTATAAAATTTCATTGTATGTAATACATAAATAATTCGACTAATAAAAATTTCAAATTTTCAAAATTTTTTTTTTTTGTTTTAATTTATTTGTTTCTTCCTTATTTTTATAGGTATCAACATCGGTCCTGTAGTGGCTGGTGTTATTGGAGCTCGTAAGCCTCAGTATGACATTTGGGGAAATGCAGTAAATGTGGCTTCACGCATGGACTCTACAGGCTTAGTAGACCATATACAAGTGAGTATAAAACACATCATATAATTATTGCTGTCGTTTTTTAATGTAAACCATAAAGCCATACAAAAAAAAGTTACTGGTTCGTATTTCCGGACTCATTTTTTAGAGCCACAAATGTTTATCCTTTTCGTTTGTCCTGAATCGTTTAACAAGCACTCAAGGTGTTAAGTCAAAAATAAGAAATATTTATGTTTATTAAAATAGTTTTTTTGTTAAAATTCTAATGCTGAAATCGAATTATTTCTATTCTATTCCTAATTTATTTGTCACATCGCTGATAACCATAAGATCACTCAAGAAACTTATGAAATACTTAAGCCACGTGGCTACGAGCTAACCTGTCGAGGAAGTATTAATGTTAAAGGCAAAGGATCAATGATCACGTACTTCCTAAAAGGAAAATCACTCGAAAATAACATAGAAAATCAAACGCCACTACCGGCAGAAGTTGTTATTGAGAGAAAAAGTGCAGAAAATGAAGCAAATTCAAATGGAAATGTAAATGTAAATGCTATTCATTTTGAAACTAAAGTTGAAGAAAATAAATACCCACCAGAAAGTTTAACACTGACAAAACAACTCAGCAGTAATTTGACAGAATTGGAAGATTTATCTCCCGACATTGATCTCAATTCAAATACGAGCAACCTAACAGCACAACGACGAAAATCATTGTGTAGGCAGCACAATATTTCTTCTTCCTTCGGCACAACGGTGAGTTCGAATACATCGGTAACGCCATGCATATCGAATAGTTCAAGTGTTGTAACCATAGGCACTCTACCCACCATTACCAAAAACCATTCCTCCTCTATTGAAAACAACTCCGAGGGTTATAGTTTGTTAGGCAAAACCAATTTGCTGCCACGCACAGCCTTAGATGAACTGAAAGACTTTGAGACGGAGAGTGACAAGGGTACGCATAAAAATTCTATAGAAAATTTAGAAATATTACTCAAAAATAATATAAGCCTCTCAGATCTAAATAACAAACAACAACTAAACCTAAGAGTCAATGAGGCAACACGTAGTTTTTATAAAAAGACCACCGCAACCGAATATAGTGGAACTCAAGTCAATTGTAGAAACGAAATTGTAGCCCGTAGAAAACATCGATCCGTTACCACCATAACGTCATTATCAGCGACATGTAGTAGCAAACTTTCATCCTCATTACCTCAACGTTACTCAGATACAACGCATTTGTTGAAGGATTCCTCAACACTGACCCCACCACAATCACCAATACATTTGATTAGTGCTAATGATACGTTCGCAACACCATGTGAACTAACATTTTGTTCCTCTCAACCATCTACCACATTACCTGAGTCTAAGGCCATATGGTTAAACCATCAGCAACGTAACCAAAATCATAATCAAAATCATCACAATCATCCTTTAATTATGAAAACATCACAATCTTTAAGTCCTCTTGGTTTCTATAACGAAGATATTAATATGCCCACCTCTCGTAGTATGATTGTCATAAAAGCAACAACAGCCATTTTGACAGCAAATGAAACTAATGAATCTACATCGGAAGCTGAAGCTGAAGCTGAATTAGACCTAACAACACCCTCTTGGGATTCAACACACAACAACAACTGCACAAATTCTTCGGCACCATTAGCCGATTTGGTAAGTACCGACAGGACTTAACTTCTTGCAACTTCTAGAGAAGTTTGCTCCATTTAGCATCACATTCTATTTTATTTTCTTTTCTTTTATGAAGTGCAAACACTAAAATTATAGGAATCTGTTCCTATTTATGAAACTGTAAATATCTTTTTACAAGTAGCAATTACATACGTACAAGCATTTATGTACATACATACCTACTAAATAATTAACTAAGTATAAGTCGTTGTAAAAAAACATTTGTGTATTTTAGTGTGTAAGTAAGTGTCTGTATGTAAGAAATAGCATTATGTATTTAATATATGAAAAACACATCATCACTTAACAAGGGGGCAATTGCAGGTATTAAATGTAGATAGTATTTCTTACAAAGTAAGGCGAAAGAATAGCACACAAGTAATAGCATTGCGAAAAATTATAGCACACCGGTAATCTATATATACAATAAAACTGTAACAGGACCAATTCTGTAAATGAAATATTTTTTGAAATTTTTGTTGCGGGTGTAGTTAGTCATCGAAATGGAATACAAAACAGAAAACAAAAAATTTTTTAGAATTTTCGTCTGTCTGTTTTTCTCTGTGTTCGCATCATGTGTAAACTACGGAATGAATTTTAATAAAATTTTGTGAGGAGATACCTTTGTATTTTCATTCAGAATATTTTTTCTATAAAAATATCGCATTTCCTACAGAAAATAGAGAAAAAATGTGGGGATGATAAGCACGGCTTCTAAACGGCTGTCTTCACCAAAAAGTGAACCACAAGCACAAGGCACAAGAACTCTCGCAAGAAAAAGAAAACACAAAAAGTTTAGATGTTTTTTCTATCAAAAAAAAGAAAAATCACAAATTAACTTTCCTTTGGTTTATTTTCAATTCCACAGTAGAATTGAGAATATTTTCAAGAAAAAATTACAATTTAATTTAAACTTTAGAAAATTACGAATTCGATCAAAAATCGAACTATGTCAAATACAATTTTAAAAGGAATGCCAACGATATGGCACAAAGAAATATAAAAATATAAATTTAATAAATTAAATAAAAATAAAAATAAATTTAATAAATTACGGCCAACAATACGGCGCAAAAAAATTATTAATCGAAAAATACAAATTAATTAACTCAAAAAGCGCGACTTCCACTACGATAAAAAAGTATGTAAGGCCAAGGATGATGAATAAGCGGCAATTGATCATAAACGTTAAAAACTTCCACTAGCTTTGGCATCACTCTCAACCATGAACCTGGGATGGAAAATCATCATTGTTCAGACGTAAACAGTGGAAGTGCACAATTTTACCCATTTAAAAGTACTGCAAACTTGACAGCACCTTTTTATTAGTCTGAGCGATAGTTCAAATACTATTACAAAAAATTTTCCAGGGATGGGTACCTTTATATAAAGAAAATATATAAACCCCAACTTAAGCACTATAAAAGTAAGAGTCTTAATATTTGGTTTGGATTACCTTCAAAGCAAAATCGAACAAAATATTGTCAGGGAGCCTACGACGTGACGGGCGCTTCTAGTTTTTATTAATAGAATGAAAACAAGAAACAAGAAACAACTTGTAATCATGTCAAATCGTGTCACTATCGAAACAGCCTTTAAATTTTGGTTTTATTTTTTTTTTACTTCTTATAGGGGATAAGTTGATAGGTTTAACGTGTCTACCCATTCCGGTTCCGGTTCTGACACTTTCGCAATACCCTTTAATTTGTTAATTTTTTTTTGGCTATAGCGAACATAATAAACGGTGTTTTTTATAGAGGTATAGAACTTTAAGTTGGCATTACTTTTCAAGATGGCGACCGATTTAACAGCTGTCAAGTGATTTATTCTCAGTTTGGTTTGGCAATTCATCATGAATAGACTCACGCCTGAACAACGCTTGCAAATAGTGCAATTTTATTTCGAAAATAATGATTCTGTGCGGAAAACGTATCGCGTGATGTTTCTTTAGCGATGAAGCGCACTTCTGGTTGAATGGCTACGTCAACAAACAAAACTGCCGCATTTGCCGCATCCTCAAGTGTATGTCGAAACACCGTTACATCCAGAAAAACTGACTGTTTGGTGCGCTTTATGGGCTGGTGAAATCATTGCACCGTACTTTTTCAAAAACGATGGTGGCCAGAACGTTACAGTCAATGGTGATCGGTATAGAGCCATGACTACTAACTTTTTCATTCCTAAATTGAATAACCATGATGTCCAGGAGATGTGGTTTCAACAACACGGCGCAACATGTCACACAGCTCGTGTCACAATAGATTTATTGAAAGACACGTTTGGTGATCGCCTAATTTCACGTTTTGGACCTGTGTATTGGCCTCCAAGATCTTGTGATTTAACACCGCTAGACTACTTTATGTGGGGCTATCTAAAGTCATTGGTCTATGTGGATAAGCCACAAACGCTTGACTATTTGGAAGACAACATTCGCCGTGTTATTGCCGATATAAGGCCACAAATGTTGGAAAAAGTCAACGAAAATTGGACGTCCAGATAGGACTACATCCGCGCCAACCGTGGCGGTCATATGCCAGAAATCATATGTAAAATGTAATGCCACAAGATTATCATTCGGATAAATAAAACTCATGTCAATCGAATAATCCATCGTTGTTTTATTGCAACTTTAAAGATCTATACCTCTATAAAAATCACACTTTATTACACACTCTATAAGAATTTACGATTGAAATCAAAGTAATAATTTTAGTAATTGTTATTATAGCGGTCATGGAAATGCACTTTTTATGGAAATATTAAGAGTCTTTCTATTAGGTTCAAAAAATAAGGTCATATACGTGAAATATATCTCACTGTAGGTATACCTTTTTAGGGTAATTATTTCATATTTGATTATATAACTCCATACTTGTTTAATTAATGTATGTCTGCCTCTTAATGTATGAAATAAAGGCATATACGCTTATTACACATTACTTTCGCAAAACCCTATAAGTTTTAGTATTTGTTGTTATAGCGGCCATAATAATAAAACTCGTGTAAAAATTCCATGCATTTGTGATATTTCTCATAAATGAGATCTCTAAAATTTTATATTTTTTTTCACGATCACTAATGCTCTTTTTCATTAATGTTTGTACATTTTTTTTCATTTACGTTCTCATTTTTGAGTGCTCATTTATGAAATTTCTAAATTTCTTATAAATGGGATTTTTAAAATTTTTAATCTTTAAGTACCCTTTTATCTTTTTTTGTAGTAAAAAATATTTGCATAAGCAAACATAAATACATTTATGCGAATGCTTAATGCGATCATTTTCCACGATCTTTTCGTTTACGAAAAATTAGCAAAACTGTAAATTCTCCTATATGAACACTTTCGTTGAAATAAGGTTCAAAGTTTCGAATGCGCTACTTGCGATTGTCTGGTTTGTGATCCTTATACTATATAAGCTAGAAGATTTAGGAACAGCATGATTTTTTCACAGTTTCAGGGGTGATCCTATAAATTTAGTCCCACTGTCAGACTAATGGAAGTTTGACCAACTTACACACTTCTCTAAATGAGTGATATAAAAGTGAGTGATTTAAAAGGGAAGAAAAAAAATATTATTATCAATATTTTTTCCCTGCTCTACGATGGTCAACTAAAAATGGTTTTACACGGCGTGTGTTTGTCATATGACTTGTCAGTTTAATAACTCATATGTAATTTCTTGTGTTTGTCAAAATACACATTTTACATACGGTTTATAGTGTTAGCTTTCAAACGTACATGTGTAATTACATCTGACATAACCTATAACATATAATTTTTCCGACACACAGTTTTGTATTGCCAACCACAGCTGATGCAAATGTGCAAACGTGGTGCTTTTGCTACGCTTTTAGTGCCTTTGGTACCACAAAAAACCAAAAATAGCAAAATATCACGTTGGCACTACAGGATGTAAGATCCTTTGTCACATCTAAATAGAACACGTTCTAAATGAAAAATGTCATATGTGTTGTACACATGTTATGTTTGAAAGGGTTTACACGACGTGTATAGAATTTACACATGGAAAATTGACAAGTCATATGACAAATACATGCCGTGTAAAAGCACTTTAAGCAACACATCCAGTCAAGCTGGGCAAACCAAATTTGAGCACTTTACAACGTTATAAGTTACGAATTTTAAATAAGCATTGATAACAACTATGAATATAAAAGAAGCTCCGGCTTCCTGCGAGATGTGGAAGGTAATTTTCCAAACTAGACGTGTTAAAGTAAGGAATAGAACAAAAATCATCTGCGTGTTTGATTACAACACCGCAACGAAAGGAAAGGATTAGAGTATGTCTATGATACCAGATAACAGCAAGGAATTTTTAAATTTTCTGCTATTATTATATTTTTTTTGTGTATATAATATGCTATAAAAAAAAGATTCAGCTCAATATATTTCTTAAGTGCAAAACTATGTGATTTTAAATATGAGTATTCTCATACTTATCACACTTGTATTAGTCTAGGTTACTGATTTATGTCCTGTTGAAATTTTGCGACAATATTTTAAATTTTGATCGCTAACCAAGAGTGAAAATTATAAAAATTTTGCTTAAAGTAGTACTCCTTATCTTGATAAATCTAAACCAGGGTATCGAAAAATCAAAAATTTTACTTTTAAATTAAAAATTAAACAAAAATTAAAGAAATGCCAAGCTCTAAAAAATTTGCAAGTGGAAGTTATACCATTGATTGAGATGGTGCCCATCGTCAAAAGTTAGGCTTTTATACTCCTCTGCTATACCCATGTACATTTGGATCAATTTGGCCCTTTACGAATGGTTGAATTATTTCCGAAATATTTTGATTCTGCCCTCCTATGCATCGTTACGCCTTACGCTCTTCTTTAGGTTTGGCTGTTACATTTTTACCCTTTAGGTGCGGAACTCTATAAATGTATATAAATTAATAATAAATCAACTCTTTCTGGTTTTCTGGACTATTTGAAATCATAAAATAATTGTGCTATAATTTTTCTCCAATGCTTTCTTATATTTATTTTTATATATTTGTCGGAACGAGCACACATACAGTATACATTGACATCAAAAATGGTAGTAAAAGGTTTTTTTTAATTTATTTCTAACAAAGTTGTATCTAAACAACAACAAATATTTTGTGTAACATTTTAAAAAACTTGAGATATTTGAATTTTACTCAACAGAAATAAATACAAAAACAAAAATCATTTACGAATATTGGCCAGTTGAAAATGGAATACAAGTAAAACAATTGAATTAATATTAATAAAAAAAATGTAAATAGGAAATATAAAATATAAAATATGTAAATGAAAATTTAAATAAGAATAATTAAAATATAAAACAGTGGGCTTTTAGATAAAAAAAAAAACGGATTTAAAAAAAAATTGGTTTCACAAAAATTTTATTTATAACCAAATTTTTATTAAAAGTTAAAGTTTTTTCAAAAAGGTGAACGGAATTTATAAGAGGGAAACAAAATATAAATAAAAAAAATAGTAAATTATTTTAGTATTAAAAATAAGAAAGAAACTCAAAGGAAATCAGTTTTAAAATTCAAAACCCATTTTTTGGGAATTATATGCGTTTGAATATCAAGTCAATCTCACTAAAATTTCAATAAATGTTTCTTAAAAAAATATTTTTACCTTATGTTTTTTACTCTAACCCTTCTGGGACGGAGTTTTACTCCTTTTACTTTTTGCCTATTAAAATGGAAATATACTCAAAAATTCTGATATCCTCGGACATATGATATCAATAAGCCTTTTTCGTGCGACATAAAATCCAAATTAGTCTTTTCCGCCCATCAAGGGCGTTTAGAGTTTAAATCTATATATATATACAAATGAATGCTTGTCTGTATGTCTGTATGTCCTTTATAGAATCGTAAACTATGCATCTGATCATGTTATGATCTTAAGCAAGTTGTTGCCCATAACCAGGCGAAGGTTTCTAATTTGGTTCGATTAACTTCCGACAGGTGGCGCCACTGAAAATTACTCAAAATTAATTAAATCGTAAGATGTGAATTTGATGATGGTATGATCTTTAGCAAAGTTGTTGCGCATGAGCCGATGGAGGTTCTTAAGTTGGTGGGGTTAATTTCCGACAGGTGGCGCCACAGAAAATTACTCGAAACGAATTAAATCGTAAACTGTGCAATTGATCATGCTATGATCTTTAACAAAGCTATTGCGAATGAGCCGATGAAGGATTGTAAATTGGTGCGATTAATTTCTGACAGGTGGCGCCACTGAAAATTACTCAAAATTAATTAAATCATAAGTTGTGCATTTGATGATAGTATGATCTTTAGCAAAATGGTTGCGCATGAGCCTACAGAGGTTCCTAAGTTGGTGGGATTAATTTTCGACAGGTGGCGCCACAGAAAATTACTCAATACGAATTAAATCGTAAACTGATGTTTGCTTAGGGCCAGCAACGCGGACCGGGTCAGCTAGTAAATAAATAAAATTCACACATATTTGAAATTATTGTTTGATATCATAATGGTAATTAAGTTAGGAATTTAGTATGATACCAAATGAAGAATAGCGACCGCAGCGACAACACTAATCTCCAATATGGCGGCTTTCAATTATTAGAGATTTAATAGTCTTTGCAAAGGTCAGTGGGTTTTTGGCAGTTTTTTATAACTTTTTTGATAGTTTTTTATAACTGAATTAACCACTGATGGGTTTTTTTCTCCCATAGACTTTCAGAGACGGCAACTTGTCGTCATAATACATAATCAACGAACTCCCAGAAATGCAGAATATCACTATCGTTAATATCTTTCAGTTAACTTTCATTTTGACGACGATACAAAGTTATCATGATTTGAAAGCACCAGCTCTTTATACACTTTATATTCGCTGCTCTCGACAGTATGATAAAGAAGAATTTCGCAGTCTCGTTCAGTCGAAAATTCGTATTTAGCATGGAACTCCTTTACTCAATGGACTCGACAACTTTTCCATTGAGCTCACAGAGCATATTTTTCTTTTGGCCAGTTTCAGTGATTCGGTGTCATCAGAATTCCCAGGGAAATGTGAATTTCCAGAGTTTTCAAAATCTTCGTTAGCGTCTAACTCTTCGGATATAATATGCTCAAGATTCTCACTGGTAACCTTATTTTTTGGCATCTAAAATATTTATTAGGACATTTAGTACAACCCCAGCAAAAAATTCTGCTTCGCCGTATGCAAGTTTGTAAGGCAAGAACGATTTGTTATGGCTTACAAATCTGCTTATGTATGACATGATATTTGTTCGTGATGTCCCACTTGGTAGCATTTCCTTGTAAGCGATTATTTCAGCACATTATACATGTCCTAAAATCATACCGTGCTATCATACGGTCGTAACTCCTTGAAAATTTAAAATTTTTAATCTCTGCTCTATAGTTGTGCTTTCTTGTATTCACTACTGTAAGGGGAAATGTAAAGGAATATCCTTGTTTTTTGTAAATTTAGCATTCTGTGTGATACAAAATTACATTTATTCAGGCAACATTTATGATCTTACTATTAAGAGATTTGTATGGCTGGAAAAGAGTGTTGCTTACGAAAAATCGATTTTGTCTTGCTGGAACATTAAAAAAACTTAATAGGACTATATAAACCATTTTTACTAAATCATCTATTATTTACTTCTAACAATCATTAAAAATCACCAAACCATTTAAATCTAGTACGATTTTTTCGGCAACAGCTTTCAGCAACTTATCGCTCAATACTGTTAAAACTGTTGAGAAATTCATGTCAAATAGGGCACATAAGGTAATATGTGCCATTATATTTTTATTTATATTTTATAATAAAGAAAACAATATTTTTACCAAATAAAAGTTTTATTTGGTTTCAGATTTAAATTTAATAAAATAATTAATTGATTCAATTATTTGTTTAATTAGAAATTTTTCTGTTTTAAGCAAATAAATCAATTAAAAAATTAATTAAACTTTAATTTAAAACTGATTAATACTTTTAATTGTGCTTGAATACTAAAATGTGTTTACAACCAATACGAAAGCTTGTATAACTGATGTACCTTACTTATAATACTTTTAATATAAATTAACTATTGTACCTTGGTGCTGCATTCTTTGTGTTTTTGAAAAAAATTTAAATAAAAAAATCAAATATTATATAAGTTTCAGTCTGGCTAAGGACCATTAAATAAACGGAAAAGTAATAATTTTAAAGTATTTGAATTAAAGTTGAAAAGTTTTTAGTGAAATTTAATATTAAAAATATATGCTGTAAATAAAAGAATAATTATTTTTTATGTAAAATACACTGAAAAAAATGTAAGAATTAAAAAAAAAAAAAACTGAACAAAATGAATTTATTTATTTAATAAGATTAAGTACACAAAACTGCAGTTAAATCAAATAGCATAAATGTTATTATAAAATAAACTTAAGCTAAATGTTAAATATTAAAAATTTAAACAAAATAAAAAAGTCTATGTAAACTATGCTGTCAATTGAAGGCTGTCTTTGAAGTCCAAAACTGAAAATCAAATGTAACAAAACTCAATAGATTAAATTTATGTATTTTGCTATAATTCAATTATATGTATACTGTAAAATTATAATTAAAAGCTTTAAATGAAAATCTATCTCTATGCGCTATAACACATACAAATAAGTGCTTTTTTTTAACAAAAAATCATAAATCTATTTAAGCTATTAAAATCATTAAGGTCGTTCCGGTAGGTTGGTTATTAGCTTATGTACTCGTACTTAAAATATTACAAATATAATTTCCGTACCCCGTAAGCAAAATTTAATTTTGGTTATCTGCTTATTTTTACAAAATATACGTAGCACAAGTATTTTTCTGACAAAATAAATTAAAAATATTTTTTAAAAATTTAAAAACTAAAAAATTTTAAATTATTTTCCATTAAAATTTTTAAAAAATGGCTTCCCAAGATTTCAGGGTATACTAAAGAACAAGCTGAAAATAATAAAGACACAGAGCCATTAGCATGTTGCGGAAGAAAATTATATTGTATTTTTTAAAACATTTCCCAGCAAAAAATTTAAAAATGGTAATCGTGTGTGGAATTAAGCTTTTTTGGTGGAAGTACTTCCTAACTGAATTACCAACTTAATGATTTTAACAAAGCGTGAGACTAAAATAACTAGTTCTTCAGAATTGATTACATTATGTATATTACGCAAAAAAAATTTTAATGCAAATACTTTTGTCTTGGTTTTAAATAATTAAAAAGTTAACATAGAAATTGGAAAAATTTATTTGAAATAATGACTTATTTTTTAAATAATTTCTCTCTTAAAATATAAGAATTTGTTCAATTACAAATTACTTTTTTTAAGTTTAATGTAATGTGTTTTGTAATCGAGTAACAGAATTTGGTAATCCCAAAAGTAAGTCATTATGTTTTTTTTTTTGGTAATGACTAATTTTTTGCTGTGAATTTATATTTTTTTTTGGAATTGCAACACTACATATAAAAGATAACCACATAATTTGTTAACAAGAGTATGGTAAGGTGGCGCAAAGTTAGTTATTTTTTTCTACAGCATTTGTAGTTGCTAATATAACCAAATAAATAAACATATATCCTGATAACCTACCTACTATGAAGGACCTAATTTATACCCTTCACCACAGGTGAAAAGGATATATATAAGTTTGTCATTACGTGTGTAATTTCTACAATATTCATTTCCGACCCCATAAAGTATATATATTCTGGATCCTTATACATAGAGAAGTTGTCCGTCTGTCCGTGTTAGTGTTGTAATGTCATTTGTCAAGGCATCAGAAGAGATACAAAAAATTTAAGCACACCAATCTGTCAGGCATAGTTTCGAAAATTTTGGTATTGCAATTCAGCAACATCGGATCATTCCTTTGGAGGCTACGGGCCAAAAACCACGCCCACTTATATTTTTTTTACGTTTTTTTTTAATTTTTTTCGGCTTTAATGATTCTGTTTTGCCTTTTTTTGTCAAATAAATATTAGACTGCGACAGGTAGATCGCAAGGAGTGCATACAGATCTCGGGGGATCAATAACCTCCTGCGAGGGGCGTTTTTTGTTTGTTTTTAGATTGGTAGAGTTTTTCTGCTTAGATTTGTATTAGAGACCTTAATAGAAAGCAATACGCATAGAGGTAGCCAATGGACCCACAGGGTACCCACTGATAAATAGGAGCAGTTAAAAGGAACCCCCATGTGTCAATATGAGGAAATTTTTTTTAAGGATTTTTTTTTGCTTTAGTCTGACCATTCTAACTCAATATAGACTGCAGAAAGGTCCTAAATTTAAAAAAGAAAATTTCAATAAAATTTTAAAAAATTTTTTTTAAAAAAAAATTTACAAAAAAATTTACAAAACATTTTCAAAAAGATATTTTACAGAAAAATATTCAAAAAAAAATTTTTTTTTTAAATTTTCCAAAAAATTTTCGAATAAAATTTTACAAAAAAAATTTTAAAAATTATTTTTACAAAAAATTAAAACAAAAATTTCCATATTTCTTTGAAAATGAAAATCATGACTGTAACATAACATATAATTAATATTAAGAATATACATATGTATTTATGTGTGTATATAGAGTAACATATTTTTTTAAATGCGTTTGATTCTTGTAAATGCGTTTGATTTTTAAATAGGTGATATCTCTGTTTTAAAATCTAGGTTCATTAAACACATAGACATCATCAGGATACCGTCTACAAACTGTCAAAAATAAAATACACACATTTATAGGTAAACGATTCTTTTGAAGCCAGCAAAGCTACATGGCTACACGTGACTGTCGTCTAATTTCTATTTTATTAAACAAAAGAAAATGTCACAAAATTGTAAATTATAAATTCATATACAAACAAAAAGTTTTGGAGGAAATATTTATAAGTTTTTAAAAAATAAATATTTCTACAACAATGTCAGAGTGTACGATGTAGCTGTTGGCTTCAATATCATTAAGTAGCTGACAACACGGCGACAATTGTAGCAAACGGAATTTGTTTTCATTTGTCTTCTATTTCTTTAACTCATGAATAATTATTTTTTCTCATACGACTTTATTTAAGTAAAGAGTCAACAATATGGATAATGCTGTACATGTCTGTATAAATAAAATCACCGTGGTGAAGGGTATAGGAGATTCGGCACGGCCGAGTATAGCACTTTTACTTGTTTGTTTTAATTTTAAATTATTTTCTGTGATTTATTCGAATAAAAATAAAGTAACTTAAATTAAGTGTAACTAATAACTCTTATCAAATGTTGAATAAAACAATAACGAAGTTCAAAGAAATATACTTTTAATTTTATCATTTGTTAACGACCTAAAGAAAATTCAAATTAGGTAGCAAAATTGTATGTGTGAATATTAAGTTTAAAATATAAAATGAAAATTATTGCCATAATATTTAATTCTTTTTTTATGATGGTTGGTTAAAAAGAAATTCATTATTTTTTCGTTAGATGGTTATAGATATCGTGAACTATCCAAAAAACAATTTTAAATATATGTTCATTCTCAAGACGAAATTTTACATTAAAAAAAATTATATATAAATTTTTTTTTTTTTTTTGTCCATTCAGTTGTGAAATACAGGGTGTTCAAAATGAAAGTCAGAGAAAATTCGGAAATTTTTACACTTTTTTTTATAAAGGCAAAAATCAAAGCAAATGGATTTCATTACGTTTGGCCAAGGATTCGCAGACGGAAATACGATCCATCATGATTTTTGTTGTTAATTGGTGTGGCATTCAAACATCGAGCTTCTTTTTGATTCCAACTTTGCGCAAATGGTTGTGGATGGATCTTTAGCTCCTCGACGATACTACGACTACTAACATGCCGTTCAATTTTGTTTATATCTTTAATTTTATCGATATTTTTACGACGGGCTTGCCTGTGCGGGGTGAAACTTTAATTTTTTTTTTTTTTTGTTACTGTATCGGCACCAATTTCAGTAATTTCTTGTTTAAAATGAAGAGAAATACTATATGGCCTCAAAATTTGTATTCATCTCCTGTCAAATTGTTTTTGATTTATTGTAAAAATTTCTCCGATTGAAAAAAATAAAAAGGAGTGTAACGCTAGAAACCCAGATTATATAACCAAGAAAGGGTTCAGCAGCTTCATGTTTAACAAATGCGGGGCAGACATTTTTATAAAAACAAAACAATTTTTTGGAACATATCTTTTCGTTTTTAGGAATGCATTTCTTAAAATATAAAACATTAAAATTTGTTATTGCCACTTGCTTAACAGCTCTCCTATCTTATATCAGTTTTTAATTAAAAAAAAGGATACCTCAGTCCGTTTTGAAGTTGTGTCAATTCAAACTCTATGCTTTCTTTCTCAAAAAAGCACTTTACCTTGAAATTTCCAGTTTAAAAGGTAAATAAGATTTTTATGAAATATTAATCTTGAAGGCATACATTTATTCTGATATTAACAGAAAATCTTAATTTCATATTCGAAAAAATTAACTAAGAGGATTCAATGGCATTATTACATTAAATTGTCCGTAATTGTTCGTAATGTCAAACTCCTAAGAAGTTAGACATTTTGAGCAAGGAAGAAAATCAATGAAATCGCTTTTGCCACCACCTGGTAAATGTTTCCCCATTGATATTAAATTTACATCAACTGAAATTCTAACATATACCTTACACAGAAAAAAATATTTGCATCAATTAAATGTTTTAATTGATTTCAGATTAAAGTTTAACTAAATAATTAATTGATAAAATTTGTTTGTTCAATTTATTTGTTCTGTTTAAAGTAAATATATATTTAAATCAATTAAAAAATAATGGAACTTTAATTGAAAACTTATTAAAACCTTCCATTAGTGCAAAATGTTTTTTCTGTGTCTCACAGTTTTCTTCAGAAAAATATTTAAAGATAAACTAAACCTTTGTTCAAAATAAAAAATTTATTGTAAGTTGTACAGTTGTTGTGTGTATTAAATATTATAAAAATATTATTTTTAAAACTCTATATATTTGAAACATATTAAATGTATTAATTGATAAATAAAACGTTTATTTTAAAATTAACGAAACAAATTAAGTTTTATAAAATATTTTCCTATGGATCAATTAAATGTTAAATGTACTAAATCTTTAATAAACAAATAAAAAACAAAATAAACAAATAAAAGTATTATAAATATTACACTCGTGTTTTTTATTAACTTAAACAAGGAGGAAATAGTAGGTAAAGTAATGTACTAAAACAACTTAGTTTTTAAATAAGATGCACAACTTTCTTCCATTCTACTATTTATTTAAATTTGATTCAAATTATTTATATTCAACAATTTTTATCCTACTTTTTATTACTATCGTATTAGGAATTTTTTCAAAAAGGATGTACTAAAGCTACTAAGCTTTATCGCATGCATGAAAAATGTGGCAAGGTATCCCTTCTAAAGGGTGTTTTATAGAGTTATAGAATTTTAAGTTGGCATTACTTTTCAAGATGGCGACCGATGTCACAGCTGTTCTCAGTTTGGTTTGACAACTCATCATGAATAGACTCATGCCTGAACAACGCTTGCAAATAGAGCAATTTTATTTCGAAAATAATGGTTCTGTGCGGAAGACGTATCGCGCGATGTTACTTTAGCGATGAAGCGCACTTCTGGTTGAATGGCTACGTCAACAAACAAAACTGCCGCATTTGCCGCATCCTCAAGTGTATGTCGAAACACCGTTACATCCAGAAAAACTGACTGTTTGGTGCGCTTTATGGTGGAATCATTGCTCCGTACTTTTTCAAAAACGATGGTCTATGGTGATCGGTATAGAGCCACGACTACTAACTTTTTCATTCCTGAATTGAATAATCATGATGTCCAGGAGATGTAGTTTCAACAAGACGGCGCAACATGTCACGCAGCTCGTGCCACAATAGATTTATTGAAAAACACTTTTGGTGACCGCCTAATTTCACGTTTTGGACCTGTGAATTGGCCTCCAAGATCTTGTGATTTAACACCGCTAGACTACTTTCTGTGGGGCTATGTAAAGTCATTGGTCCGTGCGGATAAGCCCCAAACGCTTGACCATTTGGAAAACAACATTCGCCTTGTTATTGCCGATATACGGCCACAAATGTTGGAAAAAGTCATAGAAAATTGGACGTCCAGGTTGGACTACATCCGCGCCAGCCGTGGCGGTCATATGCCATAAATCATATTTAAAATGTAATGCCACAAGATTATCTTTCGGATAAATAAAATTCATGTCAATCGAATAATCCATCGTTGTTTTATTGCAACTTAAAGTTCTATACCCCTGTAAAAAGCACCCTTGAGTTCACTTGGAGGTCATCTGGCCCATTTTGAATCTCCGAAGGCTATCTACCACTACAGAATCTTATATAGTCAAGTTTTCTTAGTCCGTAAGAACCATTTAGAACTTCTTGCACAGCCTATTAGCACATCCCGATTCTCATCCCTGAAGCAGTTTAGGTCCTTAAACAAGTGGTTATCGTAGACTAAATCCGTATTTAAAAATTTGGCCAGGAGGATATTAATGACCCCCTGTAAATTTGCCTCATCCAGCTTCGACCCACATTTATTGGCCTTTCCATTTGCACGGATGCCCCCGTGCCCTAGAACCCACACAATCCTAACGCACTGTCCTCCATTTAGAGCCAGATATTGAATGATGCTAGTACTCATTAGGGACAGCATCCACACCCAGGTTCGACCCGTTTCTTGTGCCTTCATTCGTCTTTTCATTTCCAGGAATGTTATTTTACTTCATCAAATAAAAGATTAATTTTATAATTTAATGTTCAATGTTGCTTAACTTGAATAGGTTAAGAGGTAGACTATTTATTAAAAATTTAATATGAAACAACAACAATTTAAAGTCAAACATTAAGCAATAATCATAAAAAAAAAAACAAAAAATAATGACTGCAAATAAATTTCAATACTGACGCTAAGCAAATGTTTTTTATTTTTTTTTTTTATATAAAGTTCTTTGCTTGAAATTAATCATGAAAATTAATGTTAAATATTTTAGTTTACTTAACGTTTATTTTATGTTTGCTAAACAGCACTACTAACATAAACAAAAAGTATTAAAACAAATCCAATAAGACGAACAATTTTTTATTCTTATATTTTTATTTATTTTTTTGTACGAACGAGTCTTCTATTTAGCTAACAAAAAATCTTAAGAATTTAAATTTTTATTACAATAAATATTATATTTTATGTACTCTACGCCACAGGCAATAGTAGGCCATGATATGGAAACCAAAGTAAATGGCAACAATAGCCAATAGATCTAGATAAATATTGGCCTCGGCAAAACTGTATTTGTCTAAAACATCTTGACCTGTATGGAAACATGGCAAATCTTCGCTTTCTTCGAAACATGCTAGAAATAGACAAAAGAAATTAGAAACAATGATATCAATAATCAATAATGATTTTTTGTGAAGATGAATGGTTGGTTAACTAAATAAATGTTAAAGAGTTTAACTAAAGCATTTGCCTACAGTATGTAGGCACCCCGTCTTCACTAGCCATCGATTTGAGCAATACATAATCATGACGTTATAGGTGTTATAGGTGGCGACATAGTTTATTTTCATTTTTGAAAGACCATAACTTATTGTGAAAAAATCCATGTCAGGATTTCAAAGAATTTATACATTTTGAGGTCTCCTGAATCCATTTTGCCTATTTTCGCTCTGTTTTCTATATTCATTGTCTATGCCACTATTTTTGTGACGGCTCCACAGGTCATACCGTTTGACTTTAATAAATAAAATAAAGTATGTGCCTTTGGTATATGAAGATGAATAGCTGTATAGTTTTTGGACATAATCAGGAGGGGGAAGGGGTAGTTTGCCCCAAACCGAAAATAATTATTTTTTGATTCGAATATACTAGTACTTTTAACTTTTATTCTTTGTGTAATATATCCATAAAAATATCTGTTTCCAAGAGCTATCGTAATGTAGAGTATAGGCTACTTCGGTTTTTTTGTTATAAAATAGTTTTTACAATCATTTTAAAACGTAGAAAGAAACATTATCATGGCAGTCTACACTTAACACTAACATGATGTTTAATGTTTAATGTAAACGTGGGGCTCAAGCAGTCAGATAAATCTGACAAGCATATGTATAGGTCAAAATAGACAGGGGCTTGTAAAATTGTAATATTGTAACACAAACTAGATACATTTTTAACCGAATTCAAAAAAGAAGGAGGTTATCAATTCGTCTTAATGTTGCTTTTTTATGTATTTAACCGCAGAACTCAGCCATTTCTGAACCGATTTTAAAATGTTTTGTCTTTATTTGAAAGGCTATGCTTTCAGGTTGGTCCCATTTTAACAGTTCATTATATTAAAAATTAAAGGGTGTCCCCATACCACATACATGTTTTTTACGTGTATTAAGAACCGTATAGGGCACCAAATTAAAATTTTAAAAAATTGCGTGTCGCTATAGCTCTCAACAGCAGAAATTAATAAAAAAAAATTTTAATTTAAAGGGTTTCCCCATAGGTGACGTAATTTGACCTATTTGGGCTTATCTTTTGAACCGTTGTAGACAAAACCTTGAAAATTTGACAGAATATTGATTACTATGACCGTTATAATAAAATGTATAAATATTCAAAATTATAAACTAAAGGGTGCTCCAATAGTTCATTTAATTTGATGTATATGGCCATATTTTTGAACAGTTGTACCCAGACCGCTGAAATTTACAAATAACCTGTATTGCTAGTCAGCTATAACAAAAAGTATAAAATTTGAATTTGGAAATAAAGGGTGTCCCAATAGTTATTGTAATTCTATGAATGTGGCCAAACTTTTGAACTGTTATAGACAGACAGCTGAAATTTACAAGGAACCTGTATTGCAAAGTCCACTATAGCAAGTAAACAATTTTAATTTAGAAACTAAAGGGTGTCTCCATAAATTATGTAATTTGATCTATATGGCCCTATCTTTGAACATCACCTATTCGGGTGTCCGAATAGGTGATGTTATTTGCTCTATGTGACCCTATCTTTAAAACCGTTATAGACAGGGGCTTGAGTGGTGTTCCCATAAAAAACGGATGCTAGTGAAAATAGCTTAACTTTTGAACAGTAGTAGGGAGAGGCTTGACATTCAAATAGTCTTTATTTTTTCCCCTCTAATTTTTGCGTATCTTTTATTTGGTTTAAATCTAATTCTTACTGATTACTTCTTACATTTTTATTTTAGAATTGGTGCCCTTCTATCTGTTTTGAAGTCGGTTTTTTTTTGCAAGAATTATGTTCATTAAGTTACATTGTTATTCGTATAAAGTTGAAAACTAAACTTAAATTCTCAGGCTGGAATTTTAAAAACAAAATGTATTTAAACGAAAGGAATTCACAACATTGAAAATGTTTTACGACGAAAACAGGTAATTTAAATTAAAACATATAATCCCATGTTTACTACGCAATAAAGAGTACTTATGTTGCCAACAATCAAAACCAAACTACTTAACTGTGATAATCCTACGTTATTTCTTATTTACATTTTTGTTCAAATAATTAAAAATGAAGCAACTGCAGAGAAAATATTTACTTACTGATATTTGAAATGCCAGTCCATTGGGCAACGGTCATAGCTTCATTAGCATACAACATCCATGACAAGAACTGTGTCCAATAAAAAGCTATAGGCAATGTACTGCAAAATAAGAGAAAAAAATATTTAAAAGAAAATTCATAACACCAAAAACACCGGAGGATGACAAGGATAATTAACTTTTTTACACAAACATCATGACATAAAATAGTTTTCACTTACACCTGCACAAACTTATATTAACACACACACACACACACACATAAAAACAAGTTAAAAAGAGAGAAGCCTTTTTAAGGAAAATCTTTGTATGTGTATTTTGTATTTACCTGATTTGAATGAAGATACCAGAAGTTATCATGAATATATAATCGACCGGCACCAAGTAAGCCATCGCCAAAGGTACCGAGTTAAAAGCTGTCGAGAAGAAACAACCACACGCTGTAGCTACATTCATCACCAGTACAACTGCAATGGCTGTTATAGAAAAGGCATAAAATGTTGCTCTCAAACCGGCAATCCAATAACAAATCACAACAAACAAAAATGGTTCTATAATCATGCCCGGCAACTAAAAAATTGTTATAAGTTTTCCAATATGAAAAACATCACAAAGAAATCGCCAGTCAGTCAACACGAGAGATATATAGATCGACAATCACGTAGTTAGGAACATGCAGGCATGGAAAAGTGAATTTAAGTTACTGTATCAAATCATCTAATAATGTTTTCTTACCAATGCCATCACAGTGCCAATGTAGTACTGGGCGGTTGAGTACATGCCAGAACGTGTTTCGCGCATGAACAAAGGAAATCCTTGGGGAAAGACATTCAATACTGAGTACATGGGATGATAAGTGTTTTCCGAGATCATGACAAACAGAGCGCCCTGCACAGCTTGAACACCCAACTGATCAAGTACTGTGGTGCCGGCAAAACAAGCCCCTATTATAACGGCCATTGCCATTTTTTGAAAGAATCTCAGCCATTGCAGTTTGGGATCGCGCATTAGTAACAAAGTAAATCTATACCAAATGACATGAAACTTTAAATACCAAGCAGCTGGACGAAATGAGTTAACTTCCTTGTCGAAAGGATAATCACCACTTTCGGCCATGTGTATTTCTAAATTGATTAGCATGTCTCTTTGTTTGGCCGCTGAACTTACGGCAAATAAATCGCACAAATATTGAGCCGATCGTTTAGAAGCCTGTTCACAGCCCGGATCAGAGGCCAACACACCAATTAAATAATCTGCCGGATTGTAAGCCTCTGGACATCTGTAGCCGTGTTGAGCGAAAAAATCTAAAGCATTTTGTGGCGAACCGGTAAAGGCCACTCTACCATCCGATAAAAATAACACATTATTAAACATATCAAATAGTTGCGACGAGGGCTGGTGTATGGTGCATAATATGGTAGTGCCCTTTTTGGCCAAATCGTATAGAGTTTGTACCAACTGCTGGGCACTGTACGAATCCAGACCAGTAGTGGGTTCATCACAAAACAATATGACTGGATTGTTAAGCAATTCCACAGCAAATGCCAAACGTTTGCGTTCACCACCTGACAGTACCTTTTCATCATCACCCGAACCAATGCGTGTGTTAGCAGCTCCCAAAAGGCCTGTTCGTTCTAAGAGGTCTTGTATTATTAGCTTCCTCTCTTGCTTGCTAACCCGTCGATCTAAGCGTAGAATAGCCTAATAAGAAAGAAAAAACACGTAAATGTAATTAAATTTTATTTAAAACCAGCCTTAAATTTAATACCATAAAATGCATATGTTCTGCTACAGTCAGCGCCCCATTGAACAGATCATCTTGATAAACAAAACCACTTATACGATGCATAAATGGCCCTATACGCCTGCCATTGATAAGAATATCACCTTGAACTACGGTCCCAACTTTAATCGGCCAACCCGAAAAATAATAAAATATAAAAATTTATTTTCTTATCACCACCATCTGTTTTTTTATGAGTTTCTGTCTATAATTTATTTAAAGCAAAAAAAATCACGTTAATTACCTGGCTGACGATATGCAAGTACAGACATTAATGTTGTTTTTCCCGAGCCACTGTTTAAATTAGATTAAAAAATTTTAATTTTAAATAAATTTAAATAATTTTTAGGTTTCGAAAAAAATAAATTAGAATAGTCAAAGAAGATTGTATAATGTTTCTAAAGAAGTTCTAAAAAACTTCCTGTAGACAAAATATATCTTAATTAGAAGAAGAAGAAAATGTGTTTTAAAAAAATATTTTATTATGAAAAATTTCTTTTCAATTACTTTAAATTAATTTTCTTTGGATATTTATTTAGTTCATAATCAATTTAATAAAAATTTGTGCCCACACACGTTGTGTGCTCCCCTGACAATATTTTGACTCTTACGTATTTATTTTTAAATTTATATAAAATTCTAAAATTCTAAAAATTATTGTAAACCTCTGTAAAAGACAGACAGGAAATGAGGTACTCATTATTTTAAAACAGCGCCATCTGTTGCGCAACATTGCTTAAAATATACTGCTTTCAAAAATAAATTATGCCTTAAAGTATGCAGTTTCTCTTGGAAATAAGATATTTCCAGTAAAGTAAAGTATCATATTTTGGAGTCAAGGTACTAAGGTAGGTCCACACACAATTTTGTTAAAATTCATCCAGTAGTTCTTACTTGATGCGAACACAAAAAAAGACAGACAGACAAACAGGAGATGAGTTATATGTATAGATTTTTAAAATTCTATTATTTAAAATTTTATTATTTAAGCAAGAGCAATACCACAATTATAATGTGGTAGATATTAGAGTATCCATTTAATCCGATTTTTATTTTATTCGAGCAAACAATCAATCGATTAAGGTTTTTAAATTACTAGAATAACTCGAATCAATCCCGAATATTCGAAAAAAAAACTGTATCCTGTGAGAAAATACAACCATACGAAACTGATTAATAATATATTTTATTAATGACAACTTGGTTTTTATTTTATTCGAGCATACAATTAATCGTTTTGCAATTTAAATGTTCGTCGATTTATCGATTAAGGTTTTCAAACTACTCGAATAAAAAATTTGCATCCAATAAGAAAATACTTGACAACGATCAAGTTTGCAGTTTAAATTTTCGTCGATTGAATGACTATGGTTTTTAAATTACACAGTGCAACACGGAAAAAACTAACCATATACAGACACCACTACGTGATAAAAGACCAAAAAAAAAAGACCCCTGTCTCCCAGTTTTGCCCAAAGTCCTCCAGGTTTTTTTTATGGGCCCTCAAAGATGTGGGTAGCCGCAAAAGTAAAAATTTTTGCGGCTACCTAAGCGCTACCTAAACGGTGTTAAGAATCATTCCTAGGAAGTTCATATATTCTAGAAAGTTGTTTATTGAGATCTTAGGTTCATTTTTGTGGTTGATTGTTTCTTTGAATTTTGAACGGTTTGCTACCTATGGACCTGAACAGAGGAAAAAAGGTAAAAAAAATTGAATTTTTTAAAGTTTTTTGCGATTTTGACCTTGAAGATGAAGTTTTTTTGATTTTATATGTTCACAATTTTTGTTCTTTATAACAAGAGCTACAACTCTGTATCAGAGAGTATATCAAAATTTCAAACGGTTTGCAAAATATGAGCTTGAGTAAATGATAATTTTTTGCAAAAATGACATCGAGGCCCCATATCTTTGAGGGCCCATAAAAAAAAACCTGGACGACTTTGGGCAAAACTGGGAGACAGGGGTCTTTTTTTTGGTCTTTTATTACGTAGTGGTGTCCGTATATGGTTATTTTGCCATGACTTAAAAAATTACACAGTGTGTTACTCGAATAACTATCAGGCATATTTAAAAAAAATTGTATGCAGTGATAAAATACAACCATACAAAATTGATAAATAATAAATTTGATTGATGACAACTTATAGATGATTTTTAAAAAGTTTTATATTGATTTGTTTATTTCAGTTAGAAAATTATTTTCATGTGATATTTTCATTTCTTCCTGCAATACGCAGACACATTTTTGAGCATAAATAATATGAACTGATTTCATAGGTTTTCGCTAATATAAAATATGAATTAAAAAGTGTGTCAATACAAAAAAATTTTAATTATTTACTTTTGCACTTAGACACATGGACATGTAAGAAATCCTCGTAGTAAAAGGAATTCCGAAACATGATTTAACTCATATGTTTATTGTTTGTGTATATAGATGTGCTTTCTACCTTTTAGTGACTTTATTGGAAGGCATTATTAGTATTGTTTACATGTGTTTTCTGCAGAAGAAACATTTGTCGAACGGATACTCTCAAGGAATGGATTCGTTAACTTCCCACCTTGTTCACGTCATTTGAAGAAATAAATTTTTAAAAATTAGATTATTTTCTCTCAGATCTAGGCAGACCTCGACGCAACTGCACAATCAGATTATTCATTATGGCGTGCATGTAAGAACCTTAAAAGACCGGTGGTACGAAAGCCTCCCTTGCGAACTTCTTGTGGAGACGGGGCAAGGAATGATACCGAAAAAGGCAATTTGTTTGTTGGGCATTCGAAGAAGGTTTTCACCCCAAATGTATGTACTGATATAGCTGAGTTGTCATCAGTAGAGACTAGTGCCGTAGTACCCCTAAGATTTCAATTTAGCGATATTGAAAGGGCAATAGCAGAATTAAACACCAAAAAAGCCCCTGGCGTTGATAAAACAAGTAACAAGATGTTAGTTGAGTTGCCCCTTATAGGTCGCAGAATTATTCTGTTTGTTTTTAATGCCATCTTACGTCTTGAGTACTTTCCCACAGAGTGGAAGGTCTCTTTGATAACTATGATTCCTAAACCAGGAAAAGACCACACAAAAGTAGAATCTTACAGACCTATAAGCCTTTTATCAAACGTGTCAAAGTTATTTGAGAGAATATTAATAACTAAGCTGAATCCAATTCTTAGCGCCAAAGGCTGCATTCCGAACCATCAATTCGGCTTTAGAAAACAACATAGTACGATCCAACAAACACACAGATTAGTAAATGTAATTAAAACGACCTTTGAAGAAAAAAAAATACTGTTCTGCGCTCTTTATCGACGTTTCTCAACCATTCGATAAGGTTTGGCACGAAGGCCTAAAGCTGAACTTGCCCGAAAACTTGTATAAGCTCTTAAAAGATTACTTAACGAATCGCAAGTTTTTACTAAAAGAAGGTGACTTTTTAAGCTCGCCATAGCTCATTGAAGCCGGAGTTCCCCAAGGTAGTATTTTGGGACCAATTTTATATTTACTGTACACATCAGATATGCCAATTAGCACCCTAGTCCACACATCAACTTTTGCAGATGACACAGCTTTTTTAAGTATTCATGAATGTGCCCAAGAAGCATCACAACTTTTACAAGACCACATACTCAATTTGGAAAAATGGCTAGAAAAATGGAGAATAAAAGTGAATGAACAAAAATGCACTCACATAACTTTCACACTGCGTAGGGACTCATGCCCTCCTATTCGCATAAATAACCAAATGATACCACAGCTTTCAGACGTTAAATACCTGGGTATACATCTTGACCGTCGCCTTACTTGGAAAAGCCACATTGACTTCAAGTTAACACAAATGAAACTAAAAGCAGTACAACTAAATTGGCTTATTGGCAGAAACTCCACCCTGAACTTAGATTGTAAACTTCTACTGTACAAGTCGGTCCTCAAACCGATTTGGTGTTATGGGATTCAGTTATGGGGCACTGCCTCAGCTAGCAATGTAGAAAAAATTCAAAGGCGGCAAAATAAGATTTTACGTATTATTACATCTGCTCCCTGGTATATAAAAAATTCGAACATCCACAAAGACCTAACCATGCCATCAGTTAAAGCAGAAATAGCGAAACATGCAGTCACATATCTAAAGAGGCTTGAATCTCATCCAAATCCTTTGGCGCGTAATATGCTGAATGAACCTGGTTGCATTCTACTAAAAAGAAGAGATACTGCTTTTCTTGGCCGTACATAAGAGGGATGACCCGCAAATTATTGCAAAATCCGTGACACAAACATTATTTTTGTCTAGCACTGGCTGGACTTAAAAGGTATATTTTATTTTAGACTTAAGATACGAGTAATTATTGTTAGTTCAAAAATATTGAAGATACAATAAATAAATTTAAAAAAAAATAGATCTAGGCAGATAAACCAAAACAATCAAGCCAAAATACCTGATTTATCGCAAAAGGTATATGAAAATTAGTCCTTGAGACTACGCCACGTAACGGCTAGTCAGAAATAATATTTAAACATTAATGCCATAATATTATCAATTACTAAAGCCAATTTTCAAAAAAAAGACTTAGTAGTCAAATTTTTAATTATCACCTAGTTTCAAAAATCTTCAAATCTTTTATGAAGAAGCCAATATTTGTGAAGCAACCAAGCAAAATCACAAAAATCCACTTTTTCCGAAATCGAGATTTTTATTAATTTAACCTTGGGAACGATAAAGTAATACATATATCATTTCCGTCTGTCTGTCTGTGCTTTTCTTTTGCGCTCCATCACGTAAAAACTACTGGATGGATTTTAACAAAATTTTGTGAGGAGATACCTAATATAGGATCCTGATCCCAATATAGGATACTTTTTTTCTGCAAAAATATCTTATTTCCAAGATAAAAAGGATATAAATTAGTAAAAAATATATAAACTGATATGTAGTATATCTTAAGGCGGTTCTAAAAACGTAAGGGTATTTGGTATGGATTGCTTTCAAAGCAAAATCGAACAAAATATTGCCAGGACGCTGACGAAGTGGCGGGCACAGCTAGTTTATAATATAAATATCTATAACGTAAATTACAGATAGTGGGTCAGGTAACGTTCGAAATTGTGGAACAGTCTGTTAATGTTAAGTACAAAACTATTTTGTATTGTAAGTACACATGAGGATAAAAAAACGTGTAAGAATAGAAAAAAATATATTTTTTTTTATTAAATAATCTTTTAACCTTTAGGCCATATACGTGCAAATCATGTCACTTTCGAAACACCCTTTAATTTTCATTATTTGTCATAGCGGCCATAGTAATACTACACCTTTTATGAATATATCTAGAGTCTACCTATTACGATTCAAAATATAAAGCCATACACGTTAAAAAACATGTCACTATCGGAAGACCTTTTAGTTTTGTGTATTTATTGTAGTAGTTATCTTCTGTAAAAAATATCAAGAAAATCACGTCACTGTCGAAACACGCTTTAGTTTTTATGTTTATTTTTTTATACTTGTTTGTATAGCGATAACTACTGTATGTAAGTTTCAAGTGTCTGCCTCCTACAGTTCAAGAAATTAAGACATATACTTGAATAGCACGTCACTTTTCGAACAACCTATAAGTTTGATGTGTTAGTGTTATAGCGGCCACAGTAATACAACTTGTATGAAAACGAAAAACTAAAAGAAGTAATTTCAGCATGGAAAATGTGAGTTTTATTCACTGGGCCGTCGATATGTCTCATGAGTCGCATGACAAAAATATCCGTAGCATGTATTGCGCTGTCAGTTTAGGTTTATGAAACATCGAGGAAACTAATTTTTTCTGGATTTTATGGAAACTAATTATATTTAGACTCAGATAAAGATAAAACTGAGAGAAGAGTACAAAACAATGTCCGTTAGCATAATTATACTTCAAAGAAATATTACTTTGTGTAGACTTGCGGAAGTTTTAACTGACACTGATATTTAAACTGATATTTAGACAATTTACACTTGTCTTGTCTAAGGGGAGGGAGTCAAAATTTTGGTTAAAGCCCAGTATTCTGTCTAGTTTTTCATGCGCAATGCTGTTAAACTACATACATAAAAAGTTTGTATGAAAAAGTCATGAAAATATGTTGCAGTAATAGAACTCTGTTTTTACTGTGGAAAAAAATTGAAATGTTTCTGGCAACATTTTAACAAAGCTGTGAAATAAAGCAAATAGGCATTATTTCATGTAATTTTTTGTAAAATTTTTTGTGGAAAATTTTTTTCATAACATTGGGTATACTTAAAAGCAATAAAATTGTAAAATTCTTTCAAATCGCGAAGTAGACACCACCTTTTTAATGTAAAATTTTCCTTGTGAAATAATAAATGTTGCTCAACATTTTTCACAAATTCGAACATAGGAAATTAACTCAAAATTGCTCTAGAAATCTTACTTCAAAAGTTTGCAGACGGCTGCATGCAAAATGGCCCTATGAAATATCACCCAAAAACAAAGATGAAAAATTGCCGAATGAATAATCACCCTAAAGAAATGAAAGATTGCCCAAAAAATAAAAATGGAATTTTGGCCCAAAAATTGTGAAAAACATACCCAAATATAAATGAATTATCGCCCAAATTCATTTATAGTTTTCTTATTAAATATAAAATGTCAATAGTTTTAGTAAGGGCATTGATATTGGTTTAATTTATCTAGAAAGCTTGCTACGTCTGTATGTAATCTTTGATCAAAATCCAAGAAAGCTGTGACACCTGCTGCTCCTGGGGGTGCTGCCAAAGGAACTCTGAGTAACCGTGGTCATGGTCGCTACAAACGTTGCTGAATTAAATCGTTGATTTAAATTAATTGAAACGTTGATAGAATTCATCGAGCAAGCTTTGAGAAGAAGTTATATGTAAACTATGATCACAGTCTGTTAGGAAGCGTTTTGGTACCAAGTTAAATATATTGTTGCCAATGTAAACAAATAAATATTGTATGCGTTCATTAAAATAAATATGAAAGGAAATATATGTGAATAAAAAAAAAGTAATAAAGGTACAAATAGTTTGCTAATATGAGTTGAAATTAATTATTTAAATTAATAAATTAATTATTCTTTATTGTCAAACTTTAAAATTAGGCGCCGCAGGAAAACATCTTTTATAAAATATGAAAAATCGCGCGATTTAAAATTTATTTGCCTGCGGCGCCTAATTCTAAAGTTTAACAATAAACACATTAATAACAATAATTATATATTTTAACCCATATTAGTAACTTATTTATAACAACATAACTAGAAATATTTAACAGTATAATGGAAACAAAGCAGCTTGTACTTTTTCGGCAGTACAATTTACTCAAATAATCAGAAGCTTTTTGAAAACTGCCATTGGTACAACCTTATATGTGATGTCAATACATTTTCTGTAAATTAATCAGTTTTTTGGTTTAAATCCTAATAAATTTTTAATGTTAACACTTCTGCGGTTTAAGGTAAACATTATAACTACTTATTATTAGTGATAATTTTTTATTAAAAATATATCGCTTTTAAGACAAACCATTATTTTTTTTTTCACTCTTATTATCAAAAATGGCTGATCTTTCATTAAAACATTTGGGCAATTTTTCATTATGAAAAATCGCCCAAAAATATAAAAATAATTATTATCCAAAAATGACGAAAAAACACCCAAAAGTTTTGGGTTACTTTTCATATGAAATATTACCCATTCTCATTTTGTATCAAGATTTTTTGGGCAATTTTTCATTTACGCTTTTCGGCGATTTTTCATAGGGTCATTTTGCATGCAGCCGTTTTAACAATTCTTACTCCACTATAACCTATTTTGTACAAAAATCATTTGTTTGCTGGGTTGTATAGTTTATTTACAAAAAATATTTCTTTAAACTACATTGTCACAGGGCAAATACGGAAACACATTGCTTGACATACATCTACACATTTCTTATCTTTAAGCTAAAATCATTTAAATGTGTGTGACAATAAAAGAAATTAGAAAACTAGAAAGAAATAAAAAAAGGCAAAAACGTTTTATTTTATTTTATTTTATTTTATCTAATCTTAATAAACAAAATCTGTCTGCGCATCAAGAATATGCATAAAATGTATACTTGATCTTACTGGGATACGATAAAGATAACATTAATAGGTAAAAATAAATCAAGTGCTCGCAGCACCAAACTGATAAAATGAAGATAATCCAAAAAAATGCAAAATAAAATTCTGAATTTCCTTAAGTTTTATCAGAAGTAATAATAGAATAACGAAGTTATTTGGAGCCATATGTTAGAAGTTAGAGCCTGATTCTAAACCCCCTTAAAATATTTATTCAACTTTACATTAAAAAGTACTTAAATTGACAAAATTGAAGGTAGTTAACTACACTTATTTTCGTATTAAAGTTAAAAAGCCGAAAAATGCAACATATTTCTAAAAGAAGAAAATAAAAACAAAGCAGTAATTTATTCGTAAAAACCACAATTTTGTTCTCTTGCTGATATATTACTGCTATATTGCTGCTTTAGTCTGACCATTCTAACTCAATATATGTAGATTACAGGAAGGTAGTAAATTTAGAAGAAAAAATTTACAAAAATTAAAAAAAATTTACAAAGCATTTTTAAAAAGATAATTTTACAGAAAATTTTTCGAAAATAAAATTTTTAAAAAATTTACCAAAATTTTTCGATATAAATTTTACAAAAAAATTTAAAAAAAAATATTTTTACAAAAAATTACAATATTTCTATGAAAATGAAAATCATGAGTGTTACATAACACATTTTAAATATTAAGAATATATGTATGTATATAGAGTAACATATTTTTATACCCTTCACCACAGGTGGAAAGGGTATATTTAAATTTGTCATTCCATGTGTAATTTCTACAAAATTCATTTCCGACCCCATAAAATATATATACTCTGGATCCTTATACATAGAGAAGTTGATTAAGCGATGTCCGTCTGTCCGTGTTCGGGTAGTAATGTCAATTTGCCAAGGCACCAGAAAAGATACAAATAATTTAAGCACACCAATCTGTCGGGCATAGTTTCGAAAATTTTTGGATTGCAATTTAGCAACATTGGATCATTCCTTTGGAGGCTGTGGGCCAAAAATCACGCCCACCTGTATTACTTCCACGTTTTTTTCGACAAACTTTTTTCGACTTTCATAATTCTGTTTTTGCTTTTTTTTTCTTAAATAAATATTAGACCCCGATAGTAGTTCGCAAGGAGTGCATACAAATGTCGGGGGATTTTTGTTTGTTTTTAAGATGGTACGGTTTTTCTTCTTTGATTTGTATTAAAGACCTTTATAGAAAGCAATACACATAGAGAAAGCCAATGGTCCGACAGGGTGCCCACTGGTAAACAGGAGCAGTTAAAAGGCACATTTGGGGGTCAATATGAGGAAATTGTTTAAGGATATTTAGTCTGACCATTATAACTCAATATATGTTGTAGACAGGTCATAAATTTTTAAAAAAAAATATCATTAACAACTTATAAAAAAATATCATAAACAATTTATAAAATTAAAAAAAAATTTTTTTGAAAATATTTTGTAAATATTAAAAAAAAATTAAAAAAATTTAAAATTTTTTTTTTTAATATTTACAAAATATTTTCAAAAAGACATTTTTACATAAAATTTTTGGAAACAAAAAAAAATTTTAAATTTTCCAAAAATTTTCGAATAAAATTTTACAAAAAATTAAAAAAATTTTAGAAATTTAAAAAAAAAACATTTTAATATTTCTATGAAAAAATATTATAAAAAATATATAAAAAATATTTTAAATATTAAGAATATATGTATGTACATATATAGAGTAACATATTTTTTTAAAAGCGTTTGATTTTTAAATAGATAAGATCTCTCTTTTAAAACCTAGAGGCATTAAACACATAAACAACATCAGGATACCGACTACAAACTATCAAAAATAAAATACACACGTTTATAGGTAAACGATTATTTTGAAGCCAGCAAAGCTACATGCTTACACGACCACCGTTGTAGCTGTAGTCAACTTAGGCTAATTTCTATTTTTGTATGCGACAATTTTATTTTATTCAATAAAACAAAATGTCACAAGTTTTAGAGGAAATATTTATTATTTCTTGAAAAAGTTATTCAATTTTATAAAAGCAATGACAGAGTGTAGCTGTCATCGCCAATATCATTAAGTAGCTGACTACACTGCGACAATTGTAGCCAACGGAATTTGTTTTCATTTAGCTGTAGCCGCTGTTTTTTTATTTTTTTTTTTAAGTATGAATAATAAGTTTTTCTCATGCGACTTAATTTAAGTAAATAGTCAACAATATGGATAATGCTGTACATGTCTGTATAAATAAAATCACCGTAGTGAAGGGTATAGAAGATTCGGCACAGCCAAATATAGCATTCTTACTTGTTTGGACTAGATTTAGCTTTTTTTATTTATTTTTTTTACATTTATTTAAATTTCTCACATATCGAAAAATTTCTAGCAAATAAAATATTTTTGCAGAAAAAAGTTTCTTATATTTGAATCAGGTACTAAAGTACCTCCTCACAAAATTTTGTTATAATCCATCCAGTAGTTTTTACGTGATGCGAACGTAGACAGACAGATAGACAGACAGACAGGAAATAAGTGACTGTTTTATTATGTGTATAGATTACAGTTAATAAAATGTATTGAATACTAAATTAAATCTAGCGATTTTTTTAGCCAGAAAAAATTGCTTCTTTACTTCTTTACCCTTTACTAAAGGGGATTAAGCTCTTTTTTCTACATAGTTTGGCAAGACTGAATTCAAAGATTAAATTATCAAAAGGTGATTTTTCTTAACTTAAATATTTTTTTTTTTTTTTCAATTAAATATTTTTCTATTTTCTTATTATTTCTTATAGCAGCTAAAGTTCGAGTAATAGAATTAAACTTTCAAGCTTTCATCTATTACGCTTCAAGAGGTAGAAACGCGTGAGAGACAGACAGCGAAAAGGTATTATTAGGACCTCGTTTTTACTCTCTGATGATAGATAACAAGATAATTGTTTAGTACACATATTGTGCATAACTTCTTAAGCGGGGTTATAAATGTCTTATGAGATAAAGATTAAAAACATTTAGGAATTTTTGTGGTGTTGTTGTGAAAATGACAAATTGTGATAAAGAGTAAGAACAAAAAAAAAACAAAAACAAAACGTTGCTTCTGACTTATACAAACACAATATGGAATTAAAACTTTCGTCAGTTCTTGCAATAATGATGGTTATCAGATGAAAAAACATACACATGAGAGATTTATATTAACTTCTAGTGCAATAAAATTAATGTAATAAATACATACATGCATACATACATACATACATACATATATACATACATACATACATACATACATACATACATACATACATACATACATACATACATACATACATACATACATACATACATACATACATACATACATACATAAAGCACAAAATGTGCTTGTACGTTGGAAATCTATATGTAGCTGCCTACAACAGTGGTAAAATAGGGAACTTCCACTTTGATATTTTACGTGGGCGTGGCACCTCCCATACAAAGAGTAATATTATTATCGTGTTCCTGGCGAACTACAATAGTTAGAGCCTTGAAACGTTGCACGAGTAAGCCCTGTGCACAAAATACGGAATAAGAATGAGAGAGTGGGCGTGGTACCTCCCATACAAAATTAAAAATTATAATCGTGTACATAGAGAACTATAATAGATATGGTCTTGAAAGTAGGTATAAGTAACCCTCACACCCATGCGCACACTCTAGAAAAACATAGGCTGGATTGGGACAGTGAACGTGGTACCCCCCATACAAAGTACAAAATAAGTAACCTGTATCTAGAGAACTGAAAAGGTTTGCGCCTTGGAATTTTGCAGCAGTAACCCCCATATCAACACAGACTGGATTGGAATGGTGGGTGTGGTACCTTCTATATAAAGTGATATATTCTAATATCATAGCCAACTACTATACATAGAGTCTTGATACTTTTTTCGAGTAACCCCCGTACTAATGTGCATAGTTTAGCAAAATACAAACCGCATTGGGGCCGTAATCGTGGAACCTTGCATACAAAGTAACAAATTGTTATCATGTTTATACGCATAGCCAAGATTGGATGGGAACAGAGGTCATCGTACCTCGCATACAAAAACTTTTGCCGTGGAACTAGAGAACTGCACTAGTGATCCACTATAAATTTTTCATAACATTCGTTTTCGAGTTAAAGATTTACCAAATGCTTATTGTATTTTTGTGGATGGTGTAGCGAAGCGCACCGGGAATAGGTAGTAATTTAATAAATTAAAATTTAATGTTGCGGTCTTATTCAATAAATACCGTTTAAATTATTATTATTATTATTTTTTTTTTCAAATTATTATTTAAAGTCTATTACAACCCAAAAATATTCTTGTATGATACGTTAGCTTTCAAATGCGGTAATCCATTAATTCAATACTATTTTATATTTGATTACGAGCGCTGTAATTCGACCCAGTGCTTTTATTTCATTCTTGAATTTGCCTTATTTACAAAACTTTAACTTAAACCGAAGTGTTGTTGCTTAAGCACAGAGAGAACTTTATTTTTGCAAACACATTATTCAAAAAAAAAATAATAATAATAAATTTGTAACAATTAAGCAATCAGCATCAAAAATAGAAATTTCTTACTAGCTGTGCCCACACACGATGTGTACGTCCTGACAATATTTTGTTCGATTTTGCTTTGAAAGTAATCTACACCAAATTTAAAGACTCTTACGTATTTACTTTATATAAAGGTACCCATCCCTAGATAAAATTCTAAAATTTATATGAAATTCTAAAATTCTGAGAATTATGGTAAAGGTCTGTAAAAGACAGACAGGATATGAGTTACTCTTTATTTTAAAACAGCGCCATCTGTTGCGCAACATTGATTAAAATATACTGCTTTCAAAAATAAAATATGCCTTAAAGTATGCGTAAGTTTAAATCGGTAAAAAATCGGCCTACTTTTCTCCAGTTTCTCTTTGAAATAAGATCTTTTTGCGATCAGGATACTAAGGTACCTCCTCATAAAATTTTGTTGAAATCCATTTAGTAGTAATTACGTGATGTGAACACAAAGAGAAATATAGACAGACAGACAGACAGACAGACAGACAGACAGACAGGAAATGGGTTACTTTTTTATTATAGAGTATTTTTCTGGAGGAACCAAAGCACAGTGGCCAATTTGGCTTCGCTAGCGGCATTTTATCCAAAGTAAAGGAAATATCTTCAAAAAATTTTTTTCTCAATTCAGAAAAAAATTAAACAATTTTTGTAAAAAAAATTAATTTTTTTTTTTATTTTTAATTTTTTTTTTTTAATTTAAAATTTTTTATTTTTAATTTTTTTTTTTTTTAATTTTTTATTTTGTTTTTAATTCAATAAACTTTTTCCACCATATATTCATATATAAAATAAAAAAAAAATTGTCAACTCAAAGAGAAACCATATTATAAAAGAAATATTAATCAGATTCTTCAGTATCAGATTCAGAGAAATCATCTTCAAAATGATGCATTATAAGCAAGCTTTTAACTTACTTATCGAAATCAATATTTCTTTTTGACTTGCGTTTTTTTGCAGCACTCGGAAAGCTCTTTTTCCGGTCGTCCATATTTTCATTTGCTTTTTTTCTCCCAATAATACCAATGGTGTATCTAGCCATTCTTGGTTAATTTTTTCGAAAAACACCTTACTTCTGCCACAGGCCTTCCACTTTTGGATAAGCCTACTAGCAAAATTTAGCAGTTTCTTTCCGATTTCGCACTGCTCCTTCTGAGTATAGGTAATTTTGCTCAAAACGGTACCAAGAACATTTTCCACGGCGAGAAACTTCTTGGTGGGGATCGCTTCTTCATGCCATATTAAAAAAGGGTGCGTTTTGTCACTGACATTTTGCCTAAAAAGTACAATAAATTGAAGGCTTCCAGGTACTCGCAGTAAATTTTGGACATTTTTGACACACAATGGTTTACACATATAGGAAAATTTACAATTACACTGAATGCAGGTGAATTTTGTAAGTTCTACTCCACGAAAGACAGGTGTACGTTACAATCGGCGAGTTGCTAATACACTTAAACACGATTACGTTTTATAAATAACATAAGTATAATACATACCTTGGCGTTAGTATATAAAAAAACTTTTAATGAAAATAATAAAATTTGCAAGTTTAACACGAATAGCAAAACGATGATCAAAATGGCGGAAATATTTTGCACAACACTTGCAGAAACATATGCTGACTTTGACAGCTCACAGCTGTTCATCACCTGTAAGCTGAGCTTTTAAAAATCGATACAAATCTAGTGAATGTATTTGTTATCGATTGTTAAAAAAAATTAATGGTTTTTCAAATTTGAAAATTTGAATTTAATACCGCTAGCGAAGCCAAATTGGCCACTGTGCAAAGCGAAGAAAAAAGAATGAAAAGCTATTCCCTTAGAAAATGTTACCTTTTATGTCTGAACAGTAATACCTGAATATTATGCATTATTATTATTCCAATAAAATAACAAGATTAGAAAAAATTTTTAGAGTTTTATGGGGATTCTGTACCATTTTTGCAAATGGCGTCATATACCATTGTGCCTTGGAAACCATTCTATAGAAAAGTAGAAAATCAGTTAACATGGAATGGCGCAATACACACCAATGGAACAATACACCACAATTTGCGGACCGAGAGATCACTCGTTTTAAAAACGATTTTTTTTTGGACATAATTCGATAGCTCATGAACCACTCAGGATATCGTAATGAAATTTCACAGAGGCAAAACAGAGGTGTTCCTGAGTGTAGTTTGGGAGAAAAATGGTTTAGAATTTTGGCCGACCTTAACTTAGTATTTTTTGGAGTGGTGTACTAATTAACGATCGGATTATTATTTTAGGACATTGGCTATATTCCTGATAAAATTTAGAATAAAACAGTTCAAGTTTTGTTCTCATAGTACTTTCCGCTAAAAAAAAAATACAAGTCTCTGAATTGGGAAAATGCAAAAAAACCCTTTTTATGCTTATATAATTTAAACATATTTCGGTACTAGTGAATTTTTTTGAACCATTTTAAAGACAACCTAAAGCAAATGCTTATGGAAGATAAATTAGGTCAAAATTGCAACGGTCCTCCCTCCAGCCCTACCCAAACATAGCCATTTTAAAACAAAATTTATGATATTGTAAAATTCCTCAAAGTGCAAAGCATCTATTAAAAAAACTAGATCGGGTTCTTAAAGCCTCAGTTGTTGGATACATAATCCGAAAAAGGATTTGACATTTTTGTAAAAAAAACATTCTTTTGGGACTTATCATTCCCGTTTTAGGACTTCAGCTGTAAAAATAAAAAATATTAATATTTTTACCACAATTTGATTAAAAGCTGTCCTATCTATGTCAGTTTAAAATTGTGTAGGTATAACTCATTTCGATCAGAAGTTATGTCAATTGCAATTCTATAGTGTATCTTTAAAAAAAAATAGTTTATTGTAAAATTTTAAATTTTAATGGTAAATAAAATATAAAAAAAAATGTAGCGCGAAAAATTTTTTACCAAACATTAATCTAGAAGTCATACACTTTCTCATGATACCAATTACTTGTAAAAAAAAGTATATAATTAGCTGTAGGAAATACACAAACCTGTCCTATTTATTATTTTTTTTTTGTACTTTCCTATGTAAAATGCAACATATGTTTATATTCATTCTATGTTTATACACATTATTGCGCATTTTTTCTGATACACATATAATTTTTTTACACACATTTTGCATTTTGACATAGGAAATTACAAACAAAATTATTTTCGGGTTTCGATACAACAAACCAAAAACAATAAAAACATACTAAAAAACAACATGGGAAAAAGGTAACGAAAATAGAGATGGCGGCCTTTTTTTCACCATATTACCATCTAAGTGTGTACACCAATCTTACGGAATTCCAATTGCAGATCTTTCAAACCTATAACTGACAGATTGGTGTACTTCATATGTCTGTAGTTTTTTTGGGGTCTTGGCAAAATGCATATCAAACCGATTACGGACATACGGACATCGATATATTGCCTTTCATATTTATAAGGATCCATAATGTAAATACATTATGGGGTGGGAAATTAATAAAAACTTATATATTCCCGTCACATCTAAAGTGAATGGCATAAAGTTACTATTTGAAAGGTGTTCTTACACAAGATTTTTACACAGTGCAGAAATATTTCAAATTCCGATTATTTTCAAACACATCTCCCTTATATGTTTATAGCTAATCCTTAAGAACATATCATATTGCATAAAAATTTATGACTAAATCTAAAATAAAATCGGTTGTCATAGAAGTTCTAAGTGTATTTCGTATGCAAAATAAAAAATACGATTGATACAACACATAAATTAAATTTAATCTTTAACCGTACAAAGCACATATTATGGTGAGCATGTGTGTGTGTGGAGTTATACATATGCATACTTTCACGCAACACATACGGCAAACAAAAACAATGTAAAGTTGTTTAGTACAGAAAATGAAATTTACGCTTCAGTAGTTTTTAAACATTTTCACTTCATTGAAAAATGTTTTTTCATATCAAAGTGACTATATTTGTATGTTTCACGTATTGCTTCTTACCAATACGTGAAACAGCTTCTTCTTGTCTTATTAACTGTGCAGACATTAATACTCGGCATCATTTAAATAGAATTTTATTAAATAGAATTTTATTGTAGGCAAAGATTTTTAATGAAAACATGATCAAAACATTTTGGTTATTAAAAGATGTGAAATAAACTAATGGAAATTGGATCAATTGAAGATTTTCTGGTGGAAATACAGGAATATCGCAAGAATTTAACATTTTATAAAATTCGCTACAGCACATTCTTTTTTATGTCTGCGACTCCCTCATGATCATGCGACTCCCTAATGATCATGCGACTCCCTAATGGTCATTCACACTGAAGGGAGTTTATAGAAGAGTAATTGATTTTAACAAGTAGTTACCCAGCACAAAAAAAATTAGTTTTTGTAAAGGCCAGGATTCACTATCCTACACAATCAACCAACAATCTGACAGAATTCTGTCCTACTTTAAAAATCGTTTAAAAATGGCGTTGGCCACACTATCATACAAAACAAGTTTTTGCAACTCTGATCGCAAGGAAAAAAAATATTTTATGAATTTTTTGAATGTATGTGTGTCACACACATACATATCTAATTTTTTGACAGATCGTACGACTGAGTATGATAGCGAATCATGGCCTTAAGCAGGATACTGTATTAGTGTCATACAAGAGCTCCTAGTTGTAAGCAAATAGATTTTGCTTTAATAAATAAAAGTTTGTAAAATAAAATGTAAAGTTTTAAAAATCCAACGATTTTTTTAGATTTCCCTTACAGTAGTGCACTCGCAGTTACGACGAGTTACGAACTTAACACAACATGATCTTAGGACATTTACACTTCGCTGAAATAATCGCTTAAAAGGAAACGCTGCTAAGTGGGACATCGCGAATAAATATCATGTCATATGTAAGCAGGTTAGTAAGCAATAACAGCTCGTCATTTCCCTAAAAAACTGCGTACGGCGAAGCAGTATTTTTTGCTGGGTATATTATATTAATGTAGGGGGAATATCGAGACCACTCCCATAATAAGTGCCTTTTCGGCTAACAAGTAATTAAGATTTATTATTCACTTTAACCATGAATTACAAAGACGATAAGTAACCCAGCTGTATTTTTAATGAAATAAAACACCATCAGTAAATTGAAATAAAAACAAATCTTTGCTCGATAAGAGCGGCATGCACAACGTTTAAGATTTTTTATGACTTTTTCAAAAACAAAAAATTGTTAAATTTTGCATAAAATACCTTTTTTACCATCACAACTTCCTCAATATCTCCGAAACTATTGAGCAGAATTCTAAATGATATTATTGTAACTTGAAGGCAATTTAAGTGCAGAAATTTGGATTTTCAACTACCCAAATTGGAGAATCTAGTTTCGATTTATGATTTTATATATGGTGCAACCTCTTCCGTTTTTGACAAAACGGCTTACACAGAGAAACAGAAACGATTAAAAAAATTAACCTCAATACTGAGAACTCAGTCAACATATGTCTCTTAATTGATTCAAAAAATCCACGCGCAAGATAAAAGTTTTTTGTGGATCTGCGACGAAAAGGCGATCTGCCATGGAGGCCACTCTATGTAGACAGTGCTCAAAGATCCCCTTGGCAGGAAGGCCAGAAATGTGCTCAGATATAATAGAAGTGCCTTAAGCAGAATAACTGCGTTAGGTCATGGAAACTATTATCTATTCAAGATAACAATCGAAAAAGATAATACTTGCTGACTATGTCTATAAGACACCGACACGGTAACACACATTGTGTGTGAATTTCCAGCACTGGCAAGCATAAGACTACTCGCAGAAACTTGTGAATGCCATGGAACTAAACCTTGAACAAATGCTAGCAATAACAGTTTAAACTGGGGTCGGATCAAAGCCGCTTTAAAACTGTTGATGCCAGCTTTACTCTTTTGAATGTGAGTGTAAATTTAAAAAGTGTAAATAATACTTGTGAAAAACTTTTGCTTATTTTGTTGTTTATTGTTATTTTTTCTTTTTTTTTCTTTGCAGAATAATCTAAATAAGAAACTCTTGCACATGAGGATGAACTTACAAAAAGTAAAAACACCAACAACCAGAGACATATCTATTACATTGAAAACAAACAAGACTTTGAGCACATTTATCAAACTCATATATTCACACTTGTAACAAACTTAATAAAAATAATGATGATTTTCTTTTTTATATTCAAATGATGTTGGAAGTTACTTAGAAAATATTTGCATGAAAATTTATTTGAAAGCTGATAAAAAGAATGCGATACCATAAAAATCAATAAAGTTACCATCGCTGACGCGGAAATACACATGCCATAGAGCTGGTATCTGTATTGAAAATCGTCTTGCAATAAAATGCATCACGAACCAGTGGTTAAATTAACAGGCCTGAAGTGATAAGGCCTGTTAAGCATGGTAAGACATTTTCTCTTTACGACCCTCACTTTCCTGTGCCTTTCAAAGAACGCCTTGGCTCTCCTTTCCAAAAGATCTAGTACACATTTCTACTTCATTCCTTCTGTAAGAAGGGAAGCGTGATGTTGTATTTTTATGTCTCATTTTTTATAAAAAACAGAAGTTCATTTAATAGCCTTTTATCTAGGTGCTTCAAAAGACTGATTGGTAGTGCTCTAGCCTATCATACTGAAGGTTGAAGGTTCGATTCCCAAAAAAAAATTTAAGTTAAAAATAAAGATAAAGATAAATATAAATATAAAAATAAAATACATATAATAAAATAGTAACACATTCTCGTCTGTCTGTCTTTCTGCCTGCCTTTCACTTGTGTTCGCATCACGTAAAAACTACTGGATGGATTTTAAAAAAATTTTGTAAGGAGGTACCTAAGCATTCTGATTCCAATATAGGATGCTTTTTTCCGCAAAAGTATCTCACTTCCAAGAGAAAGCAGTGAAAAAACGCAATTTCCGGTTTAAAGGTACTGAAATTTTCGGTTTAAAACTGGGATATTTTAAACACGGTTGCGCACGCTTTATTTTTGAAAGTGGTATATTTTAAAAACTGGGATATTTTTAACACGGTTGCGCACCTTTTACTTTCGAAAGTGGGATCTTTTAAACAAAATTAAGCAACAGATGGCGCCATTTGAATAAAATTTAAATTTTTACTTTTTGGAATTACATTGTTATTAAAATATTTTAAACACCTTTTATAAATTTTAGAATTGTATCCAGGGATGGGTACCCTTATATAGAGTAAATACATAAACCATAACTAAAGCACTATAAAAGTAAGAGTCTTACAATTGCTGTGGAGTACTTTCAAAGCAAAATCGATCAAGATCTTGTCAGGACGCCCACGACGCGACGGTCACAGCTAGTGTAAATATAAATCTATTCATATAATAAAACTGTAACTTTATTTCCTGTCTGTCTATCTTTCTGCCTTTCTTTCTTTCTGCCTGTGTTCATTCCGCGTAAAAACTACTGGATAGAGTTTAACCAAATTTTGTGAGGAGGTGCCTTAGTATCCTGATTCCAATTTAGGATACTTTTTTCCGCAAAAATATCATCCAAGAGGAAGTAGAGAAAAAGCAGTGAAAGTACAACTATTCTTTTTACTTTATTTTATTTTTGAAAGCGGGATATTTCAAACACGGTTACGCAACAGATGGCGCTGTTTTAAAATAATGACAAAATATGAAATACCTACTGCCAAATAGACAATTAATAAAGTTTTTATTTCATATGTATATTTACTTTGTGGAATTACATTGTTACATTATTGTAAGCCTTCTACAGAGGCATAAAATAATTTTTAGAATTTTAGAATCTTATCCAGGGATGGGTACCTTCACATAAAGTTAATACTTAAGAGTCTTAAAATAAAACAAAATATTGTCAGTACGCACACAACGTGTGTGGACACAGCTAGTTTAAAATAAAAATAAATTTAAAATCCATACATATAATAACATTGTAACAGGACCATTTATGTACATGAAAAATATTTTTGGAAATTTTTGTTGTTGTTGCAGATAGTAATTTTCGTCTGTATGCGCAAAAATATCTTATTTGCAAGAAAAATAGAGAAAAGACTTGTGCCTCCAAAAAAGGAGTAAGGAGAAGTATGAAGGCCTTCTTCAAGGCCTTCATACTTCTTCTTTTTACCACTGGAAATGTATGCCACGAAGAGAAAATGAAAATAAGTATGTATGTGTATATGTATCTGAATCCATAGAAAATTTAAAAAATATTCATTAACGTCAAAGATGTGTACATTAGGAATGAAGAATGGTAAAATGTTGCAAAAAAAAGTATTTTGAAATGTAACAAATATTTTTTTTTTTTGAACCACAATAGGGAATGCAAGCAAAAAATACATAAGAACTTACAAAATACTTATTGCTACTGTGTATAGTCTGACTTTAGTGTGATATTCACAATATATAAATATGATTAAAAAAAAACTTTTTTAATTTACTTATGTAAATTTAAGACAGCAAATCAAATAAAATTTTTTTTCTTAGTTCCTTAACAATAAATAAAGTTTTCCTATTTCAACACACCTCGAACCCATTAAAGCCATTAAATTTCCCGGTTGTACAGCACCATTGGAATTATTTATAATACGTTTCATATTATATAAACTCGGCGATGCGCCATATTCACCAGCTGTGTATACACAGAGATCGCGCCACACTAAGGTGGCACCCTGTTCGGTGGGTGACCATTTACTGTAACTGCGTAACGGTAAATTACGTTCGGTACTACAACTACTACTACGTTTACCCAATGCACTACTAACGCCACTTTTATCACCATTTAAAACATTTAATTCAAGGCTTTCTTCACTCTTTGAGAACTTTGGAGCAAACGCGTCACGTGGATCCTCCATTTGTATATAACCATCTTCTAGATCAGACATTTTGTTTTAGGAAAAAATTTATTTTTGATTGTTTTAAGGTTTTTCTTTAAACTGCACTTTTTTTATTTTTATTTTTATTTTTTTTTATATCTAATTGCAACCGCTAGTTAAATGTTAAATGCTTCAAAGTTAAAGAGAGACTGTCTTGTTTGTTCATTTTCTAGCCTTAGAAAATCACTTCAATTGTAACACCAATACATTTAAATGACAATTAATGTTTGCTGTCATTGTCATTGTTGGAGACTACTACTACATGACGATTATTTAATTGTGTCTTTTAAATTATTAATGCTAGCTACGGTTAGTTAAAAATACCATGATTCTGTAGGTTTTAGATTAAATATTGTTAGTCTTGTTGTTGTTTCTTTTCTTTTTATCTTTTTCTCAGTTTAATGTTTGTAGAGTGTTCTTGTTTTGAACACGATAGTAATATGTAGGGCCTTTTCCAGTAAGATGGTCTCCCAAAACCCAATTTTTTTTTTTTTTTTTTTTTTTGGGTATTAAAATTTCATAATTTTAATTTTTAAATAATAATAAATTATAAATTCACTATAATTTATTACTACGGGGAAGCTAGTCTCGATGGCCATTTCGCTAAGTGCTTAATTTAGCTCATCAGAAAACCTTACCATAAATTTTAGATGAGATAACGACAATCTTAAGTTGAAAAATTAAATTGACTAAATAAGAATTAAGTCAAAGCAATTTAACAAAAAGCATCAAAGCACACACAGAAAAAAAATTATTTTTTCAGATTCAAACAATTAATTCGCATAAATAGAACATTTTTTGTTTGAATATGGTCCTATAAACGAAATTGTAAATTCAGACAATTAATTTTAAAATTAGTTTATTGAAAATATTCCCCGATTTTTTCAAACAAATAATTGTAATATTTGGTATTAAAATTTATTGTGTTTAGAAAAAATTTGTAAACAAAACATTTGTCTGAATCAGACAAAAAAGTTTACTGAAAATTATAAAAAAAATTAAAAAAAAATTTGTCTGAATCAGACAAAAAGTTTACTAAAATTAAAAAAAAAATTCAAACAAATAATTTTTTTGAAACAAATAAAAAACTTTACTGAAACAACAAACAATTTTCAAACAAATAATTTAGCTAAATCAAAAACATTTTTCGGTAATTGTGTATAACCTAACCTAACCTAACCTAACCTAACAGTTTTGTGAATACTTTAAATAACTACTGGGTAAAATTTGACCATATTAAAAAAAAGGCCAAGACGAATCACTTTACAGGAAGCCAATGGCAAATTCATTTAATTTCGCTGTTTCTTCAAATATCAAATTCTATATCTCTCTTTTTCTTTTTACTTTGGTCAAATTCTAGCGACTAGTTACTTACATATATTTTAGGCACAAAGTGTTTCCTCTTGAGGACAATTGGGGCAAAACCTTGTATTTGATTCATCAAAATTATTGGTATGGCAATTGTTTGCTGGTCAAAAGCATATGTCATACATATTTACATAAAGTTGGCCAAAAAAAACTGTAAATAAAAATCAAAATTTAAAATATATGTATGTATGTGTGCATATGAATATGTAGCAATATCTTTAATAAAAAATTTGTACACTTTAACTTTTCCTTTACAGCTAATGGCTTTTAAATGTTTTAATATTTGTGGATTAAATTTTTTTTATTAAAATAAATTGCCTTTTTGAAGTCTTAAAAAATCATTACAAAATTGTTTATTTTTTCAATGCATGACAGAAAGTGTTGCCGTTGTTTGCGAATGAGTAATTATTAATAAATGGGCCAAAATAAAATTTCTTGGATAATATCTGCAATATCGTGTAATTAACCGACTTTATATAAGGTGAAGGTTATCAAATCGTCTGAGTTAACTCCCAGAAATCATTTAATTCTGAACTGTTTTTTATTTATTTTTATTTGAAATGTAATGCTTCCATTCAAAAAAGTTCATAATTTTAAAAAATAAAGGCTGTGCATCGGGAAAATCATGTATGATTTTTACGTGTCTTTTGAACACTAAAGTGCACCAATTTCATATTTTAACAAACTAATAACAAAATTACCTTACAGATTAATGTCCTTATAGTTGCTGTAACTTAGAAATTAGGTATAATTTCAGATAGTCCGTTATGACCATAAGTATAAATATTTCAAATTAGATATTTTTTTTTTTTTTTTTAAAGAGAAGTACCACTCAGGCAGTTAATGCCTACATAAACTGTGGTACTTCCTTTGGAAAGGGATAGTAGTAGATTAGACAGATGGTTAGTGATAGTAAAGCTTCGATTCTGGCAACACTGTAATTGCACGTTATGATTATTTTTAGAACAGTATTGCAGCACCGCCTCTGGTGTTATTTAGGCGAATTAGTTCGAAGCTAGCATAGCCAATTTATAATTATTTTACTTCGCCGGCGATTTAGTGCTATGTGGTAATACCGGCGAAGGAGGGCGCTGTGATATGCATTATTATGAAGAAAAATTAATACATATCAGAAAAATTGATGTTGCCACGGCTGAGATTTGAACTCGTGACCATTGCTTAGTAGTCAACGTGCTAACCACTTAAGCTACAGCACCCTCAATATTAAACAGTGTGCCGATAATTGATGTTATTTTATGTATATGGCCTATCTTTTGAACCGTTACAGTCAGACACTTGATATTTACACAGCTCTCATATTGATATATCCGCAATATTAAATAAAACTTATAATTAAATAATGTTCTCATGGATGACTTAATTTAACGTATACCTCCTTATCTTTTAATATACAGATAGGCACTTAAAAATTATATAGCATTTGTATTGCTGTGTATTATATAATAGCAATCATTGAAGTTAAATGTTTTGAGAATTCAACTATTATTTTAATAATGGGTAATTCCATTCAATCAACCAAATCAACCAAAAAAAATTGTTTTCTAATTTACTACTTCCGATTTTATTGAAACTTTTGTTGTTTATATTCTTTAAATTTCTGAATACAAATATAATTTTAAAAAAATTCTATCTCTTTCGGTTTTTTAGCTATACAGCTATCAAAATAGGAAAATATCGCTTTTTTCTTTTATATAAGCTCGAGGATTAAATATATTCTTACTCCAGTTCTATAAGGGGATTTCATACGCTTTAATTTGATATCAATCATGAAAAAACCAAAGTTTTAATAATTTTTTTCTTATATTTAAAAAAAGTTTTATAAAAATCTTTGGGATAGTGTCTGCTAATTTTTAAAATTCATATATGTTTTTTAATGTGGCTTAGTAAGTACACCATAAAAATTTCAGAGTGGGACCATGGTGGGATCAGAAGTTATATATTAAAAAAACTTAATTTTGACTCATTACAAACTGAAAAATATAAATATTTTAATATACTGGGTAATAAAGATAAGAAATATTCCTTAAAACTGAAAAATATGTAGTTTTTTATGGTGTATTCATCATGCCAGAATTAGAAACATACATATGTAAATTAAAAAAAAAGCCACTATCTCAAAGATTTTTAAAAAACCTTTTTTAAATATAAGAAAAAAAATTTTTAAATATTAGTTTTTTTTATGATTGATATCAAATTAAAGCGTATAAAATCCCCTTTAAAATGAGCTATTATTCAACTTCCTAGGGCTTATAGAACTGGAATTAGAATATTTTTATTCCTCGAGCGCATATTTTCCGACTTTTATAGCGTAAAAACTATAAGAGATTTAATTTTTTTTTAAATTATATTTGGATTCAGAGAGTCAAATAATATAATAAACTTTTAATAGTTATAAAGAATATAACTATTAAAAGTTTCAATAAAATCTGAAGTACAATTACCCTAATATAATGCTAATAACGTATACTATTTTATAATAAACCAATTCATTATTTAAAAATATTTCACTGGTTCCTCAAGCAAGGAAAGTTTTACCCACATTTTACGAATAGAAAAAATTATTTATAAAAATAATGATAACTCTTTAAGAACTCCAACACAACCAATAAAAGATTTAACAAAAACACTTATTCGAAAACTTCAAAATGATTTTTAGTTTAAATCTTAATAAGTTTGTTTATTTGGCTGTACAAAATAACTTTGTTATTCCTACGACACTAGTGCTACGTTTTGTATAAAACCGATTTAAATAACAGTGCGAAAATATTTTTCTGTCTATACTTTTTTGCTTTTTAATTTCATAAGGTTGCATAAAAGGACCGTAGTTCCCCTACTAAAATATAATTAGAGGCTATTCAAAATTTAAAAGTTTTTTAAATTTAATTTTTACAGAAGAACAACATTTCCATATTAATAAATTTAGTTTCATCAATCATTTTTATTACGGCAACACTGTTAGCAGCAAATTAAAAATCAAACAAAATTATTATTAGATTCAAACAAAGAAGTTTTTGAAAATAAATAAACATTAAAAAAAAAAACATTTGTTTGGAAATATTTTGGTAATAATTTTTTCTGTGCAAACAAAACAATAATTACCAACAGTGAATTTATATTTTCTTGCTTTATTTCAGGGTTCAGAATTATTCATTTGTGAACATTCAAAAATCAACATTCATGATATTTGTCATAAATTAGAAGTCTAAAATTTTATATCTATTTTTCATGCTCATAAACGATCAACAAAAATTGTCTGCCTATGTTCATACATGAATGCGTGGACCTGTTTGTTTTTGTAATATACATAAATTTCTCATAAATGAACCTAAAATAATTTTCTGCCTTCGGTCGCACATGCAGAAGAAAGAAATAAAAAATAAAAATAAATGAAAAGAAAAAATTTTGTGTCTGCCTACGGCGGCAGATGCACATTACAAAAAATGTGCGCACATTTATGTATGTATGCGAATGCTTTTTCTTTTCAAATATGAACACTTGTGTGAATAACAAAATTTGTTCTCATTTATTCACCTTTGAACAGAAAGAGAAGAAGTAAATCATCGCATTCATAATTGAAAAAAACTAAATATTTTGTAGTCTCTCACACATGTATAAGACGATGGAGATAAAAAATAAAATGTACTCATCACGGTTGCCAGATTACGGGATTTTCCCCTAGATTTAGGGGATTTTTTTATTTAGGGGAGAATTTGTGGGTTAACATTTGTTAGGGGGAAAACTTGGGGGTTGAAAAAATATTTAGGGTTTTTTTGGGGGTATTTTTATGTTTTACCAGATGTTTAATTGTTATTTATTATTGTTCATTATTCCTCTTCTTTTGCAATGAATAAATTAAAAATATGTAACAAATGACTTTCTGATATGTTCTTCTAAACTATTTAAACAATGTATTAGACCTTCTCTCGGATACGATCCTAATTTTTGTGTGCCTTCCAAAGAAAGCCTTTTAGAAGGCCTTGGCTCTTTCTTGGATCTTTATCAAGTACACATTCCTACTTCACTTCTCCTAGTAGGGAAGCAGGAATGTGTACTCATTTTGTATGACAAATACATAATTTTCTATATTTAGATTTCTTATTTATAAAACACAAAAGTTCATTTAATTGCCTTTATCATTCATTCATTGCTGTTTGAAATTGAGATGCTTCGGTAGACTGATTGGCAGTGCGAAGGTCTATCAGCCTAGAGGTTGACCGTTCGAATTCCAAAAAATTTTAATATTTTAATTCAAAATAAAAACAAATTAAAGTGCTTAAAATTAGAGAAAAAAAACAGAATGCCTTGTGCCTCCAAAAGAAGGAATATAGAGGCCTTCTAGAAGGCCCTCATACTCCTTCTCTTTACCACTGGGTATATTTATACACTACTACATATGTATGTATATTTATAATACATACTTTAATATAATGAAAACTGAAACTTTTGGGGGATTTTTGTTAGAATTGGGATTAATTTAGGGGATTTTTTTATTTAATTAATTTGGATTTTATTTTTTGAAAATTACAGAAAAAAAATTTTAATGTAATCAAGAAAAATTATTTTAGGGGATTTAAAAAAAACTGGATTTAGGGGTTTTTTTGTTTGCTTTTAGGGGAGAGGGAAAAAAATCTGGCAAACGGGGTAAACATTCATACATTAATGCACAGTGGGTGAAAATTTCGGTACTCTGCTTTATTTCAAGTCTACTTACAAAGTAATAATATTTTAAACACAAAACGAAAAAGAAATACCGTGATGTTAATTTTCATATGAAATATTACCTAATTTTGTATGAAGATTTATAGGGCTACTTGTCATTTATGGGCGATTTTTCATGAAGTCATTTTGCATGCAGCCTCAACAAATGTATACAACAAGTCTAAACTAGGTCACAGTATACTACCTTGGTGAACTCCGGCTTCCTTTGACTTAAGGAAAGCTTCAAATGTCTCCTTCTTTCATTGCAGTAAGGAAATTAAACCACATTGATGCAAATTAGTGATCGAATTTTTGACAAGGAAGTACGCGTACCCCATCAAAAAATAATTATCTTTAAAAAATTATTGTTTACTATTTAATTTAAATTAAATCTTTATTTATATATGCTTCACTCCTGAACTAAAACTCTTCCGAGCAAAAAATTATTGGGTTTTGGTAAGCAGTAAAATAAAACTCATGTCTCACAAAAGCGGTTCTCATTCCAGAATGCTACAATTGTAAGACAATAATAACAAACTGCATACTCTCTCGCTGACGAGGATGCATGTGTGTAAGAGAATATGTATAAAGAATTTGGTGAAGCAAAGAGACCTACCAAGTGGGACATCGCAAACAAAAATCATGCCTTCCTGAAGCAGGTTAGAAGGGAGAGTCTATTTCTCTCTCCTTATTTCTCTTTCACTTACAATCCTGCTTCCAAGTAAGCGTAATTTTTTGCTGGGTTTAAATAATTCGTTGAGCAAGAAAATGTGTGTATATTCAGTAACTGTTAAAAAAATTGATATTTTCCTCAGTACGGTGCACTGCATGTACATAAAGCAAAAATAGTTGAAATTTAATCATTCATTTGAAATAAAAGTTTAACAAAAAAATTATCGAGAACAAAAACTTTCAACTATTTTTTGGTTAAACAAACCGAAAACAGAAACACAAAGTACATGGTCATCCTAGCAATTATAACTTCTGGCAACAAAAATTCAGGAACACCTTTGCAACTTAACACTATCCGACAACCACACAGCTACAAAAAATCTAAATACACATCGATTGTTAACAAAACTATTTAATGACTACACAGTAACGATAAGAGAAAAATTACAACTACTGGAAACAACTCAGATACAAAAATATGTAAATGAAAATCAAACTATAAACACAATGACAACTTTAAGCGATAGAGTCTTATCAGAGGATTTGTTAGCGAATATTTCAACTGCCGATGCCTTAAGAAGTGCAAATATTTAAAATTATTTATGTGTATATGTAGGGGGAGATACCGAGGTAGGCCACTAAGCGTATGATTCCTTTTTCCATCTCTTTCATTCCTTAATGATTTATGGTATCCAAATGGTAATTTACGACTACCTTACATTATTTTAGTCTCGTGCATAACTAACTTGTATTATCTGTAGACTGTTGACTTTCACATCAGAGATACTGTCTGAATTGCTAACATTTGTCTATGGGTGAGGTGTCTAGAGCATCGTTTGCACGTGGTCCTAAGCGTAATGCTAGTTTGTGCTGAACATTTGCGCTATCGTCTCATCCTTTTTTAGGCACATTGTTCAAGTGTTAAATTTTTCGATTTTCCTTTTTCTAGATACACGGTGGCGCAAAAATAACCTTCCGATGTTTTTTGGCTGGAATTTAAAAAAAAAAATTAAAAACTTTGATTCTTCTTGTGGATTATTTTTATTTGGTCTTTTAATTTTTTTACATCAAGTCGAGAATATGATGTCATGTAAATGGCCGCCGCCACAGTTGATTGTCATTTGAGCCCTTTTTATGGCATTTTCCATCACTTTGGCCAAAACTTCAGGCGATAGGTCCTCACATTCTTGACGGATATTGTCTTTAAGAGCTCCAAGAGTCTGAGGCTTGTTGACATAAATCCACGACTTCAAAAAGCCCCATAAAAAGAAGTCTGCAGCGGTCAAATCAGGCGATCTTGCTGGCCAGTGCAAATCGCCAAAACGGATGATTAAGCGCCCGGGAAATGCATCCTTCAGCATATCGGTTGTGGCACGTGCAGTGTGTGCCGTTGCACCGTCCTGTTGGAACCACTGTTTTCCAATCCCAATTCATCAAGTTGCGGCAAAAAGAACTCGTTAATCATTTCTCTGTAGCGCTCACCATTCACAGTAACCGTTTGGCCGATGTCGACGGAGCTTCCATGACATCCTCGGCTACAGCAGCAATATTCTCTGCAGAACGGCTACTCCGGTGTCTGCCACGCCTGGCAGCATCTCGTGTTGTGCCAGTCTCTTCGAGGCGAGCGGCTAAACGTCGCAGTGTTTCATTAGTAGGCGTTGGACGGCCAGGAAATCTGCAACGAAATTCACGTTGTGCCAAAGTCACCGACCGATTATTGGTCAAATAAATAGTCACCAATATTCCGCGTTCTGGAGCAGTGTAGCGTAACATTGTTTATTAACGAGTATTTTGCAAGTGTTTACTACACAAATGTCAAAACAGAATTGACATTAGGGGCCAATCGCAAAATTTATAGCATTTTCTGATAGGAGGATTACTTTTGCGCCACCCAGTACTACTTGAAATTTTCAGTAAACCAGCTTTAGGTACCCTCATTATATCCAAGCATCTTTCTACTTGGGGGAATCTTTGAGAATCATTCGAGCCTGTCTACGTGCGGTAGAATATCTCCAAAACTTCAGGCTAAAACAGTCCAACAATTGTGGGTTCTATGCTTGCAACACGTCCTCTAGGGTCGAGTCCAACAAAAATTCACAGAACATCCCGTTCTTGGTAGTTCGTCCGTTGCTTTATTTCTAACTGTGCTTATGTGTTTTTTAATCCAATTTAACGTTTGCTCATTTTCAGAGGCTAAACAGATGTGTCTCTGAAGCTTTAGAATACGTTTAAGCTAAAGAATTGAATTCACAGTTACTAAAGAGCATGAAGTCTTTAATTTCAAATTTAAAACTAAAAGCGAATGCTAAAATATTTCCCCCACACTAAAGCGAATAAAATGGATAAATGCAAGAAAAACACATCAAAAACCACAAAAGCGCAAAACTGAAATCACAAGAAATGAACAGAAAAAAAATTTTTTAAATAAGCAACAAAAACTTCTAAGGGCCACCACTATAACACTCTGTTGCACCTAGTACTCAGTCTTTTTATTTACAGATTCAAGTTGAAAGGAATGCATGTTGTTTTTATCTTGCATGCAATTGTTGTTGCAGTGGTAATATCATGTTTCAACCCATTCATTGGTTGCTGAAGTCTCCATTGAACTGAGTATAGTAAAACACTCAACTATGATGGCTTGCCTCAGCTCACAGGTTCTTACATACAATTTTCTTTTATATTACTTTAATGTACTTTTTTTTCAATATAAACTGGTAATCTTATTTCAATTAATCGTTTCATCTATAATCGAACAACTTTTACATAGTGCAAGGGACACACACACAACCAAACAAATAAATACTTGGCTATGAATAGGTATGACCACCTTATTAGAGACACAAGTTTTTTGATATTTAAAGTTGGTCTACCTAACAGTGACACAAACAACTGTGTAATTGTTTTGAGGTCTATCAGAGACACAAACAACTATGTTAATATTTTGAGGTGTTTTTAAATTCATTCGAAAAAACTAGACTAACTCTAAACAAAAGTCTTTAAACATTATTTATTTTATAAAATTAAAAAAGAACCCAACATTTTTCTGCCCTTTTTTGGCTTTTCTTAACTTAAGGATCCTTCTAAGCGCAAAAGAAACAATCTCTGAAATCGAAGTCTACCAGTACCACCCATCCAAGACCATCATCAAGCGTACGCCAAAATTTCTGTTTTGTAATCGGTTGGAATGGTATTAGCTATATAAGCATGATCACCATCCAAGTCTGTTCCATTTTTATTTCGAAAGAAATAAGGTCCGATGAAACCCCCAAACCATAAACCGCACTACACAGTGTTTTTTTATGCCCTTCACCACAGGTGGAAAGGGTATATATATTTTCATATGATTTCAAAAAAGCCCTAAGATACATCGTATCATGTTACATATTCCTGCAAACGTTTTCAGTCCTACAGTTAGAACTAAAGTTCTTATGCTTAAGCTTAAACTGAAAAAAAAAACAATTTTGAGAGTTTTTTGCTCATCCTGTAAAATATTTTCAATGTAACTTAAAGCTTTGTGAATTCATATGGCGATATGTATAAGTTTGTCATTCCGTGTGTAATTTCTACAATATTCATTTTCGACCCCATAAAGTATATATCCTTATACATAGAGAAGTTCATTAAGCGATATCCGTCTGTCCGTCTGTCCGTTAGGTAGATCGCAAGCTGTATGCACTGCTTGGGGATCTGTAACTCCCTACGAGGGCCGATTTTGTGTTTTCGTTTTCTGCTTTGATTTGTATTAAAGGCTTTCATAAAACCAATACACAGAGGTAGATAATGGGCCCACGCGGTGCCCACTAAAAACCAGAAGCATTTAAAAGGCTTTAGTTTGACCATTCTAATTCCATGAAGATTGCAGGAAGGTTCTAAATTTAAAAAAATAAAATTTTCAATTTTTTTTTTATTCAAATTTTTTTTAAAAAACTCTAAAAAAATTTACAATACATTAAAAAAAAATATTTTTACAGAAAAAATTTCGAAAAAAAAATTTTTTTAATTTTCCAAAAATTTTTCGAATAAAATTTTACAAAAAAAATTAAAATAAAAAAATTTTGCAAAAAAAATTTACAAAAAATTTTCGAAATATTTATAAAAAATCTTCAATATTTCTTTAAAAATGAAAATCATGAGTGTAGCACAAAATATTTGTAATAGTTAGAACATATGTATGTTTATACAGTAACATATTTTTTAAATGCGTTTGATTCTTAAATAGATGAGATCTCTATTTTAAAACTTAGATGCATTACACATAGACAACATCAGGATACCGACTACAAGTTGTCAAAAATAAAATACACACGTTTATAGGTAAACGATTATTTTGAAGCCATCAAAGCGACATCCCTGAAGATAACGTGACTAGTCCATACACGCATGTAAATTATATTCCATAAGGGACTAGGAATAGTCCAAAGGTAACCCAGATGTATAGAGAAAAGATGATCCATTTAACATTACGATGCCCTAGGGCTGGACCATATAAGCCAGCTTTGCATTACTTGAGAGTAGTTTCAAAACTACTCTATGTAAGTACTCGATGGAACACACTGCACGAACTATACAGCTCTTGGCAACACTTTATGCAATCGTTAAAACGCAAATTCTTGTTGGAAAATAACATGGTCCATGACTGCATTACATAGGAACATGTTGTAGCTAGTCCGTTTCAGTTACAATGGACCACGTATCCTAATATTATCTGCAGGGATGGTTATACGACCACTGTTGTGGCTGTAGTCAACTTAGGATACTTTCTATTTTTGTATGCGACAATTTTATTTTATTGAACAAAAAAAATGTCACCAGATTATAAATTACAAATTCATTTACAAACAAAAAGTTTTTGGAGGAAATATTTATTATTTCTTGAAAAAGTTATTAAATTTTTTAACAGCAAAATAGGTATTTCCACAACAATGTCACAGTTTACGATGTAGCTGTCGTCTTCAATATCATTAAGTATCTGACTAAACGGCGACAATTGTATCCAACGGAGTAATGAGTTTTTTCTCATACGACTTTTTTAAATTATGTAAAGAGTCAACAATATGGATAATGTTGTACATGTCTGTATAAACAAAATAACCATGATCGGCACGGTCGAATATAGCACTCTTACTTGTTTGTAATCCAACGAAATTTAATGTAACACTGCCACTCGGCCCAAAATGATCCTCATCGTAGAAGATGATATTTTGGGAAAATTTACGACAGTATTCCAAGTAGTTAAGGTCCCAGTCAGAAAAATTCCAATGCAATCTGTGTGATAAGCTTTAGTTTCTGAGCCAATAAGACTTCATTAGGTTTCAACACCACATCCTAACTCGGTATTCGTATTATATAAGTTGACGTCTGAGATAGCGCCAATTGTTGTGACAGATTTTTTAAGAAATTTTTAAAAATGTTGTTTCTGATTTTCTATATAACCGGCCTTCGGACGGGCGCAAGAATTTTTTCCACTTCCGCTTTTCTCACAGATTTCCCAATCCTCCGACATTTGGATATTCTCTCCGGAAAATTGCCAACTAAAGTTGGAAGTTTTCTTCTCAGGTGAGCAAACACGCCAGCAACATTAGCAAAAAAAAATTTAAAAAATTTAACCTTTTGTAAACATACTCATACTTAGAAACCTATAATTCACCAAATATTCGAAATTTCACAAAAAGAAATTCTCCTTAATACGAAATTAAAGAAGACAATTAAGTTTTTTAAAAATATTACAAAAAAAACTAAAAATCATAAAAAATATATTTAACTAAAAAATAGATTTTGAAAATAAATTTTGAAAATAAATTTTGAAAATTCACACAAAATCCAGTTTTTACCCAAAATCAACATTTTACAAAATATCTCATAGAAATCGAAAAAGTCACAAAAAATCTAGACTTTACCAAATAAAAATTAAAATTTTATTAAAAATTTTAAGTTTTACAAAAATATTCGAAATTTTAATAAATAATCGAAACTTTTCAAAAAAAAAAGCGAAGGGAAAATGTTAACTTTTGAAGAATTGTTTGAATCCTTAGTGCTAATTTTAAATTTCTAATTTAATAAAATTTTTTGGTTTAGGATAAAGGCACTTAATTTACATTTTAATTAAAATTAAATTATATTATCCAAGCGGAAATTGTTTGCACTTGAGTTTAAGAAGAGTGGACAACTATTATGCTCTTAAACTAATATTCTTACTTTGAAACATTGTATTAAATATTAAGAAAACGTTTAGCAAAGAAGAAATCTGCCATCTCTGTCTTTATTATGTATGTATAGCTGAGTCAATATGTTATTGTTCTTTGTGATTGTTGTCTCTGCTAAGCAGATCACCGGAACACTCTATTATCGACTGCAATACGTTTCCCGGTAAAACAGTTTATAGTTCTTAACTAAAATTGTTTTCTCTTCTTTACCGCAATTATTGATATTGATGATATTATATGTATGATATTAAATTTTAAATTACATAACTGTATTTCGTTTTTCTAAACGTTGAAGAATTGGGTACAGCTTTCCCATAAAATTTATCAAATAAATCAATTGATCCATTTATGACCCATGCAATTTAATTTTTAATGAAAACAATTTTTTTCTAAGCACTGAATGGACTTAATTAAGTAGAATTTAGATTTTAGATGATACATACATGAACATGACAAATTTATATTCAATAATAAATAATTTGAAAAAAATTGTGATTGTCGGCAGAAGTATAGAAACTAAATCGATATATAGTGATATTTGGAAAAAGATAGTTTTTAACTTGTGAATAAGCAAAATGGAAAATTTTATTGGAAGAGTACCTAATACGATGTACTCGTACTCTTACTCGCCTCTATCTTCAAAAGCACGACAGCAGGTAAAAACGATAGCTATATTATTAGATGGGGAATAGAGGGATACCACATCTTTCAGCTTCTTGATCGTATCGGATCTCATTTCTGAGTTTTAACAGTACGCTCACTGTACTCTTACTTTTATAATATACTAGCTATGCCCATACACCTTGTGTGCGTCCTGACAATATTTTGTTCGATTTTGGTTTGAAAGTAATCCACACAAAAGACTCTTACGTACTTACTTTATATAAAGGAACCTATCCCTGAATAGAATTCTAAAATTTATATAATATTCTAATTTTTTAAAATTACTGTAAAGCTCTGATAGACAGGAAATGCGTGAGAACAGCGCCATCTGTTGCGCAGTATTGCATAAAATATACTTTCAAAAATGAAAGGTTCCTTAAAATATGCAGTACCCTTAAATCGGTAAAAAATCGGCGTACTTTCACTGCTTTATCTCCACTATCTCTTGGAAATAAGATATTTTTGCAGAAAAAAAGTATTCTATATTGGAATCAGGATACTAAGGTACCTCTTCACAAAATTTTGTTAAAATCCATCCAGTAGTTTTTGTGTGATACCAACACAAAAAAGAAAGACAGACACACCGACAGGAAATGAGTTACTATTTTATTATATGTATGTCTAGATATTAAATATACTTTGCAATATTCTTTTCAATGTCGCATGCACCACTAAAATATTGAACATCCTAAATAATAAAAAAATAAAACTTTTTCGTTCGCTTGAAATACGATAAGACTATTTGTTTGTCAGCTCTTTTATATTGTAGAAAAACGCCAATGTAAGAATAATAATTTCGTACAAATAGCTTGAGTAGATTAAAAATATTTTTTCCAGTCAGTTTAAATTTAATAACTCAATAATGTAGACAAGATTAAACCCAACGATTGTAGAATTACGGTGAAAAAAAAATATATATAAAATATTTTAATTTAATATTTAGTGTTCAAACGAGAATAATTTTGTTTATTTTATAAATGTTTACGAGTAATAAAAGTAAACACGTCAAGTGATTTAGTTTTAACACTTGAAGTAATTGGTTACTAAATACTTTAATGTAAATATTTACCGCCGGTATCTTGATCAAATAATAAATAAAATGTATTTAAGATTTACAAATTTAATTTAAACTGCATAAAATAACTTTATATCCAGTGTATAATATAATAATATAACAAAGAAGAAAAGATTAGATATAGAGCTTTATAAATAATGTAAATCGCATTGTTATCTATACCAGTGTTACAAATGTTAAATAAGAAAGATATTAAATTTGTAGCTTCGCAATTAAATTCGGCAAATTTCAATTGGATGTTGTTTTCAACAGCTCGATGATAATTTTTTATTAATCAACTTTAAATAAACTTGGAATAAAATACCAAATATTTGATTTGAGACTAAGGGGAATAAATTAGTCAAGTGCGAGTTACACTCACACACTTAGGGTTCCGTACTATGTTTAGTACAATTTTAAAAATTCAAGTTATTAATTTTTTCATGTCTTATGAGTCACCCTTTAATTTTAAAATTAAAGTCATAATTGCATCACTGTTGGAACACCCTTTAAATCTTAGCAATTGTTGTTATAGCGGCCATGGTAATACACTATCTATAAAAATATACATGCGCCTACCTATTGCGGTTCAATAAATAAGGTAATATACGTTAAAAACATGTCACTGATGGAACACCCTTTAGTATTAGTAATTTTTACAGCGGCTGAAGTACAACATCTACTGTAAACAAAGAGTCTACCTATTACGGTTCAAAAAAGATTACTATTTACGTACAAATCATGTCTCTGTCGGAACACCCTTTAATTTTTAGTAATTGTCATAACGGTAATGGCAACACATCTTCTATACAAATTGGAAAAGTCTACCTATTACGGTTCAAAAACTATGTCGTTATACATGCAAAAAATGTCACTTTCGGAAAACCCTTTAAATTTTTTTTGTTTTTATAGGGGTCATAGTAATACACGATTTGTGAAAATTTCAAGAGTCTATCTATTATGGTTAAAAAATTAGTCAATGTTCATGCAAATCACGTCACTATCGGAACACCCTTTAATATTTAGGTTTAATATTGTATACTTGCTTATAACGCGAACATAGATTAAATTGCTGTCTGCAAATATTAAGTGGTTGCCTCCTATAGTTCAAGAAATAAAGACATAAAGGCAAATAACACGTCACTTTAGGAACACCCAATAAATTTAAGTATTTGTTGCTATAGTGGCTACAGTTACACACCTTTTGTCAAAATTTCAAGAGTCTATCTATTATGGTTAAAAAATCAGGCCTTGTACAAGCAAATCACACCACTATCGGAACACCCTTTAAGTTTTAGGTTTATTTTTTAGACTTTTTTATAAATCGAACTAATTTTAATTACTGCTTGCATATTTTTAGCGTATTCTTCCTACAGTTGAAGAGAAAAGCACATATTCGTAAATAACACCTCTCTATCGGAACACCCTATAAGATTTAGTATTTGCTACTATAGCGGCCACAGCTATAACCCTTCTGTGAAAATTTCAAGCATCTACCTATTATGGTTCAAAACTTAGGCCTTATACATGAAAATCACACCACTATCGGAATACCCTTTAATTTTTAATTTTATTTTTTTATAGTTGTTTATACAGTGAACTAAGTTTTAATTACTGTTTGTAAATTTCAAGTGTATCCCACCTACAGTTCACGAAATAGGTACATATTCGTTAATAACACCTCTCTATCGGAACACCCTATAAGTTTTAGTATTTGTTGCTATAGCGGCAGCAGCTATACATCGTCTGTGAAAATTTCCTGAGTCTACCTATTACGGTTCCAGAGATAAAAGGCGATGACAGACGGACAGACATTGTAGCGAAAACAATAGGGGACGTTTTTACACTTTGTGTACGGAACCCTAAAAATCAAAAATCTATTAAAACCAACGTCAGGTGATGATGATGCGAGTTCCATAATTTTTCTTCAATCAAAAGAGCAGACCAACAGAATGTATAGAAACAATGTTAGGTGACGATGATTCGAGTTTAATAATTTTTCTTCAACCAAAATGAGCAGGCCTATGTATAGAAACCAATGTTAGGTGGTTACGATTGTGATAATGGTGACGACGGTTGCGGTTGTTGAGTTAGTTCAATAATTTTTCTTCAACCAAAAAGTGCTCAACGTACCAAAAGAAGTTTTCACTTCAAAAATAAACCTATAAATTATAGGGTGTTCCGAAAGTGATGTGATTTGCATGTATATGCCCTAAGTTTTGAACCATAATAGGTAGACTCTTGAAATTTTCACAGAAGGTGTATAACTGCGGCCGCTATAGCAACAAATACTAACACTCATAGGGTGTTCTGAAAGTGACGAGTTATATGCGTTTATGTTTTTATCATTTGAGCTATAGAAGGCAATCATTAAAAATTAGGTAGGAGATAATAGGTAGATTCTTGACATTTGTAGAGAATATACTTATGTTTCCACGGCTGCTATAATAATTACTGAAAAAAGGGTGTTCCGTCTGTGAAATATTTTTCACGTATATTGCTTTATTTTCTTTTTATCGTAATAGGTAGACTCTTGATATATTCATAGTAACATAACAATTAAAGGGTGTTCCGCAATAACATGTTTTTTACTTATATTGCCTTATTTTTTTTAATAGGCTGACACTTAAAATTTATACAGATTATATTTTGCAATATCTACTGTAACAACAAGAAACGAAATTAATTTAATAAAAATAAAGGGGCGTTCCCTAGATGTCGAGAATTTTATTAATTTGACCTTCTGTTCTACACTTTACAGGCAGTAACTTCCTATTTAGTGCTATGCCGTAGTATAAAAAATAATTAAAAATTAAAGGGTAAAAAAATTAACAACTTTTATTTTTAAAATTGTACTGAATATAGTACGGAACCATACGTGATGAGTCTAACCCGCACTTCACTGATTTTTTATTATTGCTAAAAAAAAAAGGTGTGTGGCATACAAACGGAGAGTTTGGACATGAAAACAAGTTTTATACAAATTTCCAAGATTGCAGAGTTCTGTAAATAGTGTCTAAATTATTCTTTAAATAGAGTCTAAAATCTTTCGTTTACAAAAATATGCAGGGTTTATCTACATATAAAGGGTGTTTTTTATAGAGATATAGAACTTTAAGTTGGCATTACTTTTCACCGATTTAACAGCTGCCAAGTGATTTATTCTCAGTTTGGTTTGGCAATTCATCATGAATATACTCACGCAAATAGTGAATTGAATAACCAATGATGTCCAGGAGATGTGGTTTCAAGAAGACGGCGCAAAAAGTCACACAGCTCGTGCCACAATAGATTTATTGAAAGATACGTTTGGTGACCGCCTAATTTCACGTTTAGGACCTGTGAATTGGCCTCCAAAATCTTGTGATTTAACACCGCTAGACTACTTTCTGTGGGGCTATGTAAAGTCATTGGTCTATGCGGATAAGCCACAAACGCTTGACCATTTGGAAGACAACATTCGCCGTGTTATTGCCGATATACGGCCACAAATGTTGGAAAAAGTCATCGAAAATTGGACGCCCAGATTGGACTACATCCGCGCCAGCCGTGGCGGTCATATGCCAGAAATCATATTTAAAATGTAATGCCACAAGATTATCTTTCGGATAAATAAAATTCATGTTAATCGAATAATCCATCGTTGTTTTATTGCAACTTAAAGTTCTATACCTCTATAAAAAATATACCTTATCTCTTGGAGATGAGGTATATTTACTGGAAAACAGCATTATATATTAGAACCAAGGTACTTGGGTACCTCACTACAAAATTTTATTAAAATTCATCGATCACAGACAGACAAACAGACAAAGAATTGAATATGTATTTTATGTATATTTACATCACCAGCAACAAGATTTTAAAAAAATAATACATGTACAGAAAAGGGTTGTTATATATTATATGTATAGACTAGCTATACCCGTCACTTCGTCAGCGTCCTTACAATATTTTGTTAGATTTTGCTTGAAAGTAATCCACAACAAATTTTAAGACCCTTTTATAGTGCTTCAGATATGGTTTATGTATTTACTTTATATAAAAGTACCCATCACTGGATAACTACTCAGGAATATATGATATTCTAAAATTTTTGAACAGTTCTGTAAATAGTGTTTAAAATATCCCGCTGACAAGGTGATGTCAAGTTTGTAGTACCTTTAAATCGGTACAATTGCGTAATTTCACAACTTTTTCTTTATTTTCACTTGGAAATTAGATATTTTTACGGTAAAAAAGTATCCTTTATTTGAACCGAGATACTAAGGTACCTCCTCACAAAATTTTTATTGAAATACATTGAGTTATTTTTACGTGATGCGAACACAAACAGACAGACAAAAATTCTAAAAATTTAGGTTTTGCATTCCATTTCGATTACTATCTGCACAAAAATTTTAAAAAAATATTTCATGTAAAGAAATAGTCTTGTTACACTTTTATTATATGTATAGATTCGATGATCGAATAACATTTTCATTCAGTTGCGAGATAATAAATCATTTTTTTCAATTAAAACCAAATCAGAGAACTTTAAAAGCCCATGTTAAAAAATTAAAAATTTGATAAGTAATTTTTATAAAAATTTTTAAGATTTTTAATATTTTTCTAAACAAAAAATACTCGTTAATGCAGCGATAAGTTTAAATGCAATTTTTAACAATAATTATTAGATCCCATATTTGAACTTCTACAAATGATACGATAATCACATCAGTGATCTTATAATGTAATAATACGAGTACAGATCAGCTATTATTGTATTATTTAATGATCACTGCATATAATAGATTTAATCTTCATTGAAAATAAAAGACCAGAGCTATAATTAGTATGACATTTCGTTTATTTCACATTGAAATATTGTTTAAAGACCCCATAAAGTATATAACTTTGCTTTTGGTTGGTGCAATCAGCCCAAAAGAATTACAAAAAAATAACAATTATTATATTCGTTGAAATCGATAACTTACCAAATGGGTTAAGTTAACACAAATTTATTAATCAAAATGTACAAAAACGTAGAAAACCCAAGAATGTTTAAATATTATGTGAAATTTCATCGCCACAACTTTCACGATATCTCAGGAACTACTAAGCATATTCATAAACAGTGTTGGAATAATGCTTTAAGGAGTAGTACAAATTCAAACATATAATTGTACCATTATCTGATCAATGACCGAAATTAAAAAAAAAAAAATTATTTTTTACGTGATCAGCATCTCCTAATTAATCTAGTAAAACGCAATACAAACTTAAAACATTTTCGTTGTAAAGCAATGTTATCAAGATTTCAACACCATAGTACCTATAGAATAAAATTTTAATAAAGTGAGATAAGAGTTTTAACTTTATAACTTATCTGTTTATTTAGTTGAGTGATTTACGTAATTTGTCAAACTACGACTACACAGTGCAACAAATAAATATTGTAAAAAATATACGAACTTGACAATATATATAGGTTCGATTCTACTATTAAAGGGTAGTAAAACCCTATTCTCAGTTTGATTAATTTTTATTTATGGGCCTCGAACTGAAGTATTCCTGCACTTTTTTATAAAACAACTTTAGGAACTAGCTCTTTTCCCCCAACAAATAAATTGCTTTTGTATTATAAAACGTTATGGGTAATTAGCATAATATTAAATAATTAATATTTAAATTCCCAAAATGTTTATAAATAAAAATAATTTTTGTTTTACTTTTTTCATCATAATTTACAGGGACTCTTAAATTTTTACTTACAATATATATGAGAAAATTTGAGCCACTGTAAACCTGAACAACTTTTGTAAAAATACCAATACAATTTGAATGTGTCTTTTCCCATATATTTTTCAGTGTTGCACTGTGTCATTTAAATTATATAAATTCAGTTCAGTGAAAAGAAATTCAAATCACAAATACAAGCAGTAAAAATTATCGGCACAACGTCATTGCGGTTAAAAATAAACGCTAAATATTTCTAAGAATTATGGATACATCCATACATTTAGTACTTTTGCAAAATATTTATTAATGTTCTTTGGCATATCAAAAAAAAAAATCGCCAAATTAAACGACGCACAGAGGAGTATTTGGCCTGAAAAGCTGGCCAAAATTATTAAACGTGTTTTTTGAATTAAAAGTTTTAGTTTTTTGATAGTTTTAGGTGTAGTATAATATAAAAAGTCTAGTGGCAGATTTTGAAAAAATTACACTGCGCAACAAAAGTACACTGCGCAACAAAAAAATTTTTCTCTACCCTAGAAATAAAAGTATGTGAACTATATGGATTTTGATGCCCTTAATTCAAATCTGTTTTCCGTTTTTCTCTAGTACGTAAGGATTTTCTTTTAAAGGCGTGGCATACTTCACCCCCTAAATCGTTGGGTTGCCTTATATATTTTGCCATAACTTGAAAACGTGTTCTCCGATTTTAATAGCAGGAGGATCAGAAGATGCACCGGAAAATTCTGCTTAAACTAACTATACACATTTATTTTATATCTATTACTATTTTGGAGTTATTAAAAATTTAATGGCGAAACAAAATTTAAGAACCAAAAAGTTAAAATTTTAAAGATTTTTCTAAAAGTCACATTTCTAAGGAATAAAAGACGGTATAAATCGCAAAACTCAATTAACAAATGTTGATTTTAAAGGTCTAAACTCATTCTTGACAGACTGTATGTACATACATACATATGATTTACAGTCTAATTAAAAAAAATTTTTGAAAATTGTAAGGCTCTTATAAAACAGCATTTTTTATGAAAAAAAAGGCTTTATTATATTCATTTTATATTATTTAATACTTTATAAACTTATATAAACTTTATGAAATCAATAATTCAAAATAAATAAAAGTTTATGACGATATAAATGTGTAAGAAAAAGTGCCCGATGAGCAAAAATAGAAGAAATGTGAAAATTTAAAAAAATCGTAAAAAATAATGGCGCAAACTTGCGCACACTTTTTGTTTTTTGTTTCTAAAATTAGAGATTCCAAATTTTATTGTGGTAACAAACATAATTCGTAGACATGCTAACCTCACTTTTAAAAAGTTCTTCTGTTCCTTTTTTTCAAAAAAAAGTGTATAATTTGTTTTTTTTTTTTTAGCTTTTGAACGAATTGTTTCAACATGAATATTCAACATATTAAAATTTTTTTTTTTCTTTTTTAAATAACTTTTGATCAAGCCTTTCAGCGAAAAAATAATCTTTGTTAAACCTTTATTCGTTTAGCCGCAAAAAAAATATCATATAAACATCCAGAAACCGAAAAAAACATTTCAATCTCATATAATTTTCTTCACTTTCCTGATTTTAGCAGGGTCTCAGAGCTACAAATCGCAACTAAGAGTCTTCAAAATTTACAATATAATGTAAAATATTGTTGTCTGTCGAGCTGCGTACTTAGTTCTTTAGATTTCTTAAAATTCAGTTTTGCCTTTTTGGGTGAAATACTCCTCTGTGCGACGTGTGTTTGTCAAAATAGGCATTTTACATACGGTTTATAATTTTTGCTTTCAAACGTACATGTGTAATTACATCTGACATCTGTTAACCTATACTATATAATTTTTCCGCCACATACATACATACTACATATTTTATAGGGTCAAGTAGACCATTAACTTTATGGTCAACCCCTTTCGTTCCTCAATGATTTTTGGTATCGTAGCCGACTGGTAAATTACGTCTACCTTACTTTAATTTAGGCTCGTGGTGTCACTAGCCTTATACTCTCGACTGTAGTGGTTTCAGAGTGGCGACTGGTTCATGTCGACATTCTTCCTCACATCACAGAGTCTATGGTAATTGCTAACATTTGCCTAACCTAGCGTTTTCATCTGACAGTACTGTTATGACAATAAAAGAATAAGTATTAGTTGTCAAATATTTTTTCTGTACACAAAAATTGAATTATTGTCAACATAAGTCAAACCATTGTCCAATTTACTGTCTTCAAAATATTCAAGCCAGTAGTTGAGACAATTTAGAAAGTATGCAAGTGAAAAAGTGTGTTTGTATTGTTATTGTCATGACAACATTGTCTAATGTAAACTTAGTGTAAAGCAAATGACAATTAGTGTTTCCATTTAACTGGAACACTAATCGACTGATGTAAATTTTCAGTTTTTGGTTTTAGTTTGAATCTTTATTTGCATTATTAATGGAATTAGGTGCACAATTGTTTAATTTTAGGCGCGATTGTATGCTGCATGGAGATTTAATACGCAACCCTTTTCATAGCACTTTCAGTTATACATATAAAGTTATATATAGTTATTTATTATTAATATATGAATCTAATATTCGGCAAGATCGAATCGATCGATTGGGCGTGATATCTGCCTTAAAATATTACAAATTTCATATAGCTAGGGAAGTAAATTAGATAACCTATTAAAATTGTTCAATTTGTTTGCACCAATTTGAGGTTTTAATTAGTTTTAAATTGAAGTCCAATTAAAAAAAATAACTGAATCAATTAATTATTTAATTAAATTTTAAACTGAAACCAATTAAAAAAATAATTTGTGAAAATATTTTTGCTGTGAAGTTATTTTGAATTTTTTTGTGTTTTTTGTCGATAGGGGTGGCGAAGCAAACCTGGTATAGCTAGTGCAACAGAAAAATGTTCTCTTGTTTTGCTTTTTAATTTTTTTTTTATATTTTATAGTTTTCCTGCAATGGATGAAATAATGGTAAGTTTATCAACAAACTGTGTAATTTTTTAAGTCATGGCAAAATAACCATATACGGACACCACTACGTGGTGTCGTTTAGGTAGCGCTTAGGTAGCCGCAAAAGTTTTTCACGGTGTTAAGAATCATTCCTAGGAAGTTCATATGTTCTAGAAAGTTGTTTATTAAGATCTTAGGTTCATTTCTGTAGTTGATTGTTTCCTTGAATTTTGAACGGTTTGCTGCCTATGAACCTGAACAGGGGAAAAAAGGTAAAAAAATTTGAATTTTTTAAAGTTTTTTTGCGATTTTGACCTTGTAGATGAAGTTTTTTTGATTTTATATGTTAACAATTTTTGTTCCTTATGACAAGAGCTACAACTTTGCCTCAGAGAGTATATCAAAATATCAAACGGTTTGCAAAATATGAGCTTGAGGAAATGATCATTTTTTGCAAAAATGACATCGAGGCCCCACATCTTTGAATGCCCATAAAAAAAAAAAACCTGGAGGACTTTGGGCAAAACTGGGAGACAGGGGTCTTTTTTTTGGTCTTTTATCACGTAGTGGTGTCCGTATATGGTTATTTTTTTCCGTGTTGCACTGTGCAATTAAAAGTTTGTTTTCTACTTTTTTCTACATTTAAGTATTTACAATTTAGCGTCTTTTTTTTGTTTCAAATACCTTAAATTATATTTTTTTAAGAATTTAAAATTGTATAATTTTCAAAAAAAGTTTTTGGACGATGTCGTGCTTGAGTCTATAAACTTGACAATATTAGCATATAGATATCATGATTAACAAAATGTGTTTTCAACTAAAGGGCTGTTTACATTATACTACAAGTAATACGACATGTCAAATTTTTGTGTTGAAGAGTACAAGTAGTATCGTCTAAACATAATAAGTAATGAAACTGTCCGACATTGAGAGAAAATACGGATGCGAATTTGACAGTCTTACGGCTCTCTTTATGTATTGAAATTTTTCAAAAACTATTCTATTTCATTAGATCGACCTAATTTTCAAAGGCAAAACACGTCAAAATAGCTCAATATAGTGCAAACTAGATCCAGTTGGCATCACAAATAAGTTTGTAAACAATAAAAAACTTTTGGCAAAAGAACGTGAAATTTTTAAATTTTGTTTTAGTTGTTGGTTTCCAGTTTATTTATTATGGTATAACACCAAGAATCTTTTCCTTGTTACTTTTTTTAAATTTAGCTAATTTTTCACAAGTACGCGCAATATTTATTGGTTTTCACTTTTTTATTATTTTAACAACAGATTTTTCAATTTTACTTCATTTTATTCAACACCAATGGTGTAAACGTAAGAAAAAAACCATACGATTTTTAATCTCTATTTTTTCATACGGATTGATTTTCATTTTATTTTCTCTTAGATTTTAGGTACGTAAAGTCTTACTGTCTAAACTCCCCTTAAGTGGTTAAAATAGCGACACATCCGATACCCATAAAAAAACAAAACTTAGATTTTAGTATTATACCAGTATTGGTCACACTTTTATTGTCGATACAACGAAACTACCACCATTGCTAAAACCAAACAAACATACAATGTAACGCTACTGGCATGAGACGTTGGCTACAACATCGAGTTGCAGTTCAAGTGTGTGTGAAAAGTAAAACTTACAACTAAAGAATGAATATTTTGCCTTTCTGCCAAGAGGGTACAAGGTCAATTAACAAAAACCCTGCTTTGTTTATTTGCCGTCATGCTAATCATTTAAGGTATTCGAAAAATGTTAAGAAACCTAATAAATCCGTGTCTATAATACTTTCTAATACGCATATATGTATATCGGAATCGCAAAAATTGTCGGCTCACTTAGTACTGCCCTCTAATGAAAGATTTTATAGTTTGGAAAATAATGAAATACACCCAATTCTGTTTTTACACGGTCTTTTTTACACGTTTTTGATTTAACACGGTTTGAAAATAAAAAAAAAATATTTCTTTTACACGATTTTATTCCATTTAGCACGATTCAAAATCATTTGGACTTAGATTTTATTTGTAAAATTTAAGTTTTGCGAAATATTTTTATATCAAAAATTTAGAGGAATTCCCCTTTTGTGCATACAAGAATTTTTACTTCTTAGATCATTTGAAATGTGTTAATATTTTGTGAACTATCAATGCATCTCTAAAAGAAGACGTCGAAAATTACGAATAAAAAACTACAATGTAAAGCCATTTCTTTAGAAAACAAAATTGAAATTTTAGATCGCCTTCGAAATGGAGAAGGCTCAACCTTTCTTGGCAAAATGTTCGGTTTAAACGGTTTAAAATTCAATCAGTCATTCGTTGATTTCTGGAACGAAACTATCTGTTAAGTCTTCATCATACACTAAAGATGCAAATAAACGGTGCAAATACACATTATATGTACAAAGATATTCTCTGTAAATTCTCGTTTTTCAATAATTTTAATATTTTTGTATATGATCAATGTCTTTTGTTACACGGATTTTTTTCAAACCAATCTACCGTGTAAAAACAGAATTAGGTGTATACTATTTATCTACAATGTTTGATCTTCTACACAAATCTATACATATAATAAAATAGTAACTTTTTTCCTGTCTGTCTGTACGCATCGCGAAAAAAACTAATTGATGGATTTTAACAAAAATTTTTGAGGAGGTACCTTAGCATCCTGATTTAAATATAGGATACTTTTTTTCCACAAAAATGATTTACTTCCAAGATAATGTTAAGAAAAAGAAAGTGAAAGTACGCAATTTTAATGATATGCATAGTTTAAAGCACATTTTACTTTTGAAGGCGGTGTATGTTAAACACCTTTTATAGAGCTTTACTATAATTTTTAGAATTTTAGAAATGTTTATAAATTTTAGAATTTTACCCAGGGCTGTGTACTTTTATATAAAGAAAATATGTATACTTGAAGCACTAAAAGTAAGAGTCTTAACATTTGGTGTGGATTACATACAAAGCAAAATCGAACAAAATATTGTCAAGGCACAGCTAGTTAAGAATATCCTAATAACGGTCTACTACCTAAATATTTTACATATAAAAACTAAATATAACTTGACCTTAAGTTGGCACTCCAATCCGAACCTATTACAGACACGGTCTCCCTTACATAACGTTCTAGCGTACGAAGAGAAAACTTAAACTTATTTGAGAGACAAAAAATTGGTTGAAAATTTGGAGAAAGATAATTCTTATAAAATTTCTGAAGTTTCCAAATATGTCTAGAGACTCAGGTCCAATACTATCTTATAAAAAAAAACTATAAACGTTCATCGTCTTTCTAATTGTTTATAGGCTTTTTTAATTTTCGCGAAAATGAATGTGAAAATTGATGTCACCATGCTGAAAATTCGTCAGTAGTTCAGTTATATGTATATGACAGGAGCAGTATTGCATTGAAAGTTAGTGCGGTAGATAAACAAAACGTCACGAATTATCAAACAACCTTCGTAAATTACCTAAATTACAATTCTATGCGACACTACTTTAATCTTACTTGTTTCGGTGAGATAAAAAACACATTATTTTGGATTTTTTTTTGTATATAAAGAATTAGAAAACATTACATTTTTAAATCAACATACATACATATATTTTGGCTTTTCCTTATAACTACTTAATTCAAATGCTTATAAAGTAAACACTTTTTAATGATTTGCAATCTTGAATTCTAATTTTCTACTCAAGCAATTGTCAACACTTTATTCAGCATGTTTTGTTGAGAAATTTTATTTATTTTTGTCTCTCTCAAAAACATGTTTGATTTACCACATGTTTTGTACGCTACTGCATCATAATTATTTAGTCGTGCAATTTGTAACGTTTATACTCATGTATGTATTTACTATGAGCAGAATTATTTGCAGATTTTTATGCTAGTATAAGATAGATGGTGGTTAAGATTTGTGTGCTGTTTCTGTATGACAAACGAGCACATCGTCTAGAAAATTTGTATAAAAAGCACTCAATGTTTTGAGTTATATTTCTTAAACATTTTTCTAGACAAATTTCTCGCTTGAAATACAGAAACAGCACATTGGTTTTTTAAGTGGTATAAGTTAAATTGTATTCTATATTATTTTTGGTATTAAAATGAAATTAAATAATTAAAAAATTAAATAATTAAATTTAAAAAAAAAATTATAAATTATATATTATAATTTTTAATACCCAGCAAAAAAAGACATGACAAAACACTAGGATCTTCATGAGTTCTACTACTCTTGCAATGGTTCCAATGTAGGTGAAAAACGCATGATTTTAACATAGGCGTGTCATTGGAGGTCATGTGTTCACATTTAAATAAACTGACTGTCATTTAAATGAGTGCTTAGGACTAATGAAAGTTCGATGATTCGGATGCGTTCACAATTTATAAATGCTTATATGTAAATTAAAAACTAAAAAATATGTATGTATATACACATGATTTACTAGAAAAATTTAATGCATTTTCAAGTACTTCAAAACATGTCATTTTATTAGAGTTGGGGATTACATTAAAAATGAGTTCCAGTGCTAGGGAAATCATGAAATCATGAAATCACCATTTCCTTTTGAACACATTCATTATTTTTTTGCTGGGTATATTTAAGTAAAAAAATTATATACATATATAATAATTATGCATTATATATAACTTACTTTTAGCTTATAATTTCAAAAAGCCACAGATATATCTGTGGCAATAAGGAAAAAGTGCTTAAGTCTGATTTTTAAGTTTTGTAGGAGAGCAATTTTAAACTTTAAAATAAATTTTTTTTTAAAAATAATTTATCTTTAAAGTTTACCTATGGGAGTCAAACGTATGATTTTGAAAAATATTTTGTATCTACCAAAAGTACGCAAGCGTTGCAATTAATAAGTTGTAAAAGGAGTTTCTTTGATTTCGATAAACACCTTGTAGTTTCTTAAGCTTTTTTTCAAATACGATTCGGCATTGAAAAAAGATTAGCAGAAAGTTTTATTGCTATAACTTCCTGAAAAATAGTTCAAAATAATTGAAAATTTGCACATGGGTACTTTGAAGTACGGAGATTTCAAAGGTGCTAGTAACTTAATTTTTGCTTAAGTCGACTTAAGCACTTATTCTTTATTGCCACAGATATTATGAGTTGAAGAGGGGAAAGATTATTGTACAAGTTTTTTGGGGTTCTGTATATTTGCTTTGGCGGATGGCAAACAAACTTGCAAACCATTTTATTTCGTACTAGCGTGCTACACCCATCCACTAAAAATACAATAAACACTTGAAAGAAAAGTATGGCCAACCTTTACCTCGAAAACGCACGCCATTCTCAAGACAAAAATTACTTAGTTTATATGCTAGACTATACGTATTAACACGATAATAATAATTGTTACTTTGGATGGGAGGTACCGCTTCGACTATCCTAATGCAGTCTGTATTTTGCTAGACTAGACACATTAGTATGAGGGGTACTTCTGCAAAGTTTCAAGACTCTACCTATTGCATATCTCCAAGCAGTCGACAATAATTACTCACTTTATATGGGCGATACCATGCCCACCAACCCCTTATTTGCTGTTTTTATCCCTTTGCAAAGTGTATACTTGTTTTTTTTATGTTTCCTGCCTAGAAGATCTTGCGGGTACTAAAAAAATATTTTCGAATATCTAACAATAGGATTGAGTAGGACAGCAAATTAAAATTTCCGATATTTTGGCAGGAAATTCATAATTTCACTACATGTACCATATTTGTAGGTTTATTGTTGGGCTGATGAAAACATTTTATTAGTAAAAAAAATAATAATATATAAATAAATTATTGTAATGAATACATTCCGATATTTTATTCGAATAAAACAAAAGATTTGTAGTATGAAACTGCTGTCCATACCATAAAATTGTAAAAATATTGCAAGGGCTCTCCTAAAATATGTTTCTTTTTATAAAAACATATTACTTTTAGCCAGTCATCACCAATTGAAAGAGGTTTTTGTTTGTGTGCAACATTTAGTGGAGTGCACAGTAGGGCAGAATCAAAATATTTTGAAAATAAGTCATCCAAAATTTGGCGTGAGCATAGCAGAGGGGTATATCAGCTTAAGTTTCAACGGGCACATTCCATTTGCCAGGGGTAGCGCTATGTGGTCTCAAAGTTGGGCACATCGACCCTGCAAATTCTTTTAGCTTGGCATTGGAGCTTGGGAACTTCTTCAATTTTTTTCCTCAGGTAAAGGAAAAACCACAATTCCCAAAATAAAGACCAAAAACCCCAAAAATGGAATTTTTTAGTCTTTTTCCCATAAAGTCTACTCATAGTTGGGAGTATATATGGTTTTATTACGCCAATATTATTTTTCCGATCCCATTTTAGGTCATAGGCTAAAGTCAAAATTTCAATGTAAAATAGGTCAAATTGAAGGACCTCCATCTTCTACAAAGTTGATCAATTTCATGTTTAAACGTACGTACATATTATTAGCTTACACAAATATATACAATTTTTATATATACATATATTCCTTAAGAAAATTTTTTTCTATTGAAAAAATAAGATTGACGGCCATTTTTAGGCTAAAAAAACACAATAAGTCAATAATTTTTTAATTGAAAATCGTCTAGTTTTTCAATCAGAAATTATATAATCTTGAAATTTTTCCACAATAGTTTAAATTTAGCTCACTAACTATGGGAAAATTGTTTTAATTATTTTGAAAAAACTATACCAGGGTATCAAAAAATTAAAAATGTTTATAACGCGCTCATTTTGAAACATAATTTACACATTAAACCATAATTTTATAAGTATTAACTAGACCATTAAGACCATGCATTTTTAAAAATCAAACAAAAGTTTTAGAAATGCCAAGCTCTAAAAGAATTTACAGAGGCGAGGTACCCAACTTTGAATAAAAAGTAAGTTGCTTTATCATTTTGATGCAATTTTCACAACATAATCTAGTATATAAAAGGCTGATCTGCTAAAAAAAATTTGTAAAATACTAATGTTTTTTTTTTCAATTTTGGGGTTCCGTATCCAAACGGTAAAAACGTAACCCTATTGTTTTCGCTCGTTATCTGACCGTCACTCCATATCTAGAACCGTAATATACTCTTAAAATTTTAACAATAGGTGTATTACTATTATTTTTATTATTACTATAGTCGCTACAACAACAATTAATAATGGCCTAGTTTTTGAAACCGTAATAGGCAGACTCTTGAAAATTATACAGAGTATGTACTAATATGTCCCCTAGAACAACAAGCATTCTAAAATTATATAAAAAAGCAACGGGTGTCCCAAAAGAGAAAGTTATTTCGAGAGCCACCCAATGATTGTCGACATCACTCTTTCGACAGCCACCTAAAATTTACACAGAGTATATATTGCCTGGTCTACAAATATCAAAAATACAATTAACTAAAATGAAAGGGTGTTCCCCCAGAAGATTTTGAAGATTTTGACAAATATGGTATTATCTTTTAAGTGGTATAGGCATGCACCTGACATTTGCAAGTATATTTTTCGAACCGTAACAGGCAGGTATCTGACAGTTTTAAAAACAAAATCAAAAATTAGAGGGTGCCCTGTACGATACGTGAAACAATCAACTAGAGCTAAATCTGTTTTATTACACATGTGATTAAAAGATACATAAATACATTTTAATTTATTTTGTCGTAAGAGCTCATAATAAATTAAGCTAAAGTAAGATAAAAAACATTTTCTCATACTCGTGTGAAAAAATACTAGAATAAAGGATCAGACGATTCGTCGACACTCAATAAAAAAATTAAAAATTAAAAAATGAAATAACACAAATTCACTGGGGGTTAATTGTGTTGTTCTCTTGTGTTGCTCTAACATTCAGTTGTATTTGTGCTTCAAGAAAAACATGTGGCTGTCTCGCGAAGCGGATTGAGTATAAATTTATTAAAAATTACATAAACAACATGTTTAGTGTTGTGCATAAAAATTTAGTTTAAAAATAATAATCTAAAATGTGTAAAATAAATAAAAAAAAACCCTGACAAAACTCCCATTATAATTTGTATTTAGGAAAATCAATAAATGTCAGCTAAGCACCAATCAGCATTTTTAGTATTACAATTAACGTTTCAATACATTTTATTTCATCTCACAATACAAATTGACAAATGGAGAATGATAATGTCGGTTAGTTGAATATACGAATATGTATTAATTTTGGTTGTGTCACAGAAAAATTACAACAAAATGTTTTAGATGCAATTACTTTTAAAGTGATTTATTTTAAAACAATTATTTTTAACTTTTCACTTTGATAAATATAAAATACCAATGAATCCGCTATTAAGAAATGTAAGTTGAAGACTAAGTGCTTTTTAAAAATGAAAATACTCCAACAACTGATTACACAGGGCAACACTGATTTTGTCGCACGGATTTTTTAAGTCAATATTGAACTGATTAAACTGATCTATTTTTCTTAGTTTAGTAGTTAAATTGTTTGAATTGTTTCTTGTTCTCCGGATAACCTCTTAAATAACCGGATATGAATACTTTACTTTTTATAAAGCAAAAAAATACATAAACTGATACGTAGCATATCTAAGGCTGAACTAAAAATGCCGGCGAAGTAAAATAATTATAAATTCGCTATGCTAGCTTCAAACTAATTTGCCTAAAGAACACCAGAATCGCTTGCGAAGCTTTAGTATCGCAATTTAGTAGTAGGCATTGCCTAAAATCGTAAGGGTCTTTGGTGTGGATTGCTTTTAAAGCAAAATCGAACAAAATATTGAAGGACGCTGACGAAGTGGCGGGCACAGCTAGTAGTTAATATATTTTCAAATTTTGTGCATCCACTACTGTTTATAATTAGATATACGAGTTGTTTTAATCGAAATAATTTGGTCAATTATTCTTCAAAAATAGTTTCACAATAATACTCCATGATCCTAAATGAAATCACAGTTTCGATAAGAGATGTGTACATGTAATTATTTCACACTTTTACGCAACAGCTGCATTCGATTTCTCTCAGTTAAATGATATCTATACATATATTAAAACAGTAACTTATTTCCTGTCTGTCTGTCAGCGTTCGCATCACGTAAAAACTACTAGATGGATTTTAACAAAATTTTGTGAGGATCCTAAAAATATTTTTTTTAAATATCTTATTTCCAAGATAAAGTGGAGAAAAAGCAGTGAAAGTACGCCGATTTTTTTACCGGTACAACATACAATAAGGCATCTTTAATTTTTGAAAGCAGTATATTTTAAGCACTATTACGCAAGAGATGGCGCTGTTTTAAAATAATGAGTAATTCATTTCCTGTCTGTCTTTTACAGGGCTTTACAATAACTTTTAGACTGTTTTATAAATTGTAGAATATCTATCCAGGGATGGGTACCCTTATATAAAGAAAATACGTAAGTTTTCAAATTTGGTGTGGATTACTTTCAAAGCAAAATCCAACAAAATATTGTCAGGACGCACACAACGTGTGTGGCTACAGCCAATACTCCATAAAATACGACGCGGAAGAAACATAAACGTTGCGAAAGTGTTGTGCAACATGACAGAAAATCAAGACTTTCTGCCTGTCCCACAATGTCGCTCGTTGTCGATCGTTCTCACAAATACATTTAAAACAAAAACAAATTCAAACATTTTCAAACTTACGTATTTTCAAAATGTTTGCATTTGTTTTTGTTTTAAATGTTTGAATTTGCTTTTTGTTTTAAATGTATTTGTGAGAACGATCGACATCGAGCGACGTCGTGGGACTGGCAGTTTATATTCTTTCGTACAACCGACACACAACTTAATACTACAAGTATGTTGTATTAACATCCATACGTATCAATCCACACCAAAGACCCTTAATTTTTTAGTGCTTCAGTTATGGTTTTTGTATTTACTTTATATAAAGGGTCTCATCCCTACTAAAATATGCGCCTTAAAGTATGCATATCAATAAAATTGCGTACTTTCACTTGTTTTCCTCCACTTTCTCTTGAAAATAAGATATTTTTGCGGAAAACGAGTATCGTATATCGGAATCAGTATACTAAGGTACCTCCTCACAAAATTTTGTTAAAATCCATGCAGTTGTTTTTAAGTGATGCGAACACAAAAAAAAAGAAAGACAGGCATACAGGAAATAAGTTACTGTATTATATGTATGTATGTATAGATATATTTTTCAAATAAATTCTTGTGTTTTTAGGGTTTACCCAACTTTGGGTATTTAAGATTATTGCATGTGGGTTTTTAGCAGCATATTTTCTTTTGTTCTGAAATTTTGGCATATTTTGGTTTTTTATGACAATAAACTGATGATACTTTTGTATTTGGTTGTCGCCGAAAATAGGAAGAAAAAATATCCATCAGATGATAAGAGGGTAAATATAAGGGCTATGGCGAAGCTTCGGTGCAGCCGAATATAGCACTCTTAAATCTTTTAGTTTTATATTGTCTGCTGTTAGTTTTCAATTAAGTGTAGCAAATGCTTGGTGAATATAAGCTACGGTTTTACGTGTTGTATATTTAGAAAAGTTTACGATGTGCATTTCTGTATATTTTGTTAATGCCATTAAAAAGGAAACTAACACATGACTAGTTCTAAAGCAGTGTTGGGATCTGACAATGCTTAAATTGTACCGTCCCAGTGATAAAATTGTACCAAATCAGCATTAATTGTACCAACATTACATAACATACCGTAGCTCGACATTTAAACATCAATCAAATCTTTAATACTAGGGTATTTTACAACGATGATAATTGACCTTGATTCCTTGAATTTCTTTTCTGTGGATAATTCAACGTTAAGGTAAAGGAAGTCCCGCTGTTCCTAAAATAAATAAAAAAAAATCCCAAAATTGGAATTTTAGGCTTTTGTCCATAAAGTCCACATATGGACTAGGGTTCATCAAATATTTTCAGCAATAATTGGGAATATGTACAGCTATTTTACAGCAGTCTTCATTTTCCGACCCCTTTGGTATTTTAGAACATATAGGCTAATGTGAAAATTTCGAAGTAAAATAAATGAAATTAAAGGACCTCCATATTCTTAAAGGATCATCAAAGGATCATCAAAGGATCACTTTTACGTGAAATTTGGTTTAAAATGCAAAATTTTTATTAATAAAAAATTTTTATATATTCCTTAAGAATGAATTTATTTTATTAAAAAAAAAATGATTGATGGCCCTTTACTAAAGGCTAAAATACACAAAAAATCATCTGGTTGTTAATTCAGAAAAGATATCATATTTTTAAACAATATCTTAAATATTGCTCGCTATCTACGAAAAAAAAACTTCAAAAAATGTACTAAAACTAAATATGAAAAATTTTGAAAAATCGTACAAAAATTGATGAAATGCCAAGCTCTAAAAAAATTGATTGGTGTGAGTTTTCAAATTTAAGGCCATATACCGCCACCACTTGTGAATGTGAAAGTGAATGATGCCCAGCTTCAAAACTTAAGCTCAGATGCTCCTTGGCTATGTCCTTGTCAAATTTTGGATCAATCGGACTAGCCCTTTACATATGGCCCCTTACACAGTGCAATGTTAGGAGATGGACACACTCCAATTTATATCAAGTTTTTCACCAAAATCACCGCATTCTAATCCGATTAATTATACCGAAAACCCTTACGATTTCTCACTAGAATGAATGGAAAAATTTATCAGTCGGATACTGCTGGTTAGCAGAGTAAATAATAAAAATCCTAAAAATAAATCAAGAATGTTGCATTTTAGTCAGTTCTAGACAAGGTTGGAGAACTATGACGTTAGAAATGTAAAATAAAATTTTGATTAAATAAAAAAAATTATTGATTAAATTTTATATGAAATTGTACCAAAAAAGCATGAAGTGAACCAGCGTACCACTGATGTGTCGGTTGTACCAAATTTGGTACAACTGTACCACAAATCCCAACACTGTTCTAAAGTGATAGGGACCGGTTTAAGTTCTAACACTTTCTATGAAAAGGACCTGTCACTTAAACATTGCGATGGCATACGAGTTTAATTGATACTGTTTTAAACGTTATTTTAACTTGTATATATTAGTGCTGGCGATTTCTACTACTTTCAATTACTTGATAATACTCTATACATTTTAATACTTTCATTTACATAATAGCAACAGAATTTATTGTCATAATAATCAAATATTCTATCCAATTATTTCTAAAAGTATCGAGTAACTACTTTTGAGTGTTGAGAAATTAAAAAAAAAAAGAATCAAATACTCGGTTCCCACTACTCAATACTTTGCCAGCACTAGTAGATATAAGTTTTTAACACTTTTAAATCAGTTATGTGATTTGTCTTCTATACATTTTATATCATTTTGCAAATGCTTAGATACAAGGCCATTTGCACGAAATTGTTATTATACTTTCAAGAAAAAGTTCTACCCCGAACTATGGAAAAGTATACGCAGCTAAAGCTTAAAACGAAAATACATCACATGGTTACCAGAAATAATTTAACTTATTTGATTTGTTTATTTATTTTGAAAATTATTCGAGCTATTTACACAACACTAAATGCTAATCCATATAACGATTTATGTATGCACATTTGTATGCTTAGATATTATTTTAAAATATAATCCTTAAAGTATGCTAAATAAATATAATTGATTATGATGGCCGCACAACACATTTAAGCCATTTAAACCCACATGAACAGCAAAAAGAAAAAAACCTCATTTTTGCAATAAAATTAATTATTATTTATGTAAATAACCTAATTCACCTTAAGCACAATTTTAATCCTTTGCATATTTTCAGGAAAACTCAACACCTGCAATTGCATCCACAACCATAACAACCGTCACAACATTAACTCCTCCTACACCAACAGAAGAAGAAAGCAAATGGCAGAGGTTAAAGAAAACCATATTCTCACCATGGTACCGAATGATCACCGTCGAGCCCACCATGTTTCTATACATGTTTGCCTTCATGAATACATCGGTAGTGGAACATGATTTCTTTTTGCAAAAAGCCTGTCGTGTCAATAATAACTTCTCCAGCGACATATGTGAACACATTAAGGACAGTGGGAATGCTGAGTACAAAAAATTAGTACAAATAACAACTGCGCGATTCTATCAATGGGAATCGATTGCAGCTCATATATTTCCAATTATATTGGCCCTATTTTTGGGTTCATTTTCAGATAGGAGAGGTAGAAAATTCCCCTTACTAATGGGTTTGTTTGGTAAACTACTATATTCCGTAATGATTGTGGTAAATGCCAAAATGAAAACTTGGCCTTTGGAAATGGTCATTTATACGGCGACATTGCCGAGTGCCTTGACAGGAGCAGATGTGGCCATATTTGCTTCATGTTTCGCCTACATTTCCGATATTTCTACTGTTAAAAATCGCACCATGAGAGTAACAGTCCTAGATATTTGCTATTTAAGTGCTATGCCAACAGGTGTGGCCTTGGGTTCATATCTGTTTTACAATCAGTTTCAGCATTCTTATGCAAATATGTTTGTCTTTAATGCTTCACTCCTGGTAGCTTCTATAGTATACACGATATTCGTATTAGAGGTAAGTCCACAAGTTCAATTATATTTAAACATATATTTTCATATTTTTCCTTTCGTTTTTCTAGTGGCAAACTACAAATAAGCAGAGACCTTTTAGTGAACTCGGCTGGTGTGGTCTCTTACCCGATTTCTTTGATAAACAGCATGTCATAGATTCGTTTGGTGTTTTAGTGAGAAAACGTCCTGGCCCTCGTCGAAGTTTCCTCATTATTTTACTTATTTCAATGGCTTTGTATACGTTCCAAAGGGACGAGGGTCAATATTTGTATATGTATACCAGTTTTAAATTTAGATGGGATATAAATATTTACAGTACATTCAAGACAGTCAAATCGTCAGCTTTTGTGGTGGCCATGTTACTGGGAGTACCGCTAATGAATAAGTTGTTCAATTGGAGAGACACAGTAAGTTATGATATAAACTTAGATGAAAAAATTATATAAATTTAAGACATACTTTCAGACTTTCTTAATTAATATTCTGTAATAATAATTTTGATCCCTAATTCCTTCTTTTTTCAGTCCATTGTCTTTATAGGTACTTGGGCTCATGCTATTGCTCGCCTTTTTTATTATTGCGCCACAACCGGTACACTTTTTTATGTCGGTGGTCTGGTAAGCAGTTTGGGACCCATAGTCGGACCCATGATCCGTGCCATGACCTCAAAAGTGGTGCCACTCTCAGAAAGGGGTAAAGTGTTTGCCTTACTATCAGTGTGCGATAATGCGGTACCGTTTGTCAGTGGTATCTGCTACTCGCAAGTCTATCGGGCCACTTTAAACGATGATGGTCAAGGAGGCGCTGGAGTGTTTCTATTGACCATAGCAACTCAGTTGGCCGTATTTGTATTAATATTGTAAGTAAAAACACATAAACTTTTATTTGAAAACACAATGAAAATTATATTTCCTTACGTTTAAGATCTATTCATATTGTTTTGGGTGATAGTCCCATGGCTGTGCCGGAGGTTAGTGAAAAAGAAACCGCATTTGTTCATGATGCTACCGGCATCGAAGCCAACCCACCTCAGGATGTAATGGGTAGTAAAAGCAAAAACATTAATATTTAAGTGTTTTTTTTTTTTTGTTTATTTAAACATAAGACTTAAATTTTAGAATTTATTTAAAAAAATTTGAATTAAATACTAATTTAAAAAATATTTTTTAGAAATTATTTTTTATAATTTTAAATATATATAAAAAACAAGTCTCCATATAAAACTTTGCAAAATAAAGATATTTTTATAAATTAAGATTTACGAAAAATGCATTTTTAGTAAAATTTTATCAAAATTTCAATTTTAAAACTGGTAGTTTTTAAGCTAATTGCTGGCTAACTTAGTTTCGAGAAGAATGAACTATTGCATGAGAACTATTGAAATCGAAAATAAAGCACTACATGAGCACAAAAAACGAAGCTCAAAAGACGCTCATTATTTCATTAAATTAATGTCTGTTAATTGCTGAGTGGACAATAATAAACAGCGAAGACAAGCGAGCTAAGTGCAATGAGCTTGCAGAGTTTTCATAAGCAAGTTTGAATAAATATATGTAAATGTTGAACATAATAACAATGAACTTAGGCGAGTTCATTGTCTTCCAATTCATAGGCAATTAAAAAAAAAAAAAAAAAAAACTACATAACAAACCAGACTGAGTATTTCGAACATGTGACGAGTAAATACGGTCATTGCGTTTATGATACAAACAAAGGTTTACTCACTTATAGTATGGAATGAGTAGGCAGGTGTTCAGTAAGTTAGTTTGTGTTCGAGTATGACCACTTGCTTATGAACACACCCATTAGGTGAGCTTGCTCATGCAACTGTTTAACCGATAACTATTGGTTAACAGCTGAGAATATCAAATTGTGTTAACATTTCTATTCACCAAGGTTTGGGAAATCATAATAAAATATTTAGCGCCAGAACAACGCTTCACAAATTGTGGAAATTAACTTTGAAAAATTTAAATCTCTTCGTTCGTCCGTTTTACGGTCAACATAATGAGCTCACTAGCAAACAATTCATGCAGTTGTTGATCGTTTTCGCACTTTTATGTATTTTACCCGTCTCGACTCAAAACCAATAACAAGACAAATAAATGTGCGTAACGAAAAGAATATTGCTGCTGTATCGCAAAGAAGAAACAGCTGCCGCTACGTCAAATGGCGAGCGCGGTCGTGTCATGTTTACTGAACTTTTGTTTTCAAAAATTAATCAGCTTAAATTAATCAACTAAACAGCTCACTTAACAATCGATTTTTTGCAAAATCAACTTGGTGACAACTTTATTACCAGAAGTGGTCCTTTTAACAAAATTTTGTGAGGAAGTACCTTAGTATCCTGGTCCCAATATAGGATACCTTTTTCCGCAAAAATATCTTCTTTTCAAGAGAAAGTGGAGAAAAAGCAGTGACAAACAATCAATCAGATAATGACAAATTATTTAAAAATTTCAAATATAAAGCAGTTTCAGAAAAAGTAATTTCAGCCTTATTTTCTTCTGCCAATCACACTTTTTGCCTTCTATCCAAAATATATGTAAATCTATATCTATACATATAATAAAATAGTAACACATTTCCATCTGTCTGCCTGTCCGCTTTTCATTTGTGTTCGTATCACGTAAAAACTACTGGATTGATTTTAGCAAAATTTTGTGAGGAAGTGCCTTAGTATCCTGGTCCCAATATAGGATACCCTTTTCCGCAAAAATATCTTCTTTTTAAGAGAAAGTGGAGAAAAAGCAGTGAAAAACGCAATTTCCTGTTTAAAGGTACTGAAATTTTTGGTTTAAGACTGGAATATTTTCAACACGGTTATTTTTGTAACTCTTCTGTGCAACAGATAGCGCCAGTTGAATAAAATTTGTATATAATTCTATTTTTACTTTGTGGAATTACATTGTTATTAAAATATTTTAAACACCTTTTACAGAGGTTCGCAATAATTTTTTGAATTTTAGAATTTTTTATAAATTTTATCCAGGGATGGGTACCTTTATATAAAGTAAATACGTAAACCATAACTGAAGCACTATAAAAGTAAGAGTCTTACAATTGGTGTGGATTACATTCAAAGCAAAATCGAGCAAAACATTGTCAGGACGCCCATGACGTGGCAGGCAGTGCTAGTTCTAAATAAAATTACTTGACAAACAATGCTAAATGCACATAAATGTCGTCTGTAAGGAAACAATTTTTATTTCACATTAGTGAGCTTTTAATGCACATTAACGATCTGTCGTCTGTCTACGCTATAAACCAGGACCTTAATCTGCAAAAATTATAAAAAATCTTCAATTTCTTAATATAATTTTATTAGTGCTAATAAACACATGTCTTTTTTTTGTTTTGCTTTAAATATATTTTGTTTGGGGTAAATTTACAATTTCGCTGGCATTTGGTGGCATTCTCGAAAATAGTTTATTCACAGAAATATCGCTTTAGGTTAAATTTCAAATGTGGATTTAGTTAAATTTCTGATATTCTAATATTTTATTATTAATTTTTTTTAAATTTTGTTAAAACGTTCTAAATTATTTATGTGCAGTTTTTATTTAATAGTTTTGATTAACTGCCGATGTGAGAGCTAGCTTGCCTCAAGCTTGTAAAATTATTTTAAATTGTTTTCCTTCGATAAGTTTTAAGATTACTTAAAAAAATATGATAATGCTTCAAAATATGTAAACTCTAGACCATATTAATTGGAAGTATATTTATAAACTAAGGAATTTTTATTTTAACTTCATTTGGTTAAAGTTGATACGAAACTAAAAATCTGCTTTGAAATCCGGCAAAACATTAATAAACTTAAAACACTTTACATTTAAAGAGAGTTTTAGTATCTTGGAAAATTTAGATAAATTAAAATTCCTAACAATTAAGAGCGCCTTAACATATGCCATAAAAATGTTGTTAAACTATTCAATGGGTTGCATATTACAGTTTTAAAAGTGCACTTTGGCACACAATTTATTGCAAGTTTTTATCTAACAATTTGGTATACATTAATTCATAAAAGATTTATATAAAGTTTAATGTTGTTTTAACTAAGACATTAAGCTAAGACATAAACCCTAAAACAATATGTGTTTTGATGCTGTCAAAAAACTGAAAAAAATTGGAAATTAAAATAAAATAAATCGATGGTCTGAAGTAGAATGGCCCTAACTCGTATTTTTTACAAAATTTAGTTTTTCAGTGATTCCAACACATTTCACATAAATACGCCACATCACAAAAAATTTAATGCAATAGTGTAAAAAATAACGCTCTTACAATCAGTTGTACTTACAATAAGTTGTACTTTACAAATTGTGAATAATACAGTTTTCAACTTACTCATGTGTGAGCATGTACATTTTAGTTTTTTTTCTACTTCTTTTCGCTTCTGTGTGAGAGACTAGAAAGTATTTAGTGTTTGTTCTTTTATGAATGAGAACATTTGTTATTCCTTTCTGTTCAAAAATAAATAAAAAAAAGTAGTTTGTTTTTCATGCAGGTGTTCATATATGTATGAGAATTTACAATTTTGTTAATTTCTCACAAGTGAAGCGCATGCAGTAACAAAGTGTGAGAAGTAGGAAATTTCACAAATGAACACTCGCAAATGTAAAATCTCATAAATGACAAAACAATATAGAAACATTCATGTAAAGTAAGAAGAATCTAATGTATCACCAATCACCCATGAATATGGTTATTTCTTGTTTTTCACTGTTCATGTATAAATGCTAAAAAAAAAACACCGTTACACATCTTCATGTGTGATCATAGACAGAAAATATTATTTTTTTCGTTTATCAGTGTAGAAAATAAATATAAAGTTTTAGAAACCTCATTTGTGAGAAATATCATAAATGTTGATATTTCAATGTTCAAAAATGAACTCTTGTGAACCTTGGTTTTTACTTTCTCCTCCAAAGTTATAACTATTTGAGTTAGGGCCTTTCTATTTAAGACTAACGAAACACAATAAAAGAAATACGTAACTATCATGATAAAGTGGTAATTCTCGATCACAAACTATCTTACTGAACAAATGCCTACTCATGCCGTGCTATTACACAGTGCAACACGGAAAAAAATAACCCTATACGGACACCACTACGTGATAAAAGACCAAAAAAAAAGACCCCTGTCTCCCAGTTTTGCCCAAAGTCATCCAGGTTTTTTTTATGGGCCCTCAAAGATGTGGGGCCTCGATGTCATTTTTGCAAAAAAATGATAATTTACTCAAGCTCATATTTTGCAAACCGTTTGGAATTTTGATATACTCTCTGAGGCAAAGTTGTAGCTCTTGTCATAAAGAACAAAAATTGTTAACATATAAAATAAAAAAAAAAAACTTCATCTTCAAGGTCAAAATCGCAAAAAACTTTAAAAAATTCAATTTTTTTTTTACCTTTTTTCTCCTGTTCAGGTCCATAGGTAGCAAACCGTTCAAAATTCAAGGAAACAATCAACCACAAAAATGAACCTAAGATCTCAATAAACAACTTTCTAGAACATATGAACTTCCTAGGAATGATTCTTAACACCGTTTAGGTAGCGCTTAGGTAGCCGCAAAAGTGAAAAAGAATCATTCCTAGGAAGTACATATGTTCTAGAAAGTGAGTGAACACTCATGAACCTCTATAGAGTGAACATACTTTATAGTGAGTTTTTAGGTTTGGCGAAGGAGAAAAGCAATGAAAAATAGTATTAAAATTAAAGAGAACATAAAATAACGGTAAAGTAACGATTCTTTTAGAGTAAGTTGACAAGTTACTCTCACAATCTATGAAGTGTTAATTTATTTAAGTCTGCACGCATGTTCCATTAAGGTCGTGTCTCAAAGTTAATTTCTGAATAATTGGTGTTATAATTGTTACATAAAAATGGTTTCGAAAAAAAGAAAGCATTTATTCTTAAAACAAAAATGCGACATTATAAAAGAAATTGAAAAAGGTGCTAGTGTTACTTCTTTGGCAAAGCGTTATGACGTTGCAAAATCGACATTTTCTGGCACGTTTGAAATATCAGATGCTGAAGACAATGGCAAATACAAAACCGATATCAGCTGCTGAAGCCATTAAGGTTTTTGATAAGGGTATCGAATGGGCTAAAGCTAATACTACAAATTTCGCGAATATACAAGAAATAAATAAAATTTATAACCTATAAATGCATTTAGAATAAATAAATTCGTTTTTTAAATAAAAAAAATTCAACCTTGATTTAGTGAACAACCTGGGTATAGTGAAATCGCTCTGCAAAAATTACTTCACTCAACTCAGACATCGCTATTATTATTTATTCTATCATAATTTATATGTATACACTTAATCAGAATTAATAGCCTGTAGGAAGACAATTTCGTGACGTCACAGGGGTATTTTGCCAATCTAGCCGGACATTACTTTTTTTTAGATTATATTGGCTCTAAAAATATACTGAGTGCCCCTAGGGTAATGCAACTTTGCAGAAAAATCTATTATGGTCATAGGCTGGCAATGCTATAATATAGAAAAAATCGGATCAAGGAGAAAAAGTTCCCCTTGGAAGAACTAATCCTACCGCTGAAAAATTCAAGTTTTTTTTATTTTCCCGGCATTTTGTTTAGCAATTACAACTTTTAAGGTCAAGGAATGTTCAAAAACTTAAAGTTGGACTCAAGGGATTCTTAAATGCCATTTTTAGCACTGCCTCCTTTTATGGGCGGTGAAATAAAAAATTATTTGAAAAAATAATGCAATTATTAAAAGAAATAGATTACATACTTCTTAAAACCGTAAAAATTTATTTTTATGGGCAGGGGGAGGTATTCCTCCAATCCCACCCCAAAACGTCCCTGTGAAAAAAATAAAAATATTTTTTGTTTGCCAATTTCCTAAAAATATTCATTTTTAAGCTTTCCAATGCCTAACCAATCCCCGCCTCCCAAGAATATTATTAAAACAATATTTTTGTAATTTGTTACTTTATAGTATTTTATTTATCGGAATATAATTAATTTATTCATAGTAATAACTTATTTATGTATGATTGTAACGATAAATTTGTAATTATAACAATTAATTTATTTACTTCACCTTTGCACTAAGGTGATGATGAGTGCCATGGTTCTTCTTCGTCGGATTCTTTAAAGACCTCTTCCTAATCTGAATCCTCTTCATCGTTAAGTACAGTTATTTCTGCAGCTAATTCAGGATTGGAAAAAAATCTTCTGCTAGTGTTACCATCGTTGGTGTTTCCAAATCCAGCTTTCAGTACACCCACTACTAGCCCTAATTCACTTCTAAATTTTTCTTTGATATTTTTTTTCCTCGCGTTAACAATGGCTTTGTCCGCATCAGATTTTATTTGCCATTTTTTCACTGTCACTTTATATGACAGGTGTAATATGCTCTCAAATAGGCGAATTCTGGCGTGTAAAGTAGATAGTCCGAAAGAAAGGGCATCTACGTCTATATCTCTTTTGATATTTAAAATGTTTTTTGTAGAGGTAATAACAGTGTTAGATGTAATGATTTAAATAAAAAACATAATAAAAACCAAAACATTTTATGAATATACAAAGATTTCTTACTCGTATTTACCTATCCAAGATAAGAAAAAACATAAAAAGGTAAAATTTTCAAAAAATCGCAAAAAATGGCGCAAATATGTGCAACGTTTTTTTTTTTTTTTCAACATAAAATAAGAGATCGTAAATTTTGTAGTGATATATAACATTTTTAAGATCGCGATGGAGATCACTCTTAAAAAGCTTTTTTTTTTTTTTTTGACCAAAAATTTTACAAAAAAAAACCTTTTTTTAATTTTGAACGAAATTTTTTATTTTTAAAAATTAAAAAAAAAATTTCTTAAAATTAACATAAGTAGCTACTAATAAACCCTTTCACAGGGAAAAAAATCAATACAAAATCTTTATTTGTTTAGCCACCAAAAAATATATTGCAAACCTCTCAAAATCGTTTAAAGTCAATAAAAACGTATGCGATTTACTCAACTTTTCTGACTTTAACAGTGTCCCAAAACAACAAATCTCGAGCAAACGCCTTCACTATACAATGCAGAATTTTGTTGTCTGTCGAGCGTACTTAAATTTTTACATTTCTCAAAATTAATTTTTGGCCTAATGTCCGGCTAGATTGTCAAAATACCCCTCTGTGTGTCACTAGGCCACCATGTGCAGAAAATTTCAATTTTATTTTCGGGATGGCGTAATTGTATCATAAACGCAATGATCTGACCGAGTAAAATGAACTTTCTGTACTAGTACTCATTTCTTGGATCAAAGGTATCTTTTAAACTGCTACAGACAAAGTCTTTAAATTTGTATGGAGTGTAAATTGCTATGGCATTGCTATGGCAATCAATAACAAAAATTAATAAATGATAAACTCAAAAATTATAGAATCTAGATTTTATTCTATTAAATAGATGTGTCTTTGAAGTACATATAATGGCTTCGTCCTTATATCTGTCACAGGGAAGCTTTTACTTTACACAGAGTACATCTTACATGTTGCGTTAACAATTATAAAATATAAAATTAAAAGAAGGCGCGATTTTGACAAATATGATTTTATCTTTTTTAGACAGATACCTGAAATGTATTTAGAGTGTGTTAAAATTTGAACAAGAACGTTTTTCCATACTTGGTTAACATAGTGATATTAAATGATTCTTGCAGGAATATGACGTTGACGACGCTTTAAACCTTTACATTCCTTTTACTTATCTCTCCCTTTTAAGTTTTTTATATATGGACATTTATAAATAAATATTTGGCAGAACAACCTGGTATATGAATGATTGTACTTGTATGGAAAGCGGCGCCCTGCTATAGTTGTTAGATAATGATCTTTACATGATTCGGCAATAAATTGTAATAAAAGCTAAGTAAATTGTACTTTTTACCTTTACTATTGAAAATCATCTTAATATTATTGTGTTTTATGCCTTTTTTACTAGGTATTAAGCGGGCTTAATACCTAATGCTTGGAGTTCCAATTTGCTGAGGACGCTGTTTGGAAGGTAACCTCACTTGCAAATTAATAGAGTGTAGCACATATACATAATTTATATATTATTTATTACATATATAATATTTATTACTGTATTAAGTACACATTTTTGCCTTAAACTAAGAATTTTAATTCTGTAATACTTGGAAATTAATATTAAATGAAATATTTAATAAAAGCGATATGTGACAATAATTATAAATATATCAGAAAGTTCTTATCTAAATGTCGTTTAGTGTAATATTAACTGATTATAGCATCCTGTAGGTTTGCATGGTTTCGTTATTCACTATGAGCCACAATGTTTACAGTTTAAGTGTTACTGAATTAATATTAGAAAAAACTTTACTCCGAAAAGCTTTTATACAAAAGAAGTATTAAACAGTATTTCCATACTTTTAAGAACTTTTTCTGAAATTTATTTATATCAATAGTATAAAGCAAACCTAAATAGCGCGGCGTCAACGCTTAGAAATTGGAAGAATTTTGACAGAGCGTTAGTAGTGAAGTTGGATACAAACAAACTGTTAAGAGTGAAGACATTTTAGCTACTTTCTGCTTCATCTAGCGATTTAATCTAAAAAAGTCATGGAGTTATCACAATGCTCTCGTAAATATGTGTCAAATAAAACAAGTCATATCTCATTTGAATCGATGGCTAACTTTTATTTATAACTAGCTAGGGTTCCGCTCAGGAACCCAATTTTTGGAATTTTTACACTTTGTTTTAGATTTACATTTTATCACGATTTATTACTCACACTTCACTGTTTTTAGTTTACTTATAAGAAACAGGCGTTCAAAGCCATATCGGATCTAGCTTTTTTTAGGTAGCCACGTCCATAACAAAAGGCTTCGAATAGATCACATGTTCCAAAACATTCCATAGCAATTGAAACTGTCCTACAATAATCTGCGATGTGACTGCATGCTTCCGAACGTGGAACCTACTTCCAGATGGGAGACGGCTACCCCTCCATATAATTCCGTTGGTCGTGCCTGGCACGCACTTTAGGCATTTTATGGTATGAATTTTAAAACAAAACTGTTTACGTCTGAACAATGATGATTTTCCATCCCTGTTTGATGGTAAAAAGTGGTGCCAAAGTTGGTGAAATTTTCTTACGTCATCGTCATCCCTTGAGGCCCAACTATAATATGCATAAGCTGGCTTAAGCTAATGTCAAAAAATGAACGAAAAGTCTGTCAAATGCTTAAGCAACTTATTGAAGACTCTTAGGTGGCTACAATGTACTTACATGAATCTAGAAACTATTATGTCACAGTTGCACATTTGTTTTATTCGTACTTTTGCTTTTCGTACTTTTTTTCTCAATAAATGAAATTTGTTAACAAAAATGTGTTAAATAAACATATTAAATATATTTAATACCATTCATATGAGCCCTTGATTATGATAGTGGTATAAGAAATATATTTTATGTTTCGAGATATTAAGAGGTTTGTATTTTAAAGGATTAAAAAATATTTTTGTATTATGGAATAAAATATTTTGATAATTAAATTTTGATAATTAAATGTATTATGATTGTGAAATTTATAACCATTTTTAAAAGGTAGTGTGGTTTTAAAAGGTTGAAATGACTTACACCATTTAAAATTAACATTTGTTGTACCAAAAATGGGTTTCTCTTTTTACATAATTCTATTAATTAATTTATTCTTCTTCGCCGTATAATGTCTACAATTAATTATAAATAATGCATTTTACATTAATAGGCTTACCTGATCATAACTGAACTGTTATCTGAAGACATGACAACATTACTAATAATTATTTTGCAAAACTTTGAAAGCAGACTGACTTATAGCACTATTAAAATATACAGTTATTGTAATTTGTTTACCAACCAAAAAATAAACTCAATTTATCAACTTTCATGGCATACTGCGAATTACTTCAGATTATGTTACTTTATTAGGATTTGATATGAAATAGCTGATAAACTAGATTTTAAAAATTTTTGACTTATACCACTTTCAAAATCAAGGGCTCATATACAAATTAATAATTATTTTTAATAGTTTTAAGAAAATTTCGAATTAAAAATTTAACATTTTTTGCTGTTTGTGTAATTTTGTCCAAAAGTACTAAAAAATACAGCGGTGTGCATCACTCAACTCATAAACAATAAAATGCTCTTTCATTTTAATTACAATTATTATACAACGCCTCCCTTTTTTCTTATAGAAATTTCTTTTTTTAAACATTTTATATTAAATTTAGATATAATTTGTTCACTTTCTTTCTAAATTGCAATTTTTTATGTCTGTACATTCATATGTAAAACACAAAGCACAAACAGCTGTTTCCGTACGGAATGTGCGATCGGTTTTGGACTTTGCTTAAGCAAATGACATTTGACGAAACTTAACGAAAAGTGTTAAGTACATTATAGTTTGCCACATATGATTTAATTTAATTGCACAGTTGCTTAAAGGCCCAACTATAATATGCATAAGCTGGCTTAAGCTAATGTCAAAAAATGAACGAAAAGTCTGTCAAATGCTTAAGCAACTTATTGAAGACTTTTAGGTGGCTACAATATACTTACATGAATCTAGAAACTATTATGCCACAGTTGCACATTTGTTTTATTCGTACTTTTGCTTTTCGTACTTTTTTTCTCAATAAATAAAATTTGTTAACAAAAAGGTGTTAAATAAACATATTAAATATACTTAATACCATTCATATGAGCCCTTGATTATGATAGTGGTATAAATCATATATTTTATGTTTCGAGATATTAAGAGGTTTGTATTTTAAAGGATTAAAAAATATTTTTGTATTATGGAATAAAATATTTTGATAATTAAATAGTGCCAACAAAATAGTATTTATTATGATTGTGAAATTTATAACCATTTTTAAAAGGTAGTGTGGTTTTAAAAGGTTGAAATGACATACACCATTTTCAAAATTAACTGCATGACTTTATAAATGACTCAAACCATCAAGAATAAATTTTTTGTTTAAAATTAACATTTTATTCAAAATCATTACATTGTAATTAAGTAATTTATTTTTAAAATTGGTGGGATATAGGGTAGTAAATCCATCATATCTTTTTTTCTTCTGTTATTGGTCTAATGGTTGTATATAGTGAAAGCAAATCAATATTTTCGTATATTCTTGGCCTTCCTCTTTTGGTTGAAAGGTCTAACACTTTGAATTCGGAATTTTTTTAGAAATCTAATCCATTGTATTTTTAGCTAAGATACAGCTTCTCCATTGGTGTTTCTCTTTCTATTAGTCGTTGATTCTCTCAGTTATTTCGTCGAAATGAAATCTTTCCGAGCCATTTGTTGTACCAAAAATGGGTTTCTCTTTTTACATAATTCTATTAAATAACTTATTCTTCTTCGCCGTATAATGTCTACAATTAATTATAAATAGTGCATTTTACATTAATAGGCTTACCTGATCATAACTGAACTGTTATCTGAGAACATGACAACATTACTAATAATTATTTTGTAAAACTTTGAAAGCAGACTGACTTATACCACTATTAAAATATACAGTTATTGTAATTTGCTTACCAACCAAAAAATAAACTCAATTTATCAACTTAATTTTCGTGGCATACTGCGAATTACTTCAGATTATGTTAATTTATTAGGATTTGATATGAAATAGCTGATAAACTAGATTTTAAAAATTTTTTACTATACCACTTTCAAAATCAAGGGCTCATATACAAATTAATAATTTTTTTTAATAGTTTTAAGAAAATTTCGAATGAAAAATTAAATTTAATGCTCTTTCTTTTTAGTTACGATTATTATACAACGCCTCCCTTTTTTCTTATAGAAATTTCTTTTTTTAAACATTTTATATTAAATTTAAATACAATTTGTTCACTTTCGTTCTCCGTTGCAATTTTTTACTAATGTACATTCATATGTAAAACATAAAGCACAAACAGCTGTTTCCGTACGGAATGTGCGATCGGTTTTGGACTTTGCTTAAGCAAATGACATTTGACGAAACTTAACGAAAAGTGTTTTTAAGTACATTATAGTTTGCCACATATGATTTATATGTAATTGCACAGTTGCTTAAGTTGGCTTAAGCTAGCTTATGCATATTATAGTTGGGCCTTAAGTTGGCTTAAGCTAGCTTATGCATATTATAGTTGGGCCTTTGGTCTTTATATACTTTCTTATCATAGGGGAAGTGGCACCTTTATAATTAATTAAATTGTATTTTTCGATTAAAATTTCTTTGCGGCATATCGTTGGCCAAATTTGATTAACTTTATTATAACTATTTGCGACATATCGTTGGCTTTCGTTTTTAAATTGTAATTGCTTTGATATCGTTTTCGTTCTCGCGTTAAATTGTCATTTTTTGGAAACATCCTTTTGAAATTATTTAGAAATTAATAAATTAAAGGATCTTAATTTGTACCTTCGCCATTTTTTTGTATTGGAAAAAACTGAACTTTTTGTGTTTATTTTTTATAGCTAATGCTTGTGTTCCTTTTTGGTGAAGACAGCTGTCTGGAAGCTATCCTCATCATCCCGACATTTTTAAAAACTGTTGTTGTTACAATGTTAGTATGATTTAAGGACAATAATAAGTGCGAATATTATGATTGTACTTACCCGTTATATAGATATGCTAACATATTTCCTTCTTTACCTTCAGAAAAATTTAAGATTATATGTCAGGCTAAACCGAAGTTATCCATATATATTTCTTATCCACTCATAAAGCCTATACTTTAAAACAAAACAGCATTTTGCCAAGTTTGATAATTTTTGAGATATGACTATTTTGCTCTAAAGGATGAGTAATCCAAATCAAACCAGAAAAGTTTGCTTTGAACTTTAGTGCGTAATAATGAACTTTTAAGAATCGAAACAGTATTTTGAAATTACCACTAACAATAAATAATAAAGTGAAGTTATTCGATTTGGCAATTTAGACACCCGTATAATATTGAGTTTTAGAAAATATCGCGCATTAAAAAAAAACAGATTGATAAGCTGATATGTCCATTATTGCCAGTGAGTTACGTCAGTTTCTTTTGAGGGTCTTTATCATGATGCCAAACCATAACACAATAAACTTTGAATCTAGCGATAATTTTAAAATGCATAAAGATAAACAAATTGCTGTAATAGTTTATAACTCGTTTATCGCAGTATTACACTTCAAAAAATTATCTCTTATCGAGTATAAAAATTTTTTAAAACGTTTTTTCATTTTTATCAAAAGCAACAATGCACATTGGGACAGAATCAAAATATTTTGGTAATAACTCGATCATGTTTAAAGGGCAAGGCCGATTGATTCAAAATTTAACATGAGCATACCAGAAAAATTTCTGAACTTAAGTATTGACGCTGGACACCATCTACTTACCAGAGAAGGCGCTGTGTGGTGTTAAATTTGGATACATCTCACCTGCAAATTATTTTAAGGGCAGAGTATCTGCTAATAAGAATGTTTAATTGTGCTGCTTTTAATTTCATTTATATTAACTTCGATTTTATATGGCTTTTACTAGTAACGAGTAGATCAAGATTTCCTCCGAGAAATTTGAACTCCAAGAGTTTTGGTTTAATTAGCTTTATTCTCAATTTCTTTAACCAGTTTTCTTATTTAAAAATGTATATGGCCTTTTGAAAAAAGTTTTCTTTTTTCGCCCTATGTTATATTTCCTGTATTTTCAGATGTGTTCTCCCTTAACGGAATCAGTTCTGCCTTCGAGAAAATTAGAAAAATTAAAGTCCTTATTTAAGTGGTTTGTACTGTATGTATTTGAACATCTTTGTTTATTAAAGCATTGCTATTTTACTTTCCAAAACATCTTTGCTTGCGAAGTCTAAACGACAAATAATAAACAAATTTTTAAATGAAAAATTAAACAAATATCTTAAAATAATTTTCGTTTTGTTTGATCAATTATACCGGTTTAAACCGGTTTTTTGTTTCATAAATTCTCTTTGAATAAATAAACTCTTTTTTAAAAGAAAACAATATGTTTTCAATTGATAAAATTTTTAATAGAATTGCGTAGTATTTGGCACATTGATCTAAACTGTCAATACTATACCAAGTAGCTTAGTAGGGTGTGAACACACTTTTTTCACTAGCTATCCCCAGAGTGCGCTTCGCTACACCTACCCACAAAAAATAAAATAAACACTTGGAATTAAACTATGGCAAAACTCTAACACGAAAATGCAAATGCAAATCCCGGAGAAGCCTATGTCAGCGCATAAATTTTAACACTTTATTGTAGTTCCCTAGTTTTACGACAAACATTTTTCACTTTGTCGCTATTCAGTCTGTATTTTGCTAGACTATGAATTTTAGTATGAGGGTTACTTGTGAAAAGTTTGAAGACTCTACCTACTGTATAATAATAATTTTTCACTTTGTACCACGCCCACTGTCTTAATCCAGACTGTGTTTTGCACAGTCTGGATTAAGACACACATGAGCTTTACTTGTGCAAAGTTTGAAGTCTCTACCTATTGTAGTTCTCTAGGTACACAAAAAAAAATTAATCACTTTGTATGGGAGGTACCACTGTTCCCATCTAATCTGTGTTTCAGTATATTGATATAGGGTTGTAGCTATCTAGATACAATATAATACCTTTTTACTTTGCTAGTACTACGCCTATTATTCCAATTCAGCCAGTTTTTTGCTCATTATTAATATTAATAGCAGAGTTATTTGAACAAAATTAAAGGTGCTACCTATTGCAGTTACCTAGAAAAACGATGAAGAATATTTACTTTGTTAGGAAGGTGCCACGCCGACCTGGAATATCAAAAAAGTATGTACCCTATTTTATCATCCACAATATCTGATAACAAACTGTGGAAATTCCACAATGATCGGTTTACTTATGTAGCCAGCTATAGCTTTCCAACAAACAAAACAATTTTGTGATTTATATATGTATGTACGAGTATATAGATAGCAATAAAGAAATAATTAAAAAAAAATTAGAAGACCAACCCACAGAAAAGTCGTCGTTTCATGCCGGTGTTCAGACTTCTGCTATTATCATGCTGCCTTCGCTCTCAGGTCCCCTAGAATCATCTCTGCTTATTCAAACGCTGCTTAATTCATTCATTCTATAAGAACCTTGCACTTGGAATAAGTCGATATACTATATATTCTTCTGATTAACATGACTTCCCTGGTATTCCAATAGCCCCATTTGCTGCCACACGCTCGACTGCAATCTCTTTTAGGGTCCCCGCATATGCGCACACTACAGCGATTCAGTATTGGCCGATAAAAAGTTTGATGGGCTGCCTGATTCCATTTAAACTAGTCTAAGCCCAACCCGACTAAACTATTAGCCGATATAAAGTCTGCAATCTGCGGGGGCCCTTAGATTATTATTCGTCTCTACTAGTATCAATCATAGTTATTTTTACTGATACTGCACCACGTCAAAAAAGTAAGGTTTCAATCACCACTTGTGAGTTTTAATTTGGTTCTCCACCAGGTTCTATCCACCAAATGTGTTGTTACTTCTTTTGTCGATATTATTGTATTGTTTTGTTTGATTTTAGGTTATACACGATAGCCAACAAGATTACACGTGCCTGATTAATGCAACAGTACCGCAGTACAGCAATTCGAGGAGCCAATTTAATATTGTGTTTGACAACAGTTTTAAAGAACTGATCGTGTAAATGTTCGTCAACAATATGTGTTACTTATGTAGAGGTCGACGAAAAGGTGAAGACAAATTACTCTTTACAGGGAGACCACACCTGATGAATTTAAATCTTGATGAATGTCAAATTTATATCATGATTAAAATTCATCTCGAGTAGTCTTCATTTATTAGCATTATATCAGCGTTATGAAATAATCATCAGAGCTCATAAACCGATATATAGATTATATTATGATATAAAACTTCAGTTGTATTTTTTACACTGACGTTTGTTTTTTTATTGCAAAAATTAGGGTATGTTTTAAATAAAAAGCAATTAATATTGTGTGGCAAGCAACAAAAGCACATTTTTGGATTTTATACCCTTCACCACTGGTGGAAAAGGGTATATATAAGTTTGTCACTCCGTGTGTAATTTCTACAATATTCATTTCCCACCCTATAAAGTATATATTTATATTCTGAATATTTCTACATAGAGAAGTTGGTAACGCGATGTCCGGCTGTCAGTCTGTGTTCGGTTTGAAAGCAACTTTGCCAAGGCATCAGAGAGATACAGAAAATTTAAGTCCACCAATCTACCAGACATAGTTGCGAAAATTTCGCTAATATAATTTACCAACATCAGACTCTTCCATTCCCACCTTATATTTTTCTACGCCCACCTTATATTTTTTCAGGTTGTTTTTTTTTGTTGTTGTAATGCTTCTCTTTTACTTTTTTTGTTCAATAAATATTAGACAGCGACCAGTAGATCGCATGGAGTGCATACAGATCTCGGGGGATCAATAACCCCCTGCGAAGGGCGATTTTCGTTTGGTTTAGATTGGTAGGGTTTTTCTGCTTTAATTTGTATCAAAGGCCTTTATAGATAGCAATACACATAGAACCAGGAGCAGTCAATAGGCACATATGGGGGGTCAATGACCGGCCAATGTACTTTAGTCTGATTAGGAAGTAGGAAGGTCTTAAGTTTTACAAAAAATTTTCTGTAAAAATTTAACAAAAATTTTACAAAAAATTTTCGATAAAATTTTTACAAAAAAATTTTAATAAAATTTTATAAAAAAAATTTTGATAAAATTTTTGCAAAAAAATGTTAATAAAATTTTGCAAAAAAAAATTCAATAACATTTTACAAAAAAATTTAAATATAATTTTACAAAAAAATTTTAATAAAATTTTTCAAAAAATTTTCGATAAAATTTCTTCTTTAAAATTTTTACAAAAAATTTTCAATAAATTTTTCCAAAAAAATATCTATAAAATTTTTACAAAAAATTATCGATATAATTTTTGCAAAAAATTTTCGATTAAATATTTACCAAAAAATTGTAATAAAATTTTCCATTAAATTTTCACAAAAAATTTTCAATAAATTTTACAAAAAATTTTCGATAAAATTTTTACAAAAATTATCGATATAATTTTTGCAAAAAATTTTCGATTAAATATTTACCAAAAAATTGTAATAAAATTTTCCATTAAATTTTCACAAAAAATTTTCAATAAAATTTTACAAAAAATTTTCCATAAAATTTTTACAGAAATTATCGATATAATTTTTGCAAAAAATTTTCGATTAAATATTTACCAAAAAATTGTAATAAAATTTTCCATTAAATTTTCACAAAAAATTTTCAATAAAATTTTACAAAAAATTTTCGATAAAATTTTTACAGAAATTATCGATATAATTTTTGCAAAAAATTTTCGATTAAATATTTACCAAAAAATTGTAATAAAATTTTCCATTAAATTTTTACAAAAAATTTTCAATAAAATTTTACAAAAAATTTTCGATAAAATATTTACAGAACTATCGAAAAAAATTTTACAAAAAGAAATTGTCTATATCTTTATATTATATTTGTAATAATGAAGTTGAAAATTATAAAAGTAGTAGTGTGAAATTGGGAAATATAACAGAGTAAAGGAATATTTAACTATGGTGAAGGGTTTATAAGATTCGGCATGGCCGAATATAGCACTCTTACTTGTTTTTTACTAATTTTAAAAATATGTTTTAAGTTAATTTAATATCTTAACCTAGTGGTGAAAAATTAAAAATGATTCATCATTATATAAATGCATCAGCGTCTTCTCCTATTTATTGATATTGATAAAATATTTACAGTTGCTCTGCCGACGTGATTTTACAAATTATGATGAAAATTCATCACGAGTGGACATTGGTCGATGACAAGTCGGAGGAAAATGTTGCTTTAGTTGTCGTCGATGACAAGGTATAGGAAATAGTCCCTTAACAAGCCATCGATGACAAGAGGGAGGAATTTCTCGATTATGTAGTCATCGCCTACAAAGTGGGCGAATTGTCGCTTATGTAGTTGACTACTAAAAAGTACGTGATGTTGCTCTTTTGATTTTTTATGATTTATGATTATATGAATCGTTACAAGTTAATGTTTAATATTTTCGTGCTAGGCATCGGATATATAATTGAATTAATTTTTTTTTCAATTAAACTTTAATAATTAAAATTTGCGTACGAGTTATTAAATCTACTTCCTACTCAATGTGATCGACTGTGAGTAAATGCAAAAGTCTTACTTTGTATTTAAATAAGGAGATTTTGGATAAGTTGTTTAACCTGTTAGTCGGTATCTGAAGCGTACTAACCTAGAAATAGCCAGTTGTAGAGTTCAATAGAACAACAAGTTGCAGAACGTGCTACAACTACGATCAACTACAAAATGCTTTTAACTAATCATAACAACTTGCCTAGCTTCAGTTTTACCATTTGTCATTTTTAAATATCCGATATAAAATAATTAAAATGTTATTAACGTTATAAATTTATTATTAAATGTCAATACCACAAAAAAAAATAAAAAAAAAAATCTAAGTACTTGTATGACTACAATTGATTTCCAAGTTGAATTACAAAAAAGTTAACAAAGTATTTTTGAGTGATATTTGAGTGGAGTAGTTGTAGGAGTGTGTTGCTTTAAAGCACGAGATTTCGTTCTGTGACAAGTTGCTGGTTGAGTGAGATTTTTTTTCGGATTTTCTAAGTATTTATAAAAAGTTGATTAAGTTAAGTATATAACAACATAATAAAACAAAAAAATGCACAAAAAAAAACAAATAAAATGTTAAAATAAAAAAATATCAAGTGTTTTTATTTTGTGTTTTGTTTTACATTTATATTTTGGTTCAAAGCACTTTTTATGAATTAAGAATTTTCAGTTTAAGTTCAGTGTTTGTTGTTAATGGCATTAAATAATTGTTAAAACAAAATAACCTTTTCTTTTTTTTCCAGTCGGTTAATAATAACTGGAATTTATCATATTTAAAACGTTTTCAATTTACTATTATTTTAATTTATAAACAATATTTTTGTATATTTTCGGTGGTTGCATTAATATTAACGCATAAAAGAAAGTAGTTTTACTGTTTTATTTGAACTATTTTTTAAGTGTTGTTTTACGTTTGTAACTGGTGAATAATTTATTGTTAACAAACAGCAAACAACAAACATCAACATGACCTTGGCTACAATTACTCAGCAAAATGGAAAAGTGGAAAGTGTAAGTTTAAAAAAAATAATAATTAAGCTTTAAAATTAATAAATAATCTTAATATGTAAATTGTCACAAACGTGAAGGTTCATAAAAGTTATAAAACCCATTTAAATAAATTCTACACATTTTGAGTGCAACAAATTCTGTTTAGTTTACAAAAAGCTATAAATTAAAAATCCTTACAATAATTATCAATTAACAATTAAAATTTAAATTAAATTTAATATGAATTTGTAATAAAGCGGGCGAAAAATGTTGACCCCCATGTTATAAATCACCATTGAAAATTTGTATACATATTTTTGAAATTACAGATTTTAAAGAAGATTTATTAAAAAAAAAAAAAAAACAAAGTTAAAAATGAAGCCAAACCCCTTTTCTTCTAAATTTAAATTACACATGCTCAGAAATGGTTTTTAAACTAGTTCTGGTAAAACTGGTTCAGAATATTTATTAAACAAATTTGAACTTTTCCTAGCACCGGTGGCTTGAAATCTAAAAAAAATTATTTTTTTTATTTATTTTAATTATAATTAAAATTAAAATTATAACTTAAAGGAAATTAGCACTAGCAACTAAGGCTATCGGCGAAATAGCAGTCAATTACATTACAATTACCATTAAAATTACAAATAATGTGTAATTGCATATTCAAAATATAACGTTACAAGTAATTGTAATTTAAATCAGAGAGTAGAGTCAATTACAACTACTTGTAATTTGTAATTGTAATTAAGCAATAATCATTACTTGAGATTGAACAAAATTCAATAATATGCTTAATAATTTTCCATTACATGTAATTATTATTAAATTTTTTCAATTATAACTACTTATAATTATAATGTTTTAATTACATATTACAAGTAATTGTAATTTTCAATTAAAATTATATGTCATGTAAAACTCTAAATTGCAATTACAATTACAAAAAACCTAAATTGCAAATACACATAATTTTTTTTTCACCAATTAAAGGTTTAAATCAGTTGTAATTTAAAGTTCAATAAATTTTTTAATTGATTCAAATGCATAATTGTTTAATTAAAGGTTTTAATCAGTTTTAATTTAAAGTTTAATCTGAAGCCAATTAAAACCCTTAATTGGGGAAAATATATTTTTCGGTATAGGTGAATGCAATTGTTATTGAGAAATCTAAGTTGCAATTACAAATACACAGAAAAAAATTTGTTCACCAATTAAAGATTTTAATCAGTTTTAATTTAAAGTTCAATCAATTTTTTATTTGATTCAAAGGAATATTTGTTTAATTAAAGGTTTTAATTTACAGTTCAATCTATTTTTAATTGCTTCAAATGTATATTTATTTAAAACAAAACAGAACAGAACTCCTAATTAAACAATTATTGAATCAATTAATTATTTCATTAAATTTTAATCTGAAGCCAATTAAAACCCTTAATTGGGGAAAATATATTTATAATTGAAAAATCTAAATTGCAATTACAAATACACATACATTTTTTTTTCACCAATTAAAGGTATTAATCAGTTTTAATTTAAAGTTCAATCAATTTTTTAATTGATTCAAAGGCGTATTTGTTTAATTAAAGGCTTTAATCTGTTTTAATTTAAAGTTCAATCAATTTTTTAATTGATCTAAATGTATATTTGTTTAAAATTTAATTTAATTTCATTAATCTGAAGCCAATTAAAACCCTAAATAAAAAAGGGGTTTAATTTGTATAGATTCTTCTTATAGGAACTGCTTTTTATCACTTTCTAGTTTTATATAAAAATTTTTTATATCAGGGTTTTTCTTATAAAGGGTTTTCTTTCATAGAATTTTTTTTTGTATGGAAAAAAGCACGGTCTTTATGGTCTTGTTTCTTATAAGCGGGTTTTTGAAATGTTTTTATACACTATAACTTAATTACACTTGAATATGTTTAATTTACCATGCAATTATAATTTTCCACACGGGTTATTACAGCTGAAATCTAAAAAATCCCATTTTTTATAAATTATTCAAACTTTTGCTAATTGTAAAATATATGTATGTACATACATATGTATGAACGTCATTCAGTTTCATTCTTTCTGTTGTTGCCATTTTTCCATTTACTCAATTTTCATATGAAATACTTCAATTAAATAAAAAATAAATAAATAAAATCTTAAAAATAAACAATTTCAAATCAATAGCAAAAATGTATTTTGCAAAAAATCTATAACTCTAATACAAGTTTTAAATCATTTAAAGTATAATTTTTTTAAACAGAGACCATAAATTCCTACGAATTAGTACATGTATAATGTATTTTCCTAGCCGTTTCGAAGGAATGTTTTTTTAAGAACAACACTACCTGCACGAAGCTTTTTGCTAGTCTGCTGAAAAAACACCCAGATTCTTTAGCGGGAATGGAACCTGCAACATTCAGGCTGATAGACTAGCGCGCTACCATCGGTCTTTCGAGGCACTCGATATACCCAAATTAAATTTTTAATATACCCAAATTCAACTTTATACCCATGAAGACATAAGGACTATTGATTTCAAATTACCTTGATTACAAGCTTGACTACATCTCTTTTATATCCATGTGCATTTTTAATGAAATACGTTTAAAAACTAAAAAAAAAAATATGCAAAATTAATAAAGTATTCTTCAAGTCTACTTTATGACAAATTTTATATTTTTGTTTTTTTTTTTGTCTTAAAGTACACTTAGGTATATAAACATTTATTGTTTTTTTTACCTAATCGATGATAGCTTTACTGTTAGGCGTTTTTACTTAATTTATGATAAAATTAAACCGAATTGCATGAATTAATTAATTTTTGTTTACATTTAGCAGCCATTTTTGAAATCGTATTTCAAATGAAAAAAAATACAAATTAAAAGAGAAGAATTATTTAGCAAAATTATATAATTAAAAAAAATTTCACATTGATAAACTATTGGCCAATGCAAACATCACAAAAAAAGTTTATTTTAATTGTATGCTAGTCGAAAAGGGACCCATTAAGGAATATGGATATTTCCCGTACATTAATAATAAATAATTGTATGCCATAAATAAAGAAAACAATTTTTTAAATAAAAACTAACTTTATTTACTAAAAAACTAAAAAAAAATTGAAAATCTGAACCAATATGATCGCTGTTCGTTACGCACGACGTACTTCGTCGACGCACTGATTGTGTGCATTTTCATATACACTAATACATTTTGTTTTATCAATCGAATATTCGCAATTCTCGTGCGTTCCAGTTCTATTTATGGTATAATGTCATTTATTTTTGTATCATGAACTTTATAAAAATAATAACAATAACAATAAAACAGCAGTAACTTCGACTCTATAAATTAAATTACTCTACCATTTTTTGGATTCAGAAGATGGAGAAGTCCTTCAAAAAAAGATTTAAAATAAAAATATTCCTTCTCTTTCCTACAATAATAACTTAGTGCGGAATGTCCACAATGACACCCTGTGATTAATCGTAAACCAGGGTTTAAGAAGTTAAGACAGCTTTCTCTGACATTTCATATCTTCCCTCGGCATCGTAAGTAATATTAACAAAAAAAACTAGTAACACGAAAGCAATTTGTATCTAATGTGCTGTTTATGTAACCCAATTGAACAATTGTATGAAAAGCACTCAATTTTTTGAGTTATTCCTATACAAATTTTCTAAACGTTTTGTTCAATTGGGTTACATAAACAGCACATAAATCAAAAAAATTTTTTTTTCGTTTGCATGTTATTCAAATCAACAGAATTTATTTTATTTAAAATATGTTTAATATGTTAAAAAAATCAAGTTTTTTTAAAGCTGAATTCCAAAAAAGGGAATACTAAATATTTTATCGAAAATTTTTTGTAAAAATTTTATCGAAAAATTTTATCCAAAATATTTTGTAAAAGTTTTATAGAAAATATTTTGTAAAAGTTTTATCGAAAATATTTTTTAAAAGTTTTATCAAAAATTTTTTGTAAAAATTTTATCGAAAATTTTGTAAAAATGTTATCGAAAATTTTGTAAAAATGTTATCGAAAATTTTGTAAAAATGTTATCGAAAATTTTGTAAAAATTTTATAGAAAATTTTGTAAAAATTTTATCGAAAATTTTGTAAAAATTTTATCGAAAATTTTGTAAAAATTTTATCGAAAATATTTTGGAAAAGATTTATCGAAATTTTTTTGTAAAAATTGTATCCAATTTTTTTTGTAAAATTTTATTAAAAATTTTTTCGAATTTTTTTTTAAATTGTATAATTTTTTTTTTTAATTTTATCGAAAGTTTTTTGTAAAAATTTTATAGAAAATTTTTTGTAAAATTTAAGACCTTCCTGCAATCTATATTGCGTTAGAATGGTCCGACTAAAGCAATGGGGAGTTAATGTGACCCCCTCAATATGCCTATTGTTTGCTCCTGGTTCCCATTGGGCACCCTGTGGGTATATCGGCTATCTTTATGTGTTTTGTTTTCTATAAAGGTATTAAACACAAATCAAAGCAAGAAAACCCTTCCAACCTAAAAACAAACAAAAATCGCCCCTCGCACGGGGTTATTGATCCCCCGAGATCTGTATGCACTCCATACGATTTCCTGGTCACCGTCTAATATTTATTTAATAAAAAACAAATCAAAACAAAATTATAGGTGGGCTGTGGGCAAAACCACAGCCTCGAAGGGAATGGTTTGACGTTGCTAAATTCCATTAGCGAAAGTTTCGCAACTATGCCTGGTAGATTGGGGGGCTTAAGTTTTCTGTATCTCTTTTTGTGCCTTGGCAAAGTTGATTTCAACCCGAACACAGACGGACAGGTAGACATTGCTCAATAAATTTGTCTATGTATAAGGATCCAGATCCAGGATCCAGTTAAGGATATTCAAATATTTTCTAAGTCAATTTTCTCTCAAACTAAAATAGATATTTTCAAGAACTATCTAAATAAAAATTTGTGTTATAAATAAACTTTTTATTACATTCACAAAAAATGTATGCTCGATGTCCCCAACTTTGGGTCGTTATCCACAAACGACCCTTTACCTAAGGAGACTGATTTTCCGCAACTCTAATCTGCTTTGCCTCTCTGAAGTTTCTTTAAGATATCTTTAGTGGTTCATAAGCTACCGAATTATTTCCAAAAATAAAGCACTGTGTGATGCTTTCCTTAACAAATAATAAGTAACGTGAAGTATTTAACGTTAAAACTGTAGACTCTTTTTAAAATATATAACTTTTCAAGTGGCCCCTTTTAATATTTTAGATCAAGTAGATCTAGGAGCACCCTAATTTATGATTTTAATTTAACTAGGTATTTTTCTAAGGAGTGACAAAATTATTTATTATTTGATTAATAAAAAATTACGTCAAATATTCTTCATATCTGAAAATTCAATCAGATACTTTGATAAGAAAGGTTTATGTGAATGTACTTAATTGCCTTAAATAATCGTATAACTGTTTATCATATAAATAAATCGTACATACTTTTAATACTTTTTTCATTTAACCGCAATATTTTTGTAAAATACTGTGATTTATTTTTAATATTGTCATTTTATGGTTAAGGTCACAGAAAACATATTTGCACCTATAAAAAATTATAATCAGATTAAAGTTAAATTATTAATTACTAGCTGTGCCCGCCACGTCATGGGCGTCCTGACAATATTTTGCTCGGTTTTGCTTTGAAAGTATTTCACACCATTTTAAGGACTCTTACTTTTAGATTGCTTCAGTTATGCTTCTTCTAAAATTTATACAAAATTCTAAAACTTTAAAAATTATTGTAAACCTTTGTAAGTGGTGTTTCAAATATTTTAATAACATTGTAATTTCACAAAGTAAAAATAAAAATTTTAATCAACTTGCGCCATCTGGCGCCATCTCCTCACAAAATTTTGTTAAAATCCATCTAGTAGTTTTTACGTGATGCAAACACAGACAATGAAGGACAGACAGACGGAAATGAGTTACTATTTTATTATATGAAGAAATATAGACTATTCAATTATATGTTTACTTAAGGTCAGGCTACACTATCCTACACAATCGTACGATTTAATCAACCAAAAATCTGTCAGAATTCTGTCCTACTTTAAAAATCGTTTAAAAATGGCGTTGTAGATGCCCCACTATCATACAAAACTAGTTTTTGCAACTCTGATCGCATGGAAAAACAATATTTTATGAATTTTTTCAAAAGATTATCAAATCGTACGACTTGCCAAAAAGTGTGTCACACACATACATTTCTAAGCCACACTATCATACTTTTTGAGCACACATGCATTTTTAACAGATCGTATGACTGAGTATGATAGTGAATCATGGCCTTTAGGAATTTTTTTTTTGTTTTGTTTTAAACAAATATATATTTGAATTCATTAAAAAATTAAATGATCTTTATTTTACAACTAATTAAAAGCTGTAATTGGTCGAAAAATTGTTTGACTGAAATTTTGAAAACCAATTTGTAAAAATTGTTTAAAATAATTTGAAAATTGTACTTTTATACCGGCTTTGAGAGTTTTTTTCTGTAAAAAATTTTTAAGTTTATATATGGTTGAAAGTACTGAGAGCGAAATGTGAACCTAGTTCTTGCTTGGTACTAAATAAATATAGTGATAGGTATTGGACCAAACAAGAACTTGGTTCTTGTTTTGATCTCATTGCAAATGTGGCTCCTTTTTTTCAAGTTTTTTATTCACATCTATGAAGTTAAAGTTTGCGATCGGCTTGGGTTATGTAAGTGCCAGCGCTAAAGCTATAGCCTTCTAAACTACCCTAGATAAAATGTCTCGTTTTTAGATTTTTCTAAAAGTTAGTAACCAACCGAGCTCTCTAACTATAGTGGAAACGACCTACATATATGTAAGTCAGTGAGTAAGGAAGTCTTCACTGTAAAACTTTCACCAATAGGGTTACCCATATATAGAGTCTTTGTTTTTCAAGTTTCATCATTTTGTGATAAAGCGAAAGAAAGTAATATGAAATTAAATCAGGGCACTTGGGTTCGAGTAAAAATACATACTATGTGCATAGGCTGGAATTTGGCTTTAAACACCACTGATATTTGATATCTTTGTAAATATCATTGAATGCTTAAGACCACTTACGTTTTCTTGCGATAAGATTGAAGTGTTTATTTAGGGTAAAAACCAAAATATAGTTTTTATTTATTAATTAATGACCATTGTTAAGATAATGTAGTTACGCACTTACACTGAAAGAAAAAAAAAATAAACTGGACAATTTGAAAAAAAAATATTTGATTTAATGAAACACTTTTTTGCTTCATTTCCGTCATGGTTTCATAAAACCAATGAAATTTTCCAAAAGTGTGGCAATATTATTGGAAGAATGAGTATCTAAAAATGAAAGCTTAAGAAAAAATGCTGTCAAAATAAAACTGATTTTATCTCACGATAACTTTTTGCAATTTGCATTAAGGTATTGACGTCGACTTTATTATGGACCTTGTTTATTTGACAACTTTTTGCCTTGGTTAAGAAAACTTTTTTTTGCGTCTTTAAAAAAAAGTTTTAAATTATTAAAACTTAAATTTTCTCGTTGTAGAAAAAGTTTGCCGTTTTTCATAATACTAAATTTTTTGCGTACGCAACTATTATTTATTGAGTTAAATAAAACATTTTCATGCCAGACAATTGCTAGGTTATCATGCTTATCAAAAAAGTTTTAAGATTAATCAATAAAAAATTAAACATATTTGATTTCAGTTTTTAACGTTTTACTTGAAATATGATAAGAGTGAAAACTGGATACTATGGAATTTATGTTTGGTACAAAAAGGTTTATTATGGTACCAGAAGTGTACGCGACGTAACGTTCGTAGCGTTACGTAGCAACTTATTATATATTATTATATTGTGATTAAATTCTATGGTTGTAGTCAAACCATATAATTATTATTAAACTTAATATGAACATACTATGGTTAAATAAAAAAGAAAATATTTTTATATCCTTCACCACAGATGGAAAAGGATATATATAAGTTTGTCATTCCGAGGTTAATTTCTACAATATTCATTTCCGACCCCATAAACTATATACATATATATATTCTGGATCCTTATACATTATAAGTTATATTAAACCATATAATTATTATTAAACATTATAATATGAACATACTATGGTTAAATTAAACGATTATAGTATGGTTAAAAACTATTAAATATAATATGGGAACATTTTTTTAAATACAATTTTTTTTTTTTAATTTTATCAACGATTTTAGTTTTGCTAATTTATGTATCGTTATGTAGATTTTAGCAAAACATAATTCCCACTTTATATTGTAAACAACTGAGAGTGCTATTTCGGCCATGCCCAAACTTATACACCTGTCACCATAGTAATGTTAAATACTCCCTTACTCTCTTATGTTTCCCCAATTATAAATAATATACATTCGTTTTTTTTTAACTTTATGTTTTTTAAGTTTATTTTTACAAATATAATATAATGATGTAGACAATTTTTTTGTAATAATTTATCGAAATTATTTTGTAAAAATTTTATAGAAATTTTTTTTTTTTAAAATTTTAACGAAAATTGTTTTAAAAAAAATTATGGAATATTTTTTTTAAAATTTTATCGATTTTTTTTATTTTATCAAAATTTTTTTGGAAAAATTTTATGTAATATTTTTTTCGAAATTTTTTCGTAAAAATTTTATAGAATTTTTTTTAAATTTTGACGAAAATTTTTTTTTTAAATTTGTTTGAAAATTTTTTCTAAAAATTTTATCTAAAATTTAAAAAAAAAAAATTTATCAGATTTTTTGTAAAAATTATATCGAAAATTCTCTTTAAAAATTTTGTCCAAAAAATTTTATTGAAATTTTGTTGTTAAAATTTTATCTAAAATGTTTGTTAAAAATGTTATTGAAATTTTTTTCTAAAAATTTATGGAGATTTTTTTTATTACAATTAAAATTTTTTCTAAGAATTTAATCGAAAACTTTTTCAACAAATTTTACCGAAAATTTTATTATAATTTTATCAAAAGTTTTTTGTAAAAACTTTATTAAATATTTTTTGTAAAATTTTATCCAAAATTATTTGTAAAAATTGAATCGAAAATTTTTTTAAAAAATTTATCGAAAATTTTTTGTAAAAGTTATTTCTTTTTTTTGAGAAATTTTACAGAATTTTTTTGTAAAAGTTAAGACCTTCCTGCAACCAATATTTCGTTAGAATTGTCAGACTAAAGCACGGGGTCATATTGAAACACCAATGTGCCTATTGACTGCCCCTGGTTTCCAATGGGTATTCTTTGGGTCTATCAGCTACCTCTATATGTAGCTGTTAGATTAAAACCAAAAAAACCCTACCAACCTATAAACAAACAAAAATCGCTCTCCGCAGGGAGTTATTAATCCCCTGACATCTATATATATATAAAAAATAAAAACAACGTGAAAAAATATAGGTCGGCGTTTTGTGCCCGCAGTCTCAAATATAATGGTTTGATTTTGTTGAATTTCATTAGCGAATTAGGTGGGCCTAAATTTTCTGTATCTCTTCTGGTTGACTTCGTTGACTTCGACTCGAACACAGACGCACACACAGACATCGCTCAATCAACTTCTGTATGTATAAGGTCCAGAATATATATACTTTATGGGATCGGCAATGATTATTGTAGAAATTACACACGAAATGACAAACTTATATATGCCCTTTCCAACCGTTCACACAATTTTTTTTACTATTTTTCCTATTATTTTTTTTTTAAATAACAAAAATCAATCAAACCCTATAAATAAAGAATACATTATTTGGTTACCTGTGAATAAACCTAATATATTTTGTTTATTATTAATATATTATGGTTAAAAAAATATATAATTCTTCAAAATTTTGTACTTAAAAAAAATTGTATAGTTAAAACCAACCAAGTTGAATATTTTGAGTGTAGTAATCATTTAATGATTAAATCTTGACCAAAATTTGCTTATGGTGACAAAAGTAATGCGTAAAAGCGTCTTATATATGTTTATCGCCACCATATATTGCTATAAAGATATAAATATGGTTCTTGTGATCATATCACAACTATGGTTTTTCTGTACATCACATTTTGCATCAATATTTGGATATAAAAAAGATATCCGCGCAAATCTCTTAATTGGCCCCCGATCTGATACCCCATCCAGTATGCTCTCTAGATTAACGCTCTTGCGACTACTTCCTGTTTCCTTTTTGGCTGGGTGATAAGAAATTTGGGGCAAACAAAGTCTTTATCATTGAAACAAACGGCTATTTTGTGGGCCTTGAGAACATAAAAAACAGAAGGAAGAAAAAAGATGCAGGTCTAAATGTATCCAGTTTAAAGGAGACTATGTCGATATATAAAAAGCTTATTGTCTAAAAAATATCTTTTATCGAATATGTTATCGAAATATCAATTTGCTCTGGTAACGTTCGAAAAATATCTTAAAATTTATCGAAATGAATTTGCAATAAAAGATTTTTTACCGTACGGTTTCTAAAAAATTGTCAATTACAAGCGTTAATATTTATATGTTATTTAATCTGCATAATATTGGAGCTTGAGTCATCATACTTACTATGAGTACTACTTTGCTATTAGTAATTATGAATTGGATAAATTTATAATCTTTTATTAAATGTTCATTACATTACAATTTCATGTAAATAAAATTATTCAGTCGCGACATTGAGGTTGCGACTTAAGTTCAAAGAGAATTGACAATTTAGTATTGCTTTGAACCAGGCACTGTGTAAACGCCTTCGTTTTTGCATTAGCTATAATTATAATAGTATTACAGCAATAAAATAAATCAACAATTACATTTAAATAATCTAGCTTGCGCTAAAAGGCAATATATAAAGTTATATTTTAATATACGAGTAACAGGTATGGAAAACTGAGTTTTTAAAATTCAACTATTTATTATAAACAAGGACAAAATGAAATATTCTTTTCAATTAAAACATTTTTCAATAACAATCTAATTCCTTTATGAATTTCATTGTTTTTAAGACATTAGGAATGTTAATCGAGTTTAATTTTCAGAAATTCTGGATTTTTGATTGTCTAGAGCTTCAAAATCCCGATGTTTTCGTTTTTCAATATTCTAAATTATTTAAACATTTAAACCAATCTTCTAGTGACTAAATAAAAACAACAATATCATAGTTTACGATGTAGCTGTCGTCTATACATATTATAAAACTGTAACTCCTTTCTTGTCCTATGTCTGTGTCCGCATCACGTAAAAACTACTGGATGGATTTTAACAAAATTTTTTGTGGAGGTACCTTATTATTTATTATTATTAATGTAGGGGGAATAACGAAGCAGAGCACTACTAAATGGGTCTCTTTTTGACCCGCCTCCGTCCTCAATAACTATATCTTACTATCATTGAGTCTCGTGCTACAACAGCCTTTAATCTAGACTCTTGTGATTTCAGAGTGTCGACTGGGAATTATCGGCATTCTTTCTCATCACGGTGTCTTTAGTGATTGCTAGCATTTGTCTAAGGCTTAGTTCCCCCATGGCATCCACATTTAACAAGCTTCTGCTCGTGGTCCTAAGTCTTACGCTAGCCAGTGCTGGACATTCACACACAATGTGCGCTACCGTCTCAGCGTCTTCCAGGCATAGTCTGCAAGTATCATCTTCTTCAATTTTCATCTTGGCTAGATGATACTTGAAGTTTCCATGACTTGTCATTAACGCAGTTATCCAGCTTAAGGTACTTCTGTTGTATCTAAGAACCTTGCTGGCTCTCCTAAATCTAAATCTTTCAGGTTTAGTGAGTTCAGACATTGTAGGACTTTTGCTCGTATTAGGCCATTACCCAGTGATACTCTGGGTTCTGGTCCACAGAAATTCTCAGCAGATCCCCTTTTTGCTAGTTGATCTGCTGCTTCATTCTCAGCAGTGCCAATGTGTCCTTTAACCCACATCAATGTTACCTCGTTAACTGTGGAACATCTGTTATGCTTTAAAACACATTCCAGCACTAGTTTGGAGTACACGTTCACCTGCTTCATGCGCTTTATAACCGATTGGTTGTCAAGTGCAATGAGAACCTTTCTTCCCTGCACCCGACATTCTCTACACCATGCCTGGGTTGTTATTAGTGCTTGGATGGTATCGATGAACTTTCCACCAACCATAAGTGCCAGATCGTCGGCATACGCAACTGTATGGACGCCCATTGAGTCCAGTTTCCAAAGAAGGCCATCAACAGTAATGTTCCACAAAAGAGGTGATTAAACTCCTCCCTGTGAGCAACCCCTGACCACCATTCCCCGGATTCTAGAACTCCCATTTTTGAGATTCACAGCTCTAGACCTTAGCATAGTGTTGATCCATTTTACAATAATGGGTTCAACCCCACGCTCGTTAAGAGCATCTTCAATATCCATAAAAACGGACAAAGCAGCGTCGCCATTGAAAATTTCTCTTTCCGCCACCCTGACAAGTTCATGCAGAGCGGTGTCAGTAGACCAGTAGACCTGCACTGTATGCATGTTGGTATCTACTCAATGGCCTATCCGTCAGCGTGTGGTTCTCCAGAAAGTCAGCCAACACCGCACAAATATCTTATTTCCAAGAGAAAGTGAAGAATTGGAGATTGTTGAATATTGTTGAGTATCGCTCAACTTAACAGTTGGGTATTTTTTCTATCATAATATTGTTTAGCTATCTAGAAGTCAACATGTTGTGTTCAGCATAAGCATCTAATAGAAGAAAGTTATGCCATTTCTTCTCCATATTTTTTAACTAAAGTAATTAATTTGGTTAATTTTATGTGTTTCTTTTGACCCTCTTTAATTTTTTTTCTCTATTGTTTACATTTGTCAGCTCTTTATTTAGTAGTATATATATCAACCCGTTCCTAAAACTTACCTGTGGAGCTCAGCAGTTGCTTACAGTTTCGTAACAGTTGAGCTTAACAATTACGTCTTATGAACTTGCCCATTGTTATTAAAATATTTTAAACAGCTTTTACTGAGTTTTACAATAGATTTTAGAATTTTAAATAAATTTTAGAATTTTATCCAGGGATGGGTATCTTTATATGTATAAAGTAAATACTTAAGAGTCCTAAGTATTGGTGTGAATTACTTTCAAATCAAAATCAAACAAATTATTGTCAGGAGGCACACAACGTGTGTGGGCACAGCTAGTCTTTAATATAATAATTAGCTGACAACACGGTGACGATTGTAGCCAACGGCATTTGTAATAGTGTAGCCGTTGCATTCTATGTGTTTAATGCATAAACGGTTTTTGTGAGTTTGGTTATTTAAGTAGATGAAGCTTACAACTTAAACACCAGCTAAAGTAGATAGATGCGAAAAATGCTGTAGCAATCCAGAAAATGCATTACATTTGTAAAAAAAAATATTATTTTATCTTAGAGAGAATAAAACGAACTCAAGCCTTATTTCATAATTCAACTCCCCAGTTTTAAATTTATAGAATATTAAAAACACATTATTATGACAAAAGTTCTGTAGTTTCAATAACCGCACAAATATTTTTTAACTTTATTGACATCTTAGTTCTATCTGTGTACAAGTTCTAATTGAAAAGAACAAATTTCCAGTAACCAAACATTTATGAATTTTATACCAGATATTCTGAGATTGCACCCATTGTGCAATGACTTGCTTATATGCCAATTTTTTATTCTATTGTAGAATTACAAACACATTTTATGCAGTTATAAACTAAATAACACGAATATATTTTAAAACTGCAATACCCAACCCATTTAATATTGAATATTAATAACTGTCATAAATTGCAATTATTTGTAGAAGCGTGATAAAGTAGTATTTATTTACAGATATTAGGTAATATTTTATATCGCATTAAATATAAATAAAATTTCAACTTCCTGCCTATTTCTTTACGTTCAAGGTACTTTCCAAGCAACGCTTATGCAAAACGATTTGACAACCGTAAGTAACTAAATCATTTAGATCATAAGATATGCAAAACTGTTAAAACTTTAATTTTAATTAAATTCAACTTCAAGGTAAGGAATTCATTTAAAATATATTTTTACAACTTTTTTACTTCTATTACGTGAAAAGTTAATAAATTGACAATTTTAAATGTGTACATTTTATTTTTATTTTTATGAATAAAGTCTAATTAACCAAGAAAATTAAAACAACATTTGTTCTCACTTCGTAAATCATATATGCATATAAGAGTTGCTATTGCACGGTCTCCAAACACGTCATACAAGTTAAGATTTTACTTGCCTCCATCGCGTTATTTTTTCACACGACATACAACGCCTTAAGTCCATATTTTCCTTAATAATGACAGGTTTGCAAGTCTTAAAAATAAATCAGTCCAGTGCGAGTCAGACTCTCTCTCTCTCACACGTTCAAATATATGTAAGATCATATATGCAAAATCGTGTCACTATCGAAAAATTTATACATACTCTGTTTAATTTTAAACTGTCTATCAATTCCGGTTCAAAAATAAGACTACTACTTAAATTTGTGGAACTTTGCAACACCCTTTAATTTTTATATCTTATTTTTATGATATAGCGGGCATAATTTTAGACTGCGCTTAAAAAAATAAAATAATATTCGAGAAAATCGCATTATTATCAGGAATACCATTTAAATTTCACTAATTCTAGTTATAGCGGCCACGGCAATACACTTTCTATGAAAATATTAAGAGCTCAAAAATTAAAGCCATATACGCGAATAA